>JASDDO010000028.1:6725555-7154720 GCA_030015575.1 Agapanthus africanus
AAATCACCGGTAGGTAATCCGTCCCCTGCCAGGCTCAACGCCATCATCTGCGATCTTCTTGCCCCGAGGTACCATACCGGGCCCACCATGTACCCGAGACGGTTCATCCACCTCCTCGAAACGGGTCTCAAAACCAAAGCAAACTCATGGTGGACGACACTTTACATCACTAGAAAACCGCAGTTTTTATATTTAATAATTATCAGTTGAAAATCTTGCGGCTTTCCCCCGAAATCCAGAAATATCATAAATCTCACAAAATTATCATAAATGCATATGCCGATGGTTATGAATGCTTATAGTATCAATTTAAATACTTATTTCAATGTCACATTTCTAGGCAGTTAACATTTTCGAGATTTAAAGTTATTTAGTGTCGTGACATGGCAATTACCAGGGTGTGTGTGTCCACATGAATAGTGCTTGTGCAACATATGAAACCTGGTAAGGGTGCATGTGTCCTATAATGAATCTGCGTATATGGAACATCATATAGGTACTGACTACAGCAATTATCATGCAAGTTTTATCATTTTTACTTCAATGTTTCCAGTAATACCAAGTCTACTAAATCTATCGGGCGACTTGCGCCATCCAAACGATTGTCCCCCGTAGATGTTAAATCTACTCACCAGTGGTCCTGTGCTAAGTGTGTCCGACCACCTGTTTTCCCTTTTCAGCTGCGCTTGAAGTTCCTGCCGGCGAACCTAGAATTTACAAGAGTCACCATATAAGGAAAAGTCATGCGAAACGCAATATATCGACAAAAGGGATACGCGTGCGTGAAACCAAACGCGTGTGCACACGACGCGATGCGACGCGACGCGACGCGCACAAACCTACCTGAATCAGAACTGACACGCTGTGTCGCGCAGCGCGCCACAGAACCACACGTATCACGCGCGTATCGCACGAGTCTTAGAACATCGAAAACACGTAACTAGTTCCAGATTTTGCCTCAGGGCCAAACTTGAAAAGTTAGAGATATCAAAAACCCTAGCTACCAAGACCAAGCCCACACCCCAAAAACCAACACCCTACCCCCTGCTCTGGCCGCAATTTGCGGCCAGAATGAAGAAAAAAGCGGCCAAGTTGGGGAGTTGGGTCCTCGTGCTTTGGGTGTGTGTTCCTACTCCTCTCACCATGCTGAATTCTTCTCTAGAATTTTTCTGAAGTGATCGGGTCAACAGCAGATTTCAAAAAGGCTAAAAATCACTAAATCTGCTAAAATACGCCAAGTCGGGTAAATCGGGTTTCTACGAGAAATCTGGGGGATTTCTCTGGTTGGCTGGCCTCACTAGGACCTAAGAAGTTTATTATAACTAACGTAACTCTCATTTTTCTCAAAATATCCATAAAACACTCAATATCATTTTTACGCATGATACAGACATCGATTAAACTAGATTATCGAGATTTTAGCAAATTAGGCTAATCATCCAATTTTAATGATACTACTGGGCTTCAACAGGTTAGTTAACACTAAAGATGGCTCATTAACCTACAAACACTCCAAAATCTCTAAATCTAGCATCATGGCACAATTCTAGCATGAAAATTCTATTTGTCGCAATATCTAGCTAAACAAGCATCTAATCTACGTAATATACGAAAAGTTTAGGAGATATACCCTCTAGGAACCTTGCAACAAGGGAGAAGGAGAAGAAAAAGAGGGTAGGTGCATCAAACGAGGCTGGAACGGAGCTGGTGCACTGATGCTGATCCAAAAACTGAGTTTGCTGATGCTAAAAAAATGTTGCTGTTGCTGTTGCTGATTGTTGTTGTTGTTGTTGTTGTTGTAGTGGTGTGAGGTGTTGTGTGGTGTGGTATGGTGATGATATGGTGTGGTATGGAGTTGATATGGTGTATGGTATGAGGCTGGTGCTGCAAACTTGGCTGGAGCTGATTTGCACTGCTGTTGCAAAGGCTGATGCAATTTTAGAGCTGATGTTGTTGCTCTGGTTCTGGGGTTTTTGTGTTATTTGTGTTGCTGTTTGAAGTAGTAGCAGCAGGTGGAGAAGATGTTGAAGTATTTGTGATGGAGTGGGGTGTTGTGTGCTAAACTATGGGCTGAAGTAACAGCTGGGGGGCTGTTTTTGGAGCAGCCTAAATGGACTTCTGATGCTAAAGGCTGATTTGGTGCTGCTGAATTTCAAAATTGGGTGGCTGATTGGTTGAAATTTGGCTGATGTGATGGATTATGTGCTGCTATAGGATGGGGGGGCTGATGCTACGAGATCTGCTTGCTGAATTTAAGCAGGGGATTGTGTTGTGATAATGATGGGAGCTGTTGGTGCTGATTTTGGCTGCTGAAATCAGCTGAAAATTGCTGGTGTATGTGTATACAAGATGAGTTTTTGAGAGGCAAACGTGATTTTGAAAAGAAGGAAGTGTGAAACAATCAAGGCCCATCATAACCTCCTCTTAAGACAACCCCAATCTTAAACCAAATTAAAATTACAACCCCTCAATCAACACCAAACAAAACAAGGAAATTTAGACCACCATGATTAACTTAGCACAACAACTCACGAACTCAAGATACGGCATATCCTAATCTTATCCCTTGCTATCGTGCACAAGTGTGGGTGGTTGAGATAAAATTTCCACAAAATAAACACAAAACCAGATAGTTTTTAAGAAACCTATTTTTGGTAAACTTTTTACCAAAAGATCCCACATTAACACGTAATTACTACTAAACACAGACTCAGGTGTTACAATCTTCCCCCCTTAAAAAAAATTCGTCCCCGAATTTTAAAATGTGTAACTACGCATACCTTCAAAAAGATGAGGGAATTTCTTCCGCATCTCTCCCTCGGCCTCCCAAGTGATCTCTTCACTGCTTGGGCTGCGCCAAAGAACTTTCACAGACGGCAGGACCTTTGATCGAAGTTTCTTCACTTGCCGATCTAAAATTTCAACTGGCTGCACGGTGAACGAAAGGTCGGGTTCGAGCTGAACCGTCTGATGCTGAATCGCGTGGGAAGGGTCATGAAGATAACGGCGTAGCATTGACACATGGAAAACGGGATGAACATCTGAAAAACTAGGTGGAAGAGCTAAACGATACGCAACAGCGCCGACACGCTCGAGAATCTCGAAGGGACCTACAAATCTAGGGCTAAGCTTTCCCTTTCGCCCAAAACGCATCACACCCTTCATCGGAGAGATTCTCAGAAAAACATGGTCGCCAACTGCGAACTCTAATTTGCGACGGCGTCTGTCTGCATATGATTTCTGCCTGCACTGGGCTGCTCTCATTCGGTCTCGGATCAGCTGTACTTTTTCGGTCGTCTCCTGCACGATTTGTGGTCCGAAGATACTGCTCTCGCTCAGCTCGGTCCAACAAACAGGCGATCTACATCTTCTTCCATATAACGCCTCGAAAGGTGCCATCTGAATAGTATCCTGGAAGCTGTTGTTATAAGAGAACTCTACGAGCGGTAAATGACGATCCCAGCTACCTTGGAAGTCTAAAACACACGCTCGAAGCATGTCTTCGAGAGTCTGAATGGTCCGCTCTGATTGTCCGTCGGTCTGCGGATGAAATGCTGTGCTAAAATTCAAACGAGTGCCCAATGCCTTCTGAAGTTTCTGCCAAAGTCGGCTGGTGAATTGAGTGCCTCGATCTGACACGATACATGTCGGTACGCCATGCAATCATACGATTTCGTCGATGTAAAGCTGGGCATACTGAGCGAAGCTAAAAGTTGTCTTCACTGGCAGGAAGTGAGCCGCTTTCGTCAATCGGTCCACGATCACCCAAATGGAGTCGTACCCTCGACTGGTCCTGGGTAGACCCACAACGAAATCCATCGAAATCTGCTCCCATTTCCACTCTGGAATGGGTAATGGCTGTAGTTCTCCTGCGGGCCTCTGGTGCTCGGCCTTGACTTGTTGACAAGTCAGGCATCTTGATACGAACTCTGCGATGTCCCTCTTCATTCCGTCCCACCAGTAGGTCTCTCTCAAATCATGGTACATCTTGGTGGAACCTGGGTGGACACTATACGCCGACCGGTGTGCTTCTTCAAGAATATCGCGCCGCAATCCCTCAGCATCTGGTACGTACAGTCTGGATCCAAATCGTAAAATTCCCTGTTCATCAACCACGAACTCGGAAAATCTGCCCTGTGTCATCTGTGCTATGATCTCTGCACAACGGTCATCGCTGCGCTGTGCCTCATATATTCGGTCAAGCAACTGTGGGCGCGCACGAACATGCGCGAGCGTCCCCCTGTTGGAGTGAACTCGAACTCAACTCGGCTGTCGCATAAAATCTGCCAATCTGCTGACGACTGCCTCTGCACTGCGCACGTATAAGATAGATTACCCTCAGGCCTCCTGCTCAGAGCATCTGCTACTACATTTGCCTTGCCCGGGTGGTATAAGATCTCACAGTCGTAATCTTTTACCAGTTCCATCCAACGACGTTGTCTCAGATTCAGGTCTCGCTGCTGAAATATATATTTTAAGCTCTTGTGGTCAGTGAATATCTGGCACGACTCGCCGTATAGGTAATGTCGCCAGATCTTAAGTGCAAAAACTACTGCAGCCATCTCCAAATCGTGAGTAGGGTAGTTCTGTTCATGCTTCCTCAATTGTCGCGAAGCATACGCGATCACCCTGTCATGCTGCATCAATACACATCCTAGCCCTACTCGCGAAGCATCACAGTAAACCACAAATCCGCCTGATCCTGAAGGCAATGATAATACTGGCGCCGTAGTCAAACATGTCCGCAGCTGCTGAAAACTGCGCTCGCATTCCTCCGTCCAAACGAAAGGAACTCCCTTCCGGGTCAAACCTGTCAAAGGTGCAGCAATACGGGAGAAATCTTGTACAAATCTCCTGTAGTAGCCTGCAAGGCCTAGAAAACTACGGATCTCCGTAACCGATGTCGGTCTGGGCCACTGCTGGACGGCCTCGATCTTCTTCGGGTCCACACATATGCCGTCTCTCGTAATCACATGACCCAAGAATCCGACACTGTCTAGCCAGAAGGCACACTTGGAAAATTTTGCGAAAAGCTGGTGCTCCCTCAAGGTCTGTAACGTAATCCGCAAATGCTGCTCGTGCTCCTCTCGGCTCCGGGAATACACCAAAATATCGTCGATGAACACGATGATGAACAAGTCAAGATACGGCCTGAATGTACGGTTCATCAAATCCATGAATGCAGCTGGGGCGTTGGTGAGTCCGAACGACATCACCAAAAATTCATAGTGGCCATAGCGTGTACGGAAGGCTGTTTTCGGTACATCCTCCTGTCGGACTCGCAGCTGGTGATATCCTGATCGTAAGTCGATCCTTGAAAAATATCCCGCACCCTGTAGCTGGTCGAATAAATCATCTATGCGTGGCAACGGATATCTGTTCCGAACGGTCACCTTGTTCAGCTGGCGGTAGTCGATGCATAAGCGCAAACTTCCGTCCTTCTTCTTGACAAACAGGACCGGAGCACCCCATGGTGAAACGCTAGGTCGAATAAGTCCCTTATCTAACAATTCTTGCAGCTGAACCTTCAATTCACTAAGTTCCGCCGGGGCCATTCGATAAGGCGGAATAGAAATAGGTCCCGAACCAGGAATTAAATCAATACAGAACTCGATATCGCGTTCAGGCGGCAGTCCAGGAAGCTCATCAGGGAAAACATCAGGGAACTCACAAACAACCGGGACCTGGTCCAACGGAACATCTGTACCTCTAGTATCACTGATATAATCCAAGAATCCCTGACATCCCTTCCTCAATAGCTGGTTAGCGCGAAGAGAAGAAATCAACATGTGAGGGGCGGCACCACGGTCCCCCTTCACAACAAAAACTGACTCGCCGGGAAAACAAAATCTAACTGTCTTCTCACGGCAGTCCACGGACGCATAGCACGTGGCTAACCAATCCATGCCCAAAAGAATGTCGAAGTCCAACATCTCCAGAAGGATCAAGTCGACAGGCAGCTCTCGCTCGCCAATACGAACGGTACAGGATCGGAACACGTGCCTAGCAACAAAGGACTCTCCCATAGGAGTGGTCACAACAAGTGGCTGATCAAGCAAACCGGACTCTCTACCCAAACTCGGTACGAAGTGTGTGGAAACATAAGAGTGCGTGGATCCGGGATCAAATAACACGTGTGCATCAACAGAACAAACTGCTAGAGTACCTGTAACGACGGCATTGGATGCCTGCGCATCCTGGGGTGTTAATGCAAAAACTCGGGCCTGACCTCCTCCGATAGCGGGCTGACCTCGGCCTCGGCCTCTGCCTCCTCGTCCTCTCTGGATCGGTACGCTACGTCCACGGCCTCTGGGTACACCCAACTGGCGTGGAGCATTGCCTGTGGCAGGAAGTAAGGCTCTCTGAGGAGGGGGCGGTGATGGAGGTAGAGTCACATACGGAACGGTCGTTGTTCCCTGTCGCCTTGCTGGACAGTCTCTAACACGATGGTGCAGACTCCCGCATCCAAAGCATCCTGGCGACGACTGCTGTCCCTGTGTATACGATCCATATAGATGACCTCGTCCAAATCCTCTGCCGGCCCTATCTCTTGGAAGGAATCTGGCATGATGCCTCTGATCTGGCATGCCAGTACGAATCCTCTTCGGCCCGGTAACAGCCGAAGTTGTTGAAATACGTGCCTCCATCCGCAATGCTGTATTCATAGCTGCCGAATAGGTATCGAATTGCTGGGCACCAATGGCAAGATATAACTGGGCATCCAGTCCTTGTATAAACCTCTTTACTCTCTTCTCTTCGGTATCCACCAGATACGGAGCATATCGGGACAATTGTGTAAACTGGACATCATACTCAGATACCGTCATCCCTGGTGCCTTGACCAAAGCCTCGAAACTACGAGCTCTGACGTCGCGAACGCTCTCCGGGAGGAATCGGGCAAGAAAAACTTCTGTGAACTCGGTCCAGGTCATGGGCGATAGACCTGTAGCTCGACCTCTCAGAACTGACTCCCACCATATCTGTGCGAGACCCTCTAGTCGGAAACTCGCAAGCTCTACCCAGCGATCATCGGAACATCTCAGTGAACGGCAGATCCTGGCCAAGCTGTCAAGGAACGTCTGCGGGTCCTCCGCTACATCGGTACCCGTAAAAACTGGAGGTCTCAGCCTCATGAACTCCTGTAGCGAAACCGGAATGGTCACGGTGGTAGTAGTAGGAGCAGGTATCACAGTAGTCTGGGATGCAGTGGGTACGTCCTCCGGCCTCGGTGCATGACTGGCCGCAACGAAGGATCCTACCATCTGACGTAGCTCCTGCATACTCCCCATCATCTGTCGCAACTCCTCCATACCAGTCTCGAGTCTATCCATACGGCCTGGGGAAGGTAGATCAGTTTGTCCCTGCGGTGTAGGCATACTACCCTGCTCAGTCCTAGTCTCGGATGAGCCAGCTCGAATCTCGTCTCGGGCGGCAGCCCTCTGTGCTCTGGTAGTCTTTGGCGGCATAGTTGCTGGTACAGGAACACGAATAAGATCGTAGGATACACGGAATTGAAGAAGGAATTTCAAGCAAATATATCCTAAAGTCACCTAGGCGGAGTACCGCAACGCAAGTATGCCGCGGACATACGTACGCTACACTACCCTGCTTAAGTTACTTACTCCATCTACTAAGGGTCATCCTACACTCAGAAAGGTGAAACCTATCGCTCTGATACCAACTTTGTCACGACCCGAAAAGTACGGAACGCGACCGGCACTTAAGTTACGAAACGTCTCAAGGCGTCCGTAAAATAAGTAAGCCGAAGCCCAGAATACAAAACCCAATTAAGAATTTAGAGTGAAGGAAAACCAATTAATTTAAGCTTTTACCTCATTACCTAATCAATTTTACCCTTATTCCAAATTTCCAGCAGAATATAAAAGAAATCAGTGCATGAGGAATAACATGTCGACTCAAGTGAGCTCGACCCAGATACATCATAAATAAATCCTCAAGTCTCACAATCTCACATCTAGGTCAATATACAGTCATCCGAATAAAACAGGTACAACTGAACTGATAGTAGCAACAGTAGATACAGAAACATTAGTAGAACAGTAGAAATGGTAACGACAGTAGAACTGTAGATAGCAGTAGATGGAGTACTCTAGATACAATGAGCATAATAAGGTGGTACAAACTGATAATAACCCACCTATGAGCAAAAGCCTCTAGTCCAGGCAAGAAGTACAAATGAAGCAAAGGTATCCGCCGCTACAGTGCTGACGGAATGGACCTGCAGAGAAGCTGTGGCACAACGGGGGTGAGTTGCCAGCTCGTGAGTAATAGATAACATTTACTAAGGCTATCGTATGCATGCACACAAGTATCCTGACATCCCTAAAACAGGCATAGCTACATATACTAGCAGGTGTGTATGCATCAACAGTATACTAGCAAGTATATATGTCATATGGAGGTGATAACAGGTATGTATGCCACATGAAAATACAACCCAATGTGTATGAGAATTATTCTTACTTTGTTTTGAAACTCCCCTTTTTAAACATCAATAATAATATCCAGGAAAAACAGTAAAATCCGTGTCTAGCAACGACACCTCGAAACTGACCAAATCTCATATATCCATGTCCAGTATCTCTGGCCTCAGCTATCCGGCTGATCCATATCAAAATCCATATCTCAATCCAACAGTCACGGTCGGTATCCTCTGGATATCCGCCGTGCCAAATGAAATCACCGGTAGGTAATCCGTCCCCTGCCAGGCTCAACGCCATCATCTGCGATCTTCTTGCCCCGAGGTACCATACCGGGCCCACCATGTACCCGAGACGGTTCATCCACCTCCTCGAAACGGGTCTCAAAACCAAAGCAAACTCATGGTGGACGACACTTTACATCACTAGAAAACCGCAGTTTTTATATTTAACAATTATCAGTTGAAAATCTTGCGGCTTTCCCCCGAAATCCAGAAATATCATAAATCTCACAAAATTATCATAAATGCATATGCCGATGGTTATGAATGCTTATAGTATCAATTTAAATACTTATTTCAATGTCACATTTCTAGGCAGTTAACATTTTCCAGATTTAAAGTTATTTAGTGTCGTGACATGGCAATTACCAGGGTGTGTGTGTCCACATGAATAGTGCTTGTGCAACATATGAAACCTGGTAAGGGTGCATGTGTCCTATAATGAATCTGCGTATATGGAACATCATATAGGTACTGACTACAGCAATTATCATGCAAGTTTTATCATTTTTACTTCAATGTTTCCAGTAATACCAAGTCTACTAAATCTATCGGGCGACTTGCGCCATCCAAACGATTGTCCCCCGTAGATGTTAAATCTACTCACCAGTGGTCCTGTGCTAAGTGTGTCCGACCACCTGTTTTCCCTTTTCAGCTGCGCTTGAAGTTCCTGCCGGCGAACCTAGAATTTACAAGAGTCACCATATAAGGAAAAGTCATGCGAAACGCAATATATCGACAAAAGGGATACGCGTGCGTGAAACCAAACGCGTGTGCACATGACGCGATGCGACGCGACGCGACGCGCACAAACCTACCTGAATCAGAACTGACACGCTGTGTCGCGCAGCGCGCCACAGAACCACGCGTATCACGCGCGTATCGCACGAGTCTTAGAACATCGAAAACACGTAACTAGTTCCAGATTTTGCCTCAGGGCCAAACTTGAAAAGTTAGAGATATCAAAAACCCTAGCTACCAAGACCAAGCCCACACCCCAAAAACCAACACCCTACCCCCTGCTCTGGCCGCAATTTGCGGCCAGAATGAAGAAAAAAGCGGCCAAGTTGGGTAGTTGGATCCTCGTGCTTTGGGTGTGTGTTCCTACTCCTCTCACCATGCTGAATTCTTCTCTAGAATTTTTCTGAAGTGATCGGGTCAACAGCAGATTTCAAAAAGGCTAAAAATCACTAAATCTGCTAAAATACGCCAAGTCGGGTAAATCGGGTTTCTACGAGAAATATGGGGGATTTCTCAGGTTGGCTGGCCTCTCTAGGACCTAAGAAGTTTATTATAACTAACGTAACTCTCATTTTTCTCAAAATCTCCATAAAACACTCAATATCATTTTTACGCATGATACAGACATCGATTAAACTAGATTATCGAGATTTTAGCAAATTAGGCTAATCATCCAATTTTAATGATACTACTGGGCTTCAACAGGTTAGTTAACACTAAAGATGGCTCATTAACCTACAAACACTCCAAAATCTCTAAATCTAGCATCATGGCACAATTCTAGCATGAAAATTCTATTTGTCGCAATATCTAGCTAAACAAGCATCTAATCTACGTAATATACGAAAAGTTTAGGAGATATACCCTCTAGGAACCTTGCAACAAGGGAGAAGGAGAAGAAAAAGAGGGTAGGTGCATCAAACGAGGCTGGAACGGAGCTGGTGCACTGATGCTGATCCAAAAACTGAGTTTGCTGATGCTAAAAAAAATGTTGTTGTTGCTGTTGCTGATTGTTGTTGTTGTTGTTGTTGTTGTAGTGGTGTGAGGTGTTGTGTGGTGTGGTATGGTGATGATATGGTGTGGTATGGAGTTGATATGGTGTATGGTATGAGGCTGGTGCTGCAAACTTGGCTGGAGCTGATTTGCACTGCTGTTGCAAAGGCTGATGCAATTTCAGAGCTGATGTTGTTGCTCTGGTTCTGGGGTTTTTGTGTTATTTGTGTTGCTGTTTGAAGTAGTAGCAGCAGGTGGAGAAGATGTTGAAGTATTTGTGATGGAGTGGGGTGTTGTGTGCTAAACTATGGGCTGAAGTAACAGCTGGGGGCTGTTTTTGGAGCAGCCTAAATGGACTTCTGATGCTAAAGGCTGATTTGGTGCTGCTGAATTTCAAAATTGGGTGGCTGATTGGTTGAAATTTGGCTGATGTGATGGATTATGTGCTGCTATAGGATGGGGGGGCTGATGCTACGAGATCTGCTTGCTGAATTTAAGCAGGGGATTGTGTTGTGATAATGATGGGAGCTGTTGGTGCTGATTTTGGCTGCTGAAATCAGCTGAAAATTGCTGGTGTATGTGTATACAAGATGAGTTTTTGAGAGGCAAACGTGATTTTGAAAAGAAGGAAGTGTGAAACAATCAAGGCCCATCATAACCTCCTCTTAAGACAACCCCAATCTTAAACCAAATTAAAATTACAACCCCTCAATCAACACCAAACAAAACAAGGAAATTTAGACCACCATGGTTAACTTAGCACAACAACTCACGAACTCAAGATACGGCATATCCTAATCTTATCCCTTGCTATCATGCACAAGTGTGGGTGGTTGAGATAAAATTTCCACAAAATAACCACAAAACCAGATAGTTTTTAAGAAACCTATTTTTGGTAAACTTTTTACCAAAAGATCCCACATTAACACGTAATTACTATTAAACACAGACTCAGGTGTTACAGTGCTAGTGGTTATACCCAGTGCCAGTGTGTTGATCAGTCATTAGAGTCCCCCACAGACTGTTTCCCAAGTTCGGGCAAAACGTTGTAAAAGCCGAATGGTTATATGGCAGGGTTCGGAAAATGCACGTGCGTTTTCGCACGTATCATATTTCGGGCAGATAATACTGGTCGGCTTTGGTTTAAGCCGGATCCGAGTATTATACTGTATAGATATAATATGTTTGTCTCAGATGCATTTGTATTCGGTCGTAATACAAATGCGGGTATGTTTATACCATTACGGGGTTATCCTGAAATTCGTTTCAGGATCACTTTTGGAAGTTGCCAGTTTCCAGTTTTCTATCGGTCGTATTTAACATTCGGTTAAATGCGGATTTATCTTTTCATCTTGAGGGTGAGTCATGAGTGTGGATGTTTCTAGAGGCTTCTAGAAGAGGTGATTGGGTTAGTGAGTCATTAGTGCATTTATTGTGCAATTAATGCATGATGACTAGGTTAGATGATTCATTGGTTTGCAATTAATATGTTCATACATGGTGTCTTGTGACTCATTCTCTTCTTTAATCCTATGGTCACCTCCTTTGTTCCTACACTCACCTCCCCCCTCTACAAATATGGCCGGCCCCCCTCTTGGTGTTGATGATGGTTGCTTGAGAGAAAAAGGTGAGAGTTTAAGTGTATGGAAATTTGATAGATACTCATTTCACATTTCCACCCGATCCAAAAGGCAACTTCATTAACCGTTCGTCCATAGCCTTGGACGTAATGAGACAAAGTGTTCTACTCATTCTCTACATCATCTTGGTCGTCTCTTTTAGCAAACGTGACGACCGAGTTGCCTCGGTTCAGAGGCGGGAGCCCGTTTAAAGATCCGTCGACGTGGTGCCACCTGGATGAGAAGATTGGAGACAAAGGAGATCGGAGCAGCCGCAACAAAGCGTGGGATGATGGTTGAAGACCGAAGGACTCAGATCGTTCGGTATAACATTTCTACCCACTTTGTAGTTTGTTAGTTTAGCTTTAATGGAAGATCCGGGTTATAGTACGCGATAGCGCCAGTTGTAAAAAGTTTTTGTTCCGCATTTGGCATCTGTTAGACGGGCGGGGCGCTACCGTGGACTTACAGTGGTATCAGAGCCTCACCATTAAGCTATACTAACTTGTGCTAATGCGTTTAAAATATCGATCGAACGGATTTTCGAAAACCGCAAATTCCAAGTTCAAAGTTTCTGTTAATTTTAAATGATGTCTAAAAATAATTTTACATATACCATAAAATCAAGCAGGGTTTGTATAGAAAACTGGAGAAAAACGACCAACTTCGTTGACCGTACGGCCACGGAAACACGGTCAAAGCCTGGCTTTGACCGCGGAACCGCGGCGGTTTTGGTGACTCAGTTGGCAATTTTTCTCTTGTTGTTTCTAAATTGGAAATTGTGGTTTTTGGTACTGTTCTTTTGGGCCCAGATTTTGTTACTGTACAGCAGATGTACGTGGGGCCCACTTCGGGAAGTTTTGTCGATCGAAATTTTAAACTTGTTAGTATGCAGTATTTACTTTATATCTCCAACCGGGAATGTCATTTGATCGGTAAACCGCGTCTAATTGATATAGTTCTTTTAGACGGGTTTGCGAACGTGACATTCGCGTTAATGTTCTGTGTTGTGCTATGATATTGCGGATTTGTCGTGGTAAATAGCAGGGTGCAATGAAAGTGCAGTTTGGATTTATTTGTACATTTGATATTGCGGGGCGAGCGTCCAACATGTGGACTGCTGTCACTGCCTGTTGTATAATATTCTTTTGGGGCACGACCGGGTTGAGGTCGATATACCCGTTGTACATATTTTTATTTCTGTACTAGGTTTATCCCGCGAAGGAATGCACGGATAGCCCGGTTCTGGAGGGCAACGGGTCCGTATCTCATGGCTTTGAGAGGCAAAGGGACCTCACTCTAGAATTGGCAGATTATTCGCCGCACTCGTAGGGGGGTACAGGTTGACCCAAGGAGGGGTGATCAATTTACCGGATTCCGTGAAGTGCCAGGTGTTCCATTCACTATGCTGTGGGGACTGCCTCGCTTCAGGTTTTGGCGGATAACTTGCCGCACCCGTAGGGGTCTAGGTTTCATTGCACAGGCTATCCACACGACCAGGGGAACGTCGGGTTTCAGCAGCGGCTCTGTGAAACCCGGAGATCCCAGTTTATCTGTATTGTTCTGTGATACTTATTACTTTTCTGTAATGTTGCATATTATCACGCCTGGAGCGATTATTGTATATTGGTATATATACTATTAGATGTTTTATATGTTTTACACCCGCGCTAGTCCAGTCCCCGTTCTGTCGTTAGTTAAGTAACCTAACGGGTGATGACGGGACCCAGTGACGAATGCGGATGGCATATACGTACATTTTATTTTCGTTCTTTTCTGGTGTGATTGATTGATGGGACTGCGTTGATTCTTATCAATGCAAGATAAAACAAACCTATATTTGATATTGTTGGAACAAATTTTAAAAGGTGTTATTACAAAGATGTTTCCTTTTATTTTGCATAGTGATATTCAGTTAGAATATCCCGCACCTCATTCAACGAGGCAAGGGCCGAGATCCCTTCACCGGGAGTGACCCTTTGGGCTTAAGTTTACGTCAGGGTAATAACTTCACTATAGTCGATTACAGGTTGCTTTGCATCGCGGTATTCAATTGGAATATCCTGCACCTCATTCCACGAGGAAAGAGCCGAGATCCCTTCACCGGGAGTGACCTCTTTAGCAAAGGTTTTTCGCCACTATATTTTTATAAAAAGCTATCAGGTTCCTTCAACGAGATCAAGTTCATTACGTTAAAGGTTTTTCGCCAAAAACCAGCCGTAGCTCTCCGTCATTTCTTATGGATGTCAGTAGTATTCAAGCTATGTTTGTTGACCTTCGTCAAGGCATAGTGTTTGGTAGTTGCAAGGGTATTCATTTGATGCATAGATAGATGTGTTGGTTTGGGACAGTCGTATAGCCTTGTTGACCTTCGTCAAGGGCTTGTACGGGTGGGTTCAAATTAACCTGGACAATGATGGGTAGAACTTGATATGTGACTTATGATTTGTTGACCTTCGTCAAGGTCATAAGAGCATGGGGCAAAAATAACATCGGGAGTTTCAAACATACAGGAAACTTTCCAGGCATGCGCATACCTTCTGGAGTGTGATAACTTGAGTGGCTTCCATCAAGTTATCATGCGATGATAGTTGGATCCCGATTCTCGCTGATGAGTTGGTTTACTCTTCGGATGATCCCGACTAATTCTTCTTTCAGGTTTGGAGGAGAATTTGAGATTACAGTGGGAGGTTTCCTGATTAGATAAAGTGATAACCATTCTGATCTAGGTTAGAGTGCACGCAGAGTGTTTCTTTTCTCTCTCTCTTTGGCGGCGACCTTTGACCGACCCTAGACTATGACTCAGTGACCAAGTTGACCGAACCTTCTTAAAATACTAGCTTTTAGATTGTCCGAGTTGCATAAGTCATTGCCGCTCCTTCTTTTACCCTTTGTATTTCTCAGAACACCCCGTATTACTACGGAAATCCACTTCCATTGGATAGATCCATCGTATGGTTATATACGAACTCGAAGAGACTTCTTCGAGGATGGATCCAGGTTCAGGAGAAATAGAATTAGTTTATTCAGTTGTTTCTTATTATCACATTCTCTCAGGTTGCGAAGGCTCCTTAGTTTAGGAGGGTACACATATTACGCTTATTGGATAGTCTTATTCCAAACCATAGGCAGGTGCCGAAAGGTAGAGAATGAAGAAAACCAATTAGTCTAAGTAGGATGTACAGAAGGTAATAACTAAAGACAAAATAAAGGGATTAGAAAGAAGGCAAAGAAAATTGCGACTGCTATCATTCACGACCAAACCGCGTACTTCATCGCCACTCCTATTTCACCTTTGCTTTTTTCCCCAGTTCGGGAGAAATAGAATAAGGTATTATTCAGTTGTCTTTTATCATCACATTCTCTCAAGTTACGAGTACTCCTTGGTTTAGGAGGGTACACCTATTTTGCTTACTGGATAGTCTTCTTCCAAACCATAGGCTGGTGCCGAACTGTAGGGAAGGAAGAAAACCACTTAGCCTAAAAGGATGGTGTACAGAAGGTAACGACTAAAGACAAATAAAGGGATTTGGAGAGATGGCAAAGAAATATACGGTTATAGTCATGAATTAGATTATGGAAGAGGCATTACTAAGAATACCAGGATACCCCTACAAAAAATTTTCATGTTTCAGTGCATTGTTAAAGAAAAACTGATTTCCAGATTAGATACTTACCCCAGGGTATGTATTTACCAGGTTTCATTCTCATATCTGTATGGTTTTACAGATGATGAGTGGGAGTAAGTTATTGGGAATTAGGTGATCATCCTCATTATATCGGAATTCGTTGTAATTGGTGATATTTGAGGAAATCACCTGGGTACAGTTTTCAACCTATGATGCACAGGTTTTGAGTTATTCAACTCAATGGACTTATACAGAGTATTGTATGATGTCCAGTGTCCGTCAGGACAGAAGGGTAAGTCCTCGTACTATGTTCTGTTTACTTGTGACTTCTCTAGTTTTTAGACAAGTGTTTCGTGGAAATACAATGTCTAAGTTTTGAGAAGTTGTGGGTATAAGAATAAAGTAGAGAACCAGATGTCGCAAGTATCGGGATTCTTCAAAGAGATCGAAGATGTAGATTCTTGTGATAGGTATTCAATTGATAGTAATGGTTTTTGAGAAACTTGTTTCTCTTTCAGGTTACTCATAATTGGATGGATTCCTAAGTTGAGTAATACTGATTAGCCTCTCTCCATTAAGTTGATATTCACTGGAGACAGATGCATGATTTGAATCTGGTTCCAATTAAATTAGTGCCTCTATTTCTATATTGTATATAGAATGGTTCATATCTTAACGATATTAAGATACGGGGAGTTGTCCAGCTTATGCTTAAAACCAGACATTGGATAAATCAAGGCACGTTTCTGTAATGGCAGTTTGTGGGTTGACCCTGGCTTTGACGAGGGTTGACTTTTCTACCATCTGAAAGATCAATGGTGATATTGTTCTTGACTCGCCACAGTCTTAGTAAAATATTTTTTTTCAGAAAACAGTAGTGGGAGTATGGTAGAACTGGAAGTGATTCTAGAACCGCAAACGATTACGGAAAATTTAATAGGACCTATATATTCAATCAAGTTTGACATTCCAATAGCCACTCCGCAGATATGGTGGATAACCTCAGACACCCGAGAGGTACTCCGGTAGCCTCAAGGACGATGACAGGGAGGTTCTTGTTTACCCAAACTTGAGACTACTGTTGTTCCAGACTATGAGACCCGGCAGGAGGAGATGTATAGCGTCGTTCTAAACTAGTTTTAGAAGTGGACGTATATATTATTCTGTCAGAGAGTTGTCATAGTCAGTTGGAGCAGCGGAAGCATAGTGGACAAGTAGCTTATATCTATTTATAGGCTTGAGCAGATATAGCGGAGATAAGATCATCTAATTTTGATGTGAAAGTCATGGGTTTGACTTCATCAGAATAGGGGATGGATCAGTTAAGAAGGTAATAGAGTGTAATGTCCTGGTATTTGGATGACATACACAGAGTAGGAAGTAAAATTCCTATACTACGATCGGTTGTACTGTGGTCGTCACATAGTTGTTTCTCCCGACAGGATATAGATATAATATCAGACATTCTGGTTACTAGATCTATGGTTTTAGATCTAGATTTGGGTAGTTTTCCAATATGGATACTTTGACAGTATTCTAATAGTATTTTAGAATAGATGACTCCTGGCATGGTGGTGTACCTGCAGGTGATGGAGTCACCCTCTCTAAAGGTGTCTTAGAGACTAAAGGAGAGAGGGAAGTGCATGATTGGCAGATCACTTGCTTAGGCAATTGAGTCGATCATGAGATGTCAAGTACCACACCAGATGTTGTTTTTGCACTAGATGCAATAAGTTTATATTAATCCAATCCTGGAGAAACATAAGGAAGCAGTTTTAGAACATAAGTGAATGTTCTACGGATTTGATAACGGCAGCCTCCTTCGGGAGACGGTTATCATTCCAGGCTTCAAAGGTGACATGATTGACAGAGTGATTGTCAGAGTTATAGTTTTCCCTCTGACGAGAGACAGTATTATGGACAGGTGGTCCAAGAGGATACTGTGGGAGGCATGGTGCTGGATACTGATTAGCTTCAGTGATCGATACAGTCTAAGAAGTTTGGATTTGGAGTTCATTTATAAACTAGGTCCCATCAGATATCCAGATATATTCTAAGACAGGTATTATTCGATTCGGGAGATGGCTTTCTCTGCGAACTTGAGATTTAGAGAGACATAGAAAGAAACATCAGGGCGGATCCACTCACTGAGGCTATTTCTCGAACACAAGAGTTTTACAACCTAGTTTTGTGAAACTGATTAGTAGAGGAGTTGGGTGTTTGGTATCACACGGGCTGTGAGTATGCGACATCGCAATAATTAACTTTAAGTGCAAGTGGGAGATTGTTGGAGATAGTGCCCTCAAAGTCAATTATTGGATCGCAGGTACGTGATTGCAATGATTGATGGAGGACCTATACCGATATGACAGTCTTGCTCGAGATGATAGTATGCTATCTGGTTTGTCTTTATTATCGTATACATGCTTTAGTTCACTATTGCATGATGATAGAGCCCATAGGATTCTTGCTTGACTACCAGCAGTATGATGGAGATCATATACGCGGGAGCTGAGGTCTATAAGCACATCCATAAAGTGTCCCTAGTCGTGGGAGTTTCGAGATAGGGCATCGATACTCCAGAGTAGACTAGTGTATACAGTCGAGACCCCGACGTGGGGCGGTGGCCGGTCTCACAAGCCACTGGTTTCAGTTGGATCACCTAAGATGTATACAGGTGCTCATTGGGTTATGAGTACACCGGACAGGACTCGCCGAGAACATGCTAGTTGGTATTATACATATCGTCAGATAGAAGTTCCCTGGTGACATGTGTACAGGTTAGTTTGTCGACCTGAGATCGTCATTTGTCTCGTGTGAGTTCCCACTGTGCTTAGATTACTACCCTACCACGCTCAAAGGAGACGTGCAAACAGGTTTTAGTTGGGTACAGTCCCGAGCCACATGGAGGCAGTGAGCAGATCGTCGGGGATTCGTCTCTCCCGGTATTGGGGGTTGATGTCGCACAGTGCACGGGTGGCCATCACTAGATATACTCGGCCGAGGTAGTGGAGAATTACTGATTTGGATCAGCAGTTCCTCAGGTGGTGATGGGCTTCATGCCGACACGATTTATCGTGTTATTAGGGGTCTGACTTTATCCACCCCCCTAGACTCGATATGCGATACTCTTTAGACGAACGGACCGGACTGTACGGATATTGTCACTGTCAGGCTCAGTAGGGTTTATGGATGAGTTCGCTCGTCAGCTTCCCTTCTAATCAATACATAGGCAACCGTTACGTACAGCTTGTACCTCTGACGTGCTAGTGGTTATACCCAGTGCCAGTGTGTTGATCAGTCATTAGAGTCCCCCACAGACTGTTTCCCAAGTTCGGGCAAAACTTTGTAGAAGCCGTATGGTTATATGGCAGGGTTCGGAAAATGCACGTGCGTTTTCGCACGTGTCATATTTCGGGCAGATAATACTGGTCGGCTTTGGTTTAAGCCGGATCCGAGTATTATACTGTGTAGATATAATATGTTTGTCTCAGATGCATTTGTATTCGGTCGTAATACAAATGCGGGTATGTTTATACCATTACGGGGTTATCCTGAAATTCGTTTCAGGATCACTTTTGGAAGTTGCCAGTTTCCAGTTTTCTATCGGCCGTATTTAACATTCGGTTAAATGCGGATTTATCTTTTCATCTTGAGGGTGAGTCATGAGTGTGGATGTTTCTAGAGGCTTCTAGAAGAGGTGATTAGGCTAGAGAGTCATTAGTGCATTTATTGTGCAATTAATGCATGATGACTAGGTTAGATGATTCATTGGTTTGCAATTAATATGTTCATACATGGTGTCTTATGACTCGTTCTCTTCTTTAATCCTATGGTCACCTCCTTTGTTCCTACACTCACCTCCCCCCTCTACAAATATGGCCGGCCCCCCTCTTGGTGTTGATGATGGTTGCTTGAGAGAAAAGGATGAGAGTTTAAGTGTATGGAAATTTGATAGATACTCATTTCACATTTCCACCCGATCCAAAAGGCAACTTCATTAACCGTTCGTCCATAGCCTTGGACGTAATGAGACAAAGTGTTCTACTCATTCTCTACATCATCTTGGTCGTCTCTTTTAGCAAACTTGACGACCGAGTTGCCTCGGTTCAGAGGCGGGAGCCCGTTTAAAGACCCGTCGACGTGGTGCCACCTGGACGAGAAGATTGGAGACAAAGGAGATCGGAGCAGCCGCAACAAAGCGTGGGATGATGGTTGAAGACCGAAGGACTCGAATCGTTCGGTATAACATTTCTACCCACTTTGTAGTTTATTAGTTTAGCTTTAATGGAAGATCCGGGTTATAGTACGCGATAGCTCCAGTTGTAAAAAGTTTTTGTTCCGCATTTGGCGTCTGTTAGACAGTCGGGGCGCTACCGTGGACTTACAGGTCGTTGGGACCCACCACCTCTCCGACGATGCTGAGAGATTACAACGACATATATCGAAGGTGTGGAGGGATGTGCCCTTTGAACTATGTCCCACTTATCAGGAGGAAGAATATGTTGAAGCTTAAACTCCTAACTGCTGAAAAAGGCCTCTTTGCGTTCGCGTACGTGCGTCGCACGTGTTGGGCGCACGTGCGTCGGAAGTGGAGGTTGCACATCATGGGGGGAAGCTAAGGCCTTAACACGGAGAACTAAGCTCCTTTGAAAATTGAATTCTTGCATGTGTGTTGCACGTGGTGGGCGCACGTGCGTTGCACGTGGTGGGCGCGTGCGTTGCGCACATGCACATTTTGGAGGGGCGGCTAAGGCCCTAACTTAGAGAACTAAGCTTCTTTGAGAATTGAATTCTCTCATGTGAGTTGCACGTGGCGCGCATGTGGCGGGCGCACGTGTATTGCACGTGGCGCACATGGCGTTTGCGCATATACGCATTATGAGGGGCAGCTATGGCCCTAACTTAGAGCACTAAACACCTATGGAGAACTAATCTCCTTTGAGAATTGGATTCTCATCCATTTCGAAGAAGTATCCCATCTTATTTATATGGGAGTGGTAGAGAACGGATCTCTCTTTTTCCCAATGTGGGACTAAAAATGCATCCCCATGTAGTAGAGCATTACTTTAGATTACATGTGCGTAGCACATTTGCTCATAACTTTTGATCCCGGATGTATTATGAGGATCATAATATATCAAATCGAAGGATTTTTCAAGACGCTTTCAATACCATCAGAATTTAGCTGATTCTCATTCGAGAGTTTGTCAAAATACGGCCCGGAAAATACTGGTTTGCATTTCTTCCTTAGATTACACGTGCATAGTACATTTGCTCATAACTTTTGATCCCGGATGAATTATAAAGCCCATAATATATCAAATCGAAGGATTTTTTGAGACTCTTTCGATACCGTCAGAATTTAGCTATTTCTCATTCAGAAGTTTGTCAAAATACAGTCCGGAAAATACTGGTTTGCATTTTCTTAAGCATATCGCTGCCATTTGATACCTTAGGCTCTTTTGCGCAGAAATTTTTGGCGGGAACAAACCATGCATTTATAAAAGAATTGTAGAGAGTACTGTTATATTCCTCGTATTGTACGTAGACGGCATTCTCTTCATAGGAAATGATGTTCTTGTATTACAATCGGTCAAACAATTCTTATCGTAGAGGTTCTCAATGAAAGACCTGGGTGATGTCTCGTACATTCTGGGAATTAAAATCTATAGAGATTGATCTAAGAAATTATTGGAATTGTCCCAATCGAGATACATAGACACCATATTAAAGAAATTTAGTGTGGAAGATTCCAAGCGAGATAATTTACCCGCTTGTCACGGGATCACCTTCTCCAAAGAGATGTCTCCAAAAACTGATGAGGAGAGGGCTCGCATGAGCATTATACCCTACGCTTCGGCGGTACGATCTATAATGTATGCGATGTTGTGTACTCGCCCAGATGTAGCTTATGCACTGAGTGCAGTAAGCAGGTATCAATCTAATCCAGAGGAGAAACACTGGACTGCCGTGAAGAACATTCTGAAGTACTTGCGAAGAACTAAAGAAATATTCTTGGTGTATGGTAACAGAGACCTCCAAATGGAGGCCTTTACCGACTCCAGCTTTCAGAGCGACAAGGATGATAGTAAGTCCATCTCAGGGTTTGTATTTATCCTAAATGGAGGGGCGGTATGTTGGAAGAATTCCAAGCAAGATACCGTCGCTGACTCCACGATGGAAGCTGAGTATATTGCTGCTAATGATACCGCAAAAGATGCAGTCTGGATGAGGAAGTTCATTTCTGAACATCAGATGGTTCCGTCCATTGCTAATTCAATACCTCTGTATTGCGATAACAATGGAGCCATGGCTTTGGCAAAGGAACCGCGGTCCCATCAGAAATCCAAACATATCTTGAGGCGGTATCACCTCATCAGGGAGATAGTGTATCGCCGGGTCATCGAGGTACGGAGAGGAGACACGAAAGACAACACAGTAGATCTATTCACCAAGGCCATCCCTCAAGTCCAGTTTGAGAAATTGTTCGAGCTGTTGGGCATGCAGTACACCGGCAACTGGTTCTAGTGTAGAGAGTGGGTACTTATTACACCAACTACAGGCCTTAGTGCAAGTGGGAGATTGTTAGATATGTATGCCCTAGAGACCTGTATTGTATAGGATGCTAGGCATGTATATGTACAGAAACAATTTTTCTCGAAATGATAGTATGCTATCTGTTTTATCTTCATCTTAACGTGTGATGTGTTGTATTTCATATCTTTATATACATGTTGATTAAGCCCTTAGGATTATGCTTGACTGCCAGGATTATGATGTAGATTATACTAGTGGGGCCTGGGCAGTTTATAAGCATATCCTTTAATAGTTCCTAGTCGAGGGTATATCGAGACAGGGCATCGATATTACCAGAGTAGACTAGTGTGTACGTTTCTTGACCCTGGGGTCGATGGTTGATCCCACAACCATTGGTGTTTGACATCAAAGATTGTACACAGGTGCTCATTGGAGAATGGGTACACCGAACATGACTCGCCAAGAACTCCTAAATGGTATATATACCTATTGTCAGATAGCAGTTCTTTGGTGACACTTGTACAGGTTAGTCTGTAGACCCGAGATCGTCATAGTGTCTTGTGTGATTCCCACTGTGCTTTGATTTCCTCCCTACCATGGCTCTACTGAGTCGTGTAAACAGGTGGATTTTGGGTACAGTCCCGAATCATTTGGAGGCAGTGAGCGATAGGAGGGGTTTCGTCTCTCCCGGTATAGAGAGTTGATGCCGCGCTATACTTGATCGGCCATAACAGCAAATCCCCGGCTGGGGTTGTCGAGATTTACTGATAAGAGTTATCAGTAGTTTCTCGAACCGTTATGGGCCATAAATCAGCATGACTTATAAAGTTTCCGGGGTCTGACATTTACCACCCCTAGACTTCATATGCGACGTATCAAACAAAGAGACCAGATTGTACGGTAAGTGTTGCTTACAGGCTCGTTAGGGTTGTAATGAGTTCGCTCGTCGGCCACCTTTTCGTCATGTACCTGGGTAGCCGGTACGCATAGCTAGTACCGTTGACGTGCTTGTGGTTAAACCCACTGCCATCATACTGTCGAGTCTTTAGAGTCCCATACAGAGGGTTCCCTGGTTCAGGCAAAAGATGTAGAGGACGCAAGTTGTTACGGCAGGATTTCGATCATGTTCGTGTACTGGCTACATGAATAATGATCGGAACGATAATACTGGTAGGCTTTGGTTTAAGCCGGATACCGGTATTATATTATTGGATTATTTGTATTCGTATTTTTCGGAATTCGGATATGGGTATACTTATACGGTATACGGTGGAGGGGTATTCTTGTAATTGTATAAGAATACCTTCTAGAAAGAGACACCTCATTAATGGTTTTCATTTTGTGAAAATGGAAATTATGAGGTGGAATTTGGAGAGAGTCAAAGCATTGATGAAGGAATGACTTATATCATTTTATATTCATTTGGGATTACTATTGAAGTATGGTGCATTATTTTTTGAGAAAAATATTGCAAGCTTCAATTATTTCATTGAGCCATATCATTTTTTCCATGCTTGATATTTTCATTCATCACTCTCACATTCTCTCTCCTCATTATCTCCTTCTTCCTCCTCTTAGTTTTATCCTTCACATGTGTTGTGAATCAAAAGCTCAAGGCTAAAAGTAATCCACTACTAGATCTCTACATCATCTAAGTGATCACTTATAGCACACTTGATCTCTTAGTTAACTCTTGAGAAGAGTTTGAAGCTTGTTCCATAGCTCTCGGGTGGATCATCTACGTCTTGAGGTGACCGGAGATCGAGAACATTGCAAGCATCTAAGGAGCCTAGGAGTCGCATCCAAACGAAGACCCGAAGGACCGATTCTAAAGGTATAACCCACTATTATAGTAGATAAGATCTTTAGATAGAGTTTCTAGTTATGGTTTAGCACAAGATCTAGGTTTAAAGTAGGTGTTGCATGCAAGAAAATTATTGTTTGCCACTTGCACCTCCTCACAAGCGTTGTGAGGATGTGCAACATCTACTAACATCTCCAGCCTTCCCGGTCTACATTTCCTCAAGAATTTCCTTACCTATCGTCGCCGATGGTGATCTGTTGATTTGGTATACTTTGGTAGATAGGGCTTCTGCCCAAAACTTCTTAAGAAGCCTAGCTGTAAGCCACAAACATCCGGACTTCTCTAATAGTGTCCGATTCATCCGCTCTGCAACGCCATTTGACTGAGTATCTCCTGGAGTCATGTAATTGCGCACAATCCCTTCTGACTTGCAGAACTCAACAAGCGCATGCGAAGTAAACTCTACGCTGATATCGGATCGAAGAACTTTTACGTACCTACCAGTCTGCTTCTTCACCCTAGCTTTCCACGTATTAAACTTCTCAAAAGTCTCGGCCTTAGACTTGAGAATATACACCCACACTTTTCTCGAAATGTCGTCAATGAAGGAAAAGAAGTATCAGACTCCACCTCATGAAAGAACCGGTGCTGGACCCCAAATATCAGTGTGGATATAATCAAGAATGCCCTTCGTATCATGTACTGCTGTCCCAAACTTCACCTTTGTCTTCTTTCTTAGGATGCACTTCTCACATAAATCAAGACCGTCAAAATCTCTATCTCCAAATAGTTGCCTCTTACAAAGCATCTCCAAACCCGACTCCCCAATATGGCCCAATTGTAAGTGTCACAATCTAGCTGAATCCAAATCACCTGAACGAGTAGATACAGCAGCAATATCATATTTAACTGACTGCCCATCTAGAAAGTACAAGTTTGTCACCTTTTTTCTTTTCATGACATTAAGAGACCCTTTGGAAATTTTCATGAAACATCCATCGACTACTCACTTATAGCCGATCCCCGGTAAAGCTCCTACAAAAATCAAACTCTTCTTCAGATCTGGCACATATTTTACAACCGTCAAAGTCCGCACTGTCCCATCAAACATGCGTATCCGAACAGAACCAATCCCTTTGATCTTGCACGCCGCATTATTCCCCATCAAAATCGAACCTCCATCAAGAGAACGAAACGTCGCAAACCAACTCCGATATGGATTCATGTGGAAAGAGCTCCCCGAATCTAGCATCCAGATTGCACAAACTGAAAATACGGAACAATCGCTGCCATCATCTGAATTATTTATAACAACTGCGGTACTAGAAGACTCTTTCTCAGCATCCTCCTTGATCTTCTGACATTCTCTCTTCCAATGGACTTTTACCTTGCAATAATTGCACTTGTTATTAGTGTGATTCCTTGATTTGGAACTCGCTCTATTCTTGAAACCACCATGTGACCGCTTTTCAAAACAACCTCTAAAACCCAGCGCATTGTCTTGACCACCCTTATCATCAGATACTTTCTCGCCCAACACATCGCTGTATAGGTCCGCTTTAAAATCCTTTAAAGAAATTTTATCTCTTTCGTACACCATTGATTTCATGAACTGGCTATGTTCAGAAGTCAGAGAGCAAAACAGGATCATAGCTTAGTTATCGTCTTCAATCTTCATCTCTACGTTAAATAAGTCCATAATGATTTGGTTGAGTCCGTCCAGATGGTCTTTGATTGATGTACCTTTCTTCATCTTCAATGTGTATAGACGCTGCTTGAAATAGAGACGATTTGTTAAAAATTTCTTCATGTACAAGGATTCTAGAATGCTCCATAAATATGTTGTCGTTGTCTCTTACGCAACCTCGCATAGAATCTCGTCAACCAAGCTCAGCTATATCGAACTAAAAGCCTTATCCTCCATATTTTCTTTCTGAATATCTGTGATCGTCGAAGGAATCTTCTCTTTTTCGAAGACTATCTTATGAACTCCTTTTTGCTTTAGACTTGTCGTCATCTTCAATCTCCATAAATAAAAATTGTTCCTTCCGTCAAACTTATCGATCTTATAATGTGTAGAAGTCATCTTCTCAATAATCTGAAACACCGTAACAAAGCTCTGATACCACTTGTTATGAAAATCGGCACCAAAGTACGCAGCGAATGATCGATACGCATGAATCGAAACTAATGAAAAAGATCAAATGCATCAACTACGCAAAATCACTAAGTAATAAAAGGAAAAAAAACCACCAAGTAAAGGACACAAGATATTACTCAGGTTCGGTGCGCACTTGCATCTAACCCTGCAAACCGACGATGAATTGTTTGCACAATTCAATGAAGAATTACAAGAGATAATTTCTGCCCTCTTGCTCTCACCCAGATACAAAGCACAATTTCTCTCTAACCTCTCTTTCTCTCTCTGCTATTAATTCACGCTGTAGCCAGCTTGTGAATTGATACGTGGATTAATATCTTGGCCGCAGCCTTTAAATCCCGCTGGTCTCTATTGGATTAATATTATAGCCTAGAGATTAATTAATACATGTGGGGAATATACATGGGAGTAGGTTATAACTTAGAGATGACTCTAAGTTTTAAACTTGTATAAACCAACCAAATTTTCTCCTTGATCCTGGGCCCGCTCTCTTGATCTCTTGGCATGGCAAACTTGTGGGCTTGAATTTTAAATCAATTTCAACAAAATTCACTAATAATGCATTGACCCAGATCCTTTAGATTGTAATTGATTTCTTATATGCTTAGCTTTGTCAGATATATGATATGAGGTGGTGATGATGCTATATATATATATATATATATATATATATATATTTATTTATTTATTTACTTTAATTAAGCCATATATATATATATATATATATATATATATATATATATATATATATATATACTTTTTACGGCTACAACTTAGATTCCATTCCAACTTTCAATTCAAAATTTATTTTGGTCAATTCCATTAATTCTTTCTTGGCCACTCACATATTTCAATGGAGGGGTATCTTTGTTTACCTTCTTTCATAATCTTTTTACTTTATAGGAATGTCTCTCACTATCATTAGAATTTGGCTCTATTATTCATCTTGTGAGAAAATAATATATTATTCAAAGAAAACCAAAAAGAAATAGAAAATGCGAGTTTTCTTACGTATTTCCTCTTGGAGAGTTTGATAATTAGCCAGAACCAAATATTTATGGAAAAAGATCAGGATCAATTATTAAACTGAACTTCCAGCCATGTAATAATTGAATATTGGCTTTTCTTTTATTCCTCCTGATAGCATCTTAAAAAAATGATGCTATTGGATTTATTCGTGACTCAAAAGTAGAATCCAAATTTTAATTCTAAATTGTCCGCTCGCTTAAATCGGAATATGTTTAGAGTTTATTAGCATTAGTGTTGTGCGGTCAACTCAGAGTCTCAGCTAGTAATTAAAAATTTCAAACTTTGCTTTATATTCCTTCCAATGATCAAGATTTAGTTCGATTGGGAATTTTGGATGTACCACAAATTCTAAGAAATGCTTCATGTATTTTCTCTTCAATGCTCTTGAATTCCTCATGCTTTCAGATTAGCATTCAATTTTCAACATCAATTAATTAAGTATGTGTTCAGTAAATAACAAGCAAACTTCTACTGTGTAGAAAAAAGGGCCATTTGTGACTGCAAATTAAGATAGAGACTACCAATTGAGCTTAAATTAATTTTGTCATGCTTTCGATGAATCAAAATTTTTGAGTATTATTAGTAAACTTATATTATTTGGTTGTTGTTGTTGACATGTCCACATGGCATGCTTACAGCTAGCTTAATTATTACCCTTCTTCTATCTTTTTCTTAAATATATTTTTCCTGCACCTTATCAAAACTCTAAAGTTATGTTGAAAATTTAGAAAATGTATTTTATATTTAACACGTCTCCGCAAGTCAAAGGATATTTGGGCCAATACCCGTGGGCTTTTTTGGTGCAACAGTATTGTTTTTAATTAATTGAATAGCACATCGAGTGGGAATCAAATTTGTATTGCAATGATACCATAAATTTTCTTCCAACACACCAAAACTTAGAATTTATGATGAGAGTTGAGAGGATATAGTTTAGACAGCAGGTTGAATTTTGCAAATTTCATATATGATGTCAACCGATGAATAAAACTATTTGAAGATAAATAAACTGATCGGAGCTTTATATATATATATATATAGAGAGAGAGAGAGAGAGAATAATGGAGAAAAGATGCCATGGGAGGAAATTTCCTCCTATGGCGTGGAAAAAATACAACCTCCACCAATTTTTTCGACGATCGGCCCTCATCATATTCATCGTTATCATCTAAGATGTGGGTACACCAAATTTCATGTGATTCTACAACTTTTTCACCGTTGATTTAGCAATGTAAAAAGTTCTATTGTCGGTAAGTCGTTAATTTTGAACCCACAAAATCAACGGTGAAAAAGTTGTGGAATCTCATGAAATTTGGTGTACGCACATCTTAGATGATAACGATGATGATGATGGATGCTGATCGTCGGAAAAAATGACGGAGGTTGTATTTTTTCCACGTCATAGGAGGAAATCCCCTCGTGTGGCCTCTTTCCTCCATTAATCTCGTATATATATATATATATATATCTTATTGTCCTCATCTAATTTACATTCATAACCATATGAGATTGACCTTGTAGAGAAGCGTTGGAATAATAGTCCCATAAGCATATATAAAATATACATCACTATTCCATTATTTGGCTTAGACTTTTGATTGAATAAGTTTCCAAATATATTTAAAGCCTAGCTCCAGTGTTGTGCTGTATACAGGGAAAATCCCGCACGTCGTATGTGTTAAAAAAATGGGTCTCCCAACTTCTTGTGTGTCATTCTGTATAAAATCCAACACTCCTTAAATATTAATTAATAACATATCTTATTCTGTTAGAAACCACAGATCAATCGGCGCAACGAAAAACTTTACAGATCTACAAACCTAAATCCCTTTATAGAAGAATAACCAAAAAACTAGATACAAACCGCAAAATAAATAACTCAAGAGATTAATGGGAGAAACGGGAAGAACCTTTATTATAACTTTAGAAAGAAAAAATACCTTACGGAGAATTACAAAACCCTCTTCTTATAATCTCCAAAACCTTCTCCTTATGATCTCCAACGAGATCTTCCTCTCTCTCTACAAGTTCTCCTTCTACGATAGCCTAGATCCCTTATGAAGCAAATGACTCCCGAGAACTTTATGATAAAAAACTATCAACCCTAATTAATAACTCTAAGATCATATATATAATCTATACAATTTAAGTTATAATAAGATACCAGAAATTACAAAACTGCCACCAAATAACTGAATTTTCAAGATAATTCTCGTTCTAAAATTCACGGTTATCTCTAGGCAGACGTTTGACCCTATGATGGACAAACGCCCGCGTGCTCTCTGGCAAAAAGCCAGAGCGCTGTCAGACGTTTATCCCTATAGGGGAAGACGTCTGACCTTTTAGCCGCGTTTGGCCAGAACCCGGCCAGACATCTAACGATCATCTTGGCAGACGTCTGGACGTGCTATGGAGTCTGGAATCTTTATCGACAGAATTCTAAAGATCATCACTCAAGACGTCTGTCTCATCTCTGGTTGCACAGTCTTGAACAAATACGAGAACCCTTCACAACAATCTCCACCTTGACTCATATAACCTTATAGCCATCTTAAAAACTTGTTGCCCCTTCGTCTTATATCCTCTAGGTTGTTTTAGTTGTTCTCCCCGTTTTCCCTGCCGGCATAATCTTTCTTCAAAATTGTGAAATTAATACTGTCACAGTTTTTAACCAGAACTGAGAAACTGGTGCGATCCTCCTATCTAGGTCGCTCTTCCTTACACTTGAGTACTTGAATAGAAACCAAGGCAGACTTGAATTTCTCCGCAGGAATGACCTTCGTTAGCACGCTCCCTAGAATCACCTTAGTATCAGTTCTTATCAAATCGATCTCCTTCTCAGTCCACTCCTTTATCTTATGATACCACACATCGATATACTTAGTTTAACTGTGGTATACTTGATTCTTTGCCAAGTGAATGGCGCTTAGACTGTCGAAAAACAAAGGAACCAGCCCCATATCGAATCCAAACTCGTCAACTAGGCCCTTTAACCATAAGACCTCCTTAGATGCTTTCACTGCCGCCATATATTCTTCCTCCGTTGTTGAGAACGACACATATCCTGCAGTGTCGACTTCCGACTTATTGGATATTTTGCAACTGTGTGTGTGTGTCACGCCCCGCTTCCCAAAATACGGAATACGGGAGGCGACTAGGCCAGCCATGCTCCTACGGTCACGGAATAATCCTGCCGTAGTCACATTTCGGCTTCTAGTATTACATGGTAATCAGTAAACACAGCACAGAAGTAAAGGAAATACATCACTAGTTTATTACACCAACTTTCATTGTTCACAGTTTACAATAGAATGATAGAAAAGAAACTACTAACCAAGTGCGAATACAAGGTTAATTTATGGAAAGCGGTAAAAGTACTGATGACACGACCGTCTAGATCTCTGCGAGCTCGAAAGGTAGGTCTGACTTCTGAATCCGGTCCTCTTCAAACTCTGAGCATGCATACTCAGGTCGTCAGGGCGACACAATAGCAATATTATAATAATATTAAAAGTAATAACGGTGGAGGTAAATAATGCAACGATCAGTATGTTAACAGACAATGCAATGTATGATCTGTGTCCCTATCAGTCTCTAAGTCACTTTTGAAATCGAGTTGCGGAAAGGAGGGATCATGTTTAACGAGGGTCTCGTACATACCCGAGACTACGGCCCGCTGTTGCCCGGGACATAACCCTGTCAGCCGGACCGCTAGGTCCAAACCTAATATATAAGAGTCGCTGTTCGAATGATCATCCTCTAAATCACTGTACCTCGCTAAATACAAGTTCCTTTCCACTTCGATTTCCCCTTTCCCCAGGTTTCACTATCTATAAGTATGGGCTAGTTGTGTACAAGTACGCATCAATAACACTGTTTTGTTCACTATTCACTGTATTATTCACTGTTCACTGTATTATTCACTGTCACGATTCACTCACTTTTCACTGGCGTACTTGACACAACCAAACCGATACTACTCACGTTCGACAATGCATTAAATACTGAAAACTCAGTAATGACGCGCACTATCGCTAGAGGTACTGCAGTCGGGTAAAACTATGAATCATGCCACTAAACAATTTATATGCAATACAAGTCATTATGTGTCTCATGAACTTATAAAAATCGCATAAAATCATACGCTCAGAATTAAATAAAATGATATAAAAGAGGTAAAAAGTAAATTTAACCAGCAGTTCAATAAAATTGATTTCGAGTCAATCGGTTTTTGGGTTCACAGGTTACAGTCGTTTCATTTTAAGTGTTCGCTGCTGGAATTTCGGTTCCTGAACTGAATGTCCATTTCGTAACACAGTTTTCACCCTGTTGGGATTAAAATTTAGCGATGCTGCAGTTGAATGAATTCTAGGGTTTTTAGTAAGGTTTTCAATGCAATAGACGGATCTTCAATCGCGTCTGTACGTTAGCAGTTATAACCTCTTTAATATCAACATGTCAATTCTGATTCTGCTGGGACTGTTATGTGTCCCGGTCTTCTAAATTACAGATTAAATATCAAACGGTAACGAAACAGGATGAAATCAATTGTGTTGTCTAGCTAACAGATTTATCTATAATAAACAGTGGAGTTCCGCAACCTACGAGTTAAGAAAATCCTGTGGTATCCAATACGGAACAGCAAGCAATGACTGGAGTCGCTCTGGACTGCAGTCCAGGGTCGCACTCCGATCCAAATATCATCATGGTTAGAGTACAGGAATATCTGGAAACTGGTATAGGGTTATGGTTCGTCGAGTTGGATTCGATTTGAGCCCTCGAACGCACCATTCTAGCATGTATATGATTTATGGTGAATTTAACGGTTTTCAGGTACAGTAGAATTTCAGTTTTACGATTAAACTTGGGGGCAGTTGTTTTAGTCGTTAACGATCAAATTATCCAATGAAAATCACACACTATGTTCACAGCCCTACGGGCCAACCTACACCATTGAGTTCCGTCAAATTAGATGGGTATTTTCATTGGGAACACACACCGAACAGTTATGGCACATAATTGGTTAAACTTGCAACTTTAATAATCTATGTTTGTAACGATCGTAACTTAAGTAAAATAGCATGTAAGCAAGTAAAAACTTGCCTGACGACGACGGTCGGCGAGGGCAGGCGACGGGCGCGGAGCGGGCGTGGGTTCAAGTTTTCTCGTGGTCGCGGGATGAATAAGAAGGAGAGAAGAAGGTAGGGACTTGGGAAATTTGAGAAGGGAGTGAGAGAGATTGAGGGAGTGTGTGTTTTGTTCGGAATGTGGATTTTATAGAGGGAGAGAGGGAGTGAACGTGTGATTTGGGATGAGTGGGGGGAGTTGTAAAGAAGAGAGGTAGTGAGGTGTGAGGGTGTAAAGAGAGAAAGAGAGTGAGGTGTGAGTGAACGTGAGAGAAGAAATGAAGAGGGAGATTAGGTTTAATTTATAGTTTTAGGTAATAATTTGAGAATAAAGAAAAATATATAAAAATGAATAGAAAATAGAAAATTTTCAAGGAAAAATTGGAAAAATACGAAAAATTTATATACGGAACAGGGGATTTACATCATGCCCTCCTTACAAAAATTTCGTCCTCGAAATTAAAACGAAAACAACGGAATATTAACACTATACAAACAGATGCGGAAAACGTGCCCGGATATCCTCCTCGCGTTCCCAGGTAGACTCCCCTGGTGAACGACCATTCCAAGAAACTCGAACCAGGGGAATCACTTTGTTCTTCAGCACTTTTTCCCGACTATCGAGAATGGTGGTAGGCTGCTCCTCGTAGGACAGATCAGTGCCCAATGTCAATGCCGAATGATCCAGAACATGGCTGTCATCCCGAACATAACGCCTCAACTGAGATACGTGAAAAGTGTTGTGCACACCAGCTAGCGATGGAGGTAAGGCAAGTCGATAGGCCACCTCTCCTACTCGCTCTAGCACCTCAAAAGGTCCGATGAAACGGGGACTGAGTTTCCCACGACCTCCAAACCTGATAACCCCGCGGGTAGGAGAAATCTTTAGGAATACATGATCTCCGATCTCGAATTCTAGCGTTCTCCGGCTGGCATCCGCCCAACTCTTCTGTCGGTCTTGAGCCTTCTTAATGTGCTGTCTGATTATCTGGACCTTATCTACCGTCTGAACAATAAGTTCGGGGCCCAGTAATCTTCGTTCTCCCACGTCATCCCAACAAACAGGGGATCGACATTTCCGTCCATAAAGTGCTTCGAATGGGGCCATCTGGATGCTAGCTTGGAAACTGTTGTTATAAGAAAACTCCACTAGATGGAGGTGATCCTCCCAAGAACCTTGGAAGTCTATCATGCAGGCCCTCAACATGTCCTCGAGCGTCTGAATCGTACGTTCGGATTGTCCGTCCGTCTGTGGATGATAGGCTGTGCTGAACTTGAGACGTGTACCCAGACTCTCCTGTAAGCTCTTCCAAAAGTGTGAAACAAATCTGGTGTCTCGATCTGAAACTATGCTGACTGGAACTCCGTGAAGTCGCACTATCTCTTGCATGTATTTCTCCGCAAGCGACTCTGTCGACTGTCCCACTCGGAAGGGTAAAAAGTGTGCAGCTTTCGTAAGACGGTCGACGATAACCCAGATAGCATTGTTACCCCTTAGGCTCCGAGGTAAGGCAGTCACAAAATCCATCGTGATGTGCTCCCACTTCCACTCTGGTATCGGAAGCGGCTGCAACAGTCCAGCGGTTCTCTGGTGTTCTTCCTTTACTTGCTGGCATACTAAACACCTGGATACAAACCGTGCAATCTCTCGCTTCATCCCGTTCCACCAAAAGTGTTGCTTTAGGTCTCGATACATTTTCGTGCCTCCCGGATGTATAGAATAAGCCGAACTATGAGCCTCAGCTAGTACCTCTTCTCGAACATCTCCCTTGGGGACGCAGAGTCTGCTACCGAATCTTAGAGAACCGTCCCGATGTATGAGTAAGTCCATCCTCAGCCCGGCTTCCACCTGCTCTCTGAACTTCTGCAATCGAGGGTCGCCATCTTGCGCAGCCTTAATGCGATCTACAAGAGAAGACTGTACATGTAGCTGCCAGAACTGTCTGATTGCACTCGGTGTAACAACTTCTAGTTCGAGCTTCTGAAAATTCTCGATGATGCTTCTCTGACTGGTCATCATCATGACTGCTGGCTTGCGACTGAGAGCGTCGGGTACAACGTTTACTTTTCCCGGATGATACAGTAAGTCCAAGTCGTAGTCTGCCATTAATTCTAACCATCGGCGTTGCCTCATATTCAGTTCTCTTTGAGTGAACACATATTTCAGACTCTTGTGATCCGTATACACTTCCACCTTTTCGCCTAACAGATAATGCCTCCAGATCTTCAATGCAAAAACCACGGCGGCTAACTCCAAGTCATGTGTTGGGTAGTTCCTCTCGTGATTCTTTAGCTGTCGTGAGGCGTAAGCAATCACCCGACCGTGCTGCATCAGGACACAGCCTAATCCCTTCCCTGAAGCATCGCTGTGTATCACCAAACCTCCTGAATTATCTGGCACTGTAAGAATAGGTGCCGTGGTCAATTTTTGCTTCAGTGCCTCAAAAGCCCGAGTACACTCCTCCGTCCATACGTACGGTACATCCTTCCGTGTCAGCTTTGTCAAAGGTTCAGCGACTCGTGCAAAGTCTTGAACGAACCGCCGATAATATCCTGCCAGTCCCAGGAAGCTTCTGATCTCGGCCACTGACTTCGGTGTCGGCCAATCTCTAACAGATTCTATCTTCGCCGGGTCCACTGAGATGCCTTCGCCCGAAACAACGTGTCCCAAGAACTGCACTTTGTCGAGCCAGAACTCGCACTTGCTCAATTTTGCGTATAGCTTCTCTTCCCGAAGAATTTGCAGTATCGTTCGCAAGTGTTCGGTATGCTCCTCTCGGGTCTTAGAGTAGACTAGTATGTCGTCGATGAATACAACGACAAACGTGTCCAAATATTTCGCAAATACTCTATTCATCAGATCCATAAAGATAGCAGGAGCATTGGTAATACCGAATGGCATCACAAGAAACTCATAATGCCCGTATCGGGTCCTGAAAGCCGTCTTGCATATATCTTCGGTCGCTACTCTGATCTGGTGATAGCCCGAACGGAGGTCCAACTTCGAAAATACTTTGGCCCCACCCAACTGATCAAATAAGTCGTCGATACGCGGAATGGGGTATTTGTTCTTTATCGTAACTCTGTTCAGCTCCCGGTAGTCTATGCACATCCGTAGTGATCCGTCCTTCTTCTTCACCAACAAGACTGGTGCCCCCCACGGTGAAGCGCTTGGGCGGATAAATCCTTTCTCCAGGAGTTCTTCAATTTGTTTCTTTAGTTCTGCCAACTCAACCGGTGCCATTCGATACGGTGCCTTGGAAACTGGTGCTATACCAGGAATCAAATCTATCGTGAATCCCAAGACACGGGGAGGTGGTAGACTTGGCAGATCTTCAGGAAATACATCAAGGAAGTCCCGAACGACTTCTGGTGCAGGGTGTCCATTAACTTCCATAGCCGTCAATACCTTCGGTTTAGCTCTAAACTTGGCTGGCTCCAATGACTCGCTTCCTCCTTCAAAAACAAATTCTGGATGATTGGGAATGCGGAAAGTCACATTCCTTGCTCGGCAATCAATAATTGCATGGAATGTGCTCATCCAATCCATCCCGAGAATTGCGTCATAGCTGCCAGTTCCGATTAAGAGGAAATTCGCATAGAATTCCCTGCCACACACTACAACTGGACATGATCTACACTCTCGACTAGATACTATAATACCATTACCCGTATGTATTTCCCAACCCTTGGTTAATGGTTCATGTGGTATGGAGTGTGTATCAACGAAATGTGCAGATATGAAACAGTGTGATGCTCCAGAATCAAACAGTACTCTAGCTGGCATGGAATGAACGAGTAGAATACCTGTAACAACTTCACCTGAGGCCTCTGCCTGTTCGGCGGTCAAGGTGAAAGCCCGTCCCTGACCGTGGCCTGTGTTGGTTTGCCTCTGCTCCAGTGTCCTCTGCTGCTGCGGTCCCGACCCTCCCTGTAGCTCCGTTCGCTGAGGGCAACCACTAACCTGGTGCTGGTTGGATCCGCAAATCAAACACTGTCCCTTGGCACGGCGACAATCTTTTTGGGTGTGTCCATCCCTGTGGCAGTAGCCACAGACTGAAGCTTTACTCTGTGGACGATGCTGGGGCACAAATGGACGCTTCATCTGCGTCGTCCCTGGCCTGTGGATTGGTATAAACCCTCGGGACGATGTGTGTGTACGTGGCGGAACTATTGGGGGCCTCCTATCACTCGGGTTGGGCCCCCTAAATTTATTGATAAGCTTCTCCTGAATTCGTGCCGCGTTGAGCACCTGTGCGAAAGTCTGTAACTCGAGTGACGCGATCAACTGCTGTAGCTCGAAGTCAAGTCCTTGTAAGAAACGTCTGGCCCTGGTGGCTTCTGAAGTGACCATATACGAAGCAAATCGGCTCAGACGGTTGAATTCTTCGGCATACACGTCAACGGGACGGCCGTTCTGCTTCAGTAAGATAAATCTTTCTTCCATCTCTGCCTTGGCGGTGGGAGGAAAATAGTGGTCCAAGAAACACTCTTTAAACTTGCTCCACTCTATCGGCCCATCGAGTCTGCTCTCTTCGACTGACCACCATGTACGGGCTTCATCCTCCAACTGAATCTTTATCACATTCACTTTCTCTCCATCGGGTACCCGTGCAGCCGTCAGTAGGTTCCCCATATTGATCAGCCATTGTTCGGCTTCGAGTGGTTCGGCTAGTCCCGAAAATGCAGCTGGGTGTAACCTCCGGAAATCCGATACGGTGCCAGTTCTGGCAAAGGTAGCTGGTGAAATGGTGCCCTCGGGGACGGTAATGAGTGCGGAGGATCCCCCTATTGCAGAAATTGCCCTGAGTCCCTCGGCGAGTAAATCCGTCTTTCTCTCTTGAGCTTCCGCGAGGGTCGTCAGTACATTCAAGATTTTCTCAGTGCGATCCTGAGAACTAGCGTCTGAGGAGTGGTCATTTGGGGACGACATGTTGCTGGAAGATAGATGGACGGGTATGATTAGGTATAAGGGTGAAGGTGAGTGATGGTGAAGTGAAAATAATATAATAAAGCGTAGTTAATGTTATCCTTTAATACTCAAGCCTGGTTCTGATACCAACAAAACCATGTCACGCCCCGCTTCCCAAAATACGGAATACGGGAGGCGACTAGGCCAGCCATGCTCCTACGGTCACGGAATAATCCTGCCGTAGTCACATTTCGGCTTCTAGTATTACATGGTAATCAGTAAACACAGCACAGAAGTAAAGGAAATACATCACTAGTTTATTACACCAACTTTCATTGTTCACAGTTTACAATAGAATGATAGAAAAGAAACTACTAACCAAGTGCGAATACAAGGTTAATTTATGGAAAGCGGTAAAAGTACTGATGACACGACCGTCTAGATCTCTGCGAGCTCGAAAGGTAGGTCTGACTTCTGAATCCGGTCCTCTTCAAACTCTGAGCATGCATACTCAGGTCGTCAGGGCGACACAATAGCAATATTATAATAATATTAAAAGTAATAACGGTGGAGGTAAATAATGCAACGATCAGTATGTTAACAGACAATGCAATGTATGATCTGTGTCCCTATCAGTCTCTAAGTCACTTTTGAAATCGAGTTGCGGAAAGGAGGGATCATGTTTAACGAGGGTCTCGTACATACCCGAGACTACGGCCCGCTGTTGCCCGGGACATAACCCTGTCAGCCGGACCGCTAGGTCCAAACCTAATATATAAGAGTCGCTGTTCGAATGATCATCCTCTAAATCACTGTACCTCGCTAAATACAAGTTCCTTTCCACTTCGATTTCCCCTTTCCCCAGGTTTCACTATCTATAAGTATGGGCTAGTTATGTACAAGTACGCATCAATAACACTGTTTTGTTCACTATTCACTGTATTATTCACTGTTCACTGTATTATTCACTGTCACGATTCACTCACTTTTCACTGGCGTACTTGACACAACCAAACCGATACTACTCACGTTCGACAATGCATTAAATACTGAAAACTCAGTAATGACGCGCACTATCGCTAGAGGTACTGCAGTCGGGTAAAACTATGAATCATGCCACTAAACAATTTATATGCAATACAAGTCATTATGTGTCTCATGAACTTATAAAAATCGCATAAAATCATACGCTCAGAATTAAATAAAATGATATAAAAGAGGTAAAAAGTAAATTTAACCAGCAGTTCAATAAAATTGATTTCGAGTCAATCGGTTTTTGGGTTCACAGGTTACAGTCGTTTCATTTTAAGTGTTCGCTGCTGGAATTTCGGTTCCTGAACTGAATATCCATTTCGCAACACAGTTTTCACCCTGTTGGGATCAAAATTTAGCGACTCTGCAGTTGAATGAATTCTAGGGTTTTTAGTAAGATTTTCAACGCAATAGACGGATCTTCAATCGCATCTGTACGTTAGCAGTTATAACCTCTTTAATATCAACATGTCAATTCTGATTCTGCTGGGACTGTTATGTGTCCCGGTCTTCTAAATTACAGATTAAATATCAAACGGTAACGAAACAGGATGAAATCAATTGTGTTGTCTAACTAACAGATTTATATATAATAAACAGTGGAGTTCCGCAACCTACGAGTTAAGGAAATCCTGTGGTATCCAATACGGAACAGCAAGCAATGACTGGAGTCGCTCTGGACTGCAGTCCAGGGTCGCACTCCGATCCAAATATCATCATGGTTTGAGTACAGGAATATCTGGAAACTGGTATAGGGTTATGGTTCGTCGAGTTGGCTTCGATTTGAGCCCTCGAACGCACCATTCTAGCATGTATATGATTTATGGTGAATTTAACGGTTTTCAGGTACAGTAGAATTTCAGTTTTACGATTAAACTTGGGGGCAGTTGTTTTAGTCGTTAACGATCAAATTATCCAATGAAAATCACACACTATGTTCACAGCCCTACGGGCCAACCTACACCATTGAGTTCCGTCAAATTAGATGGGTATTTTCATTGGGAACACACACCGAACAGTTATGGCACATAATTGGTTAAACTTGCAACTTTAATAATCTATGTTTGTAACGATCGTAACTTAAGTAAAATAGCATGTAAGCAAGTAAAAACTTGCCTGACAACGACGGTCGGCGAGGGCAGGCGACGGGCGCGGCGCGGGCATGGGTTCAAGTTTTCTCGTGGTCGCGGGATGAATAAGAAGGAGAGAAGAAGGTAGGGACTTGGGAAATTTGAGAAGGGAGTGAGAGAGATTGAGGGAGTGTGTGTTTTGTTGGGAATGTGGATTTAATAGAGGGAGAGAGGGAGTGAACGTGTGATTTGGGATGAGTGGGGGGAGTTGTAAAGAAGAGAGGTAGTGAGGTGTGAGGGTGTAAAGAGAGAAAGAGAGTGAGGTGTGAGGGTGTAAAGAGAAAAGAGAGGTGTAAAGAAAAAAGAGAGTGTGGTGTGGGGTGTAAAGAGAGAAAGAGAGTGAGGTGTGAGTGAACGTGAGAGAAGAAATGAAGAGGGAGATTAGGTTTAATTTATAGTTTTAGGTAATAATTTGAGAATAAAGAAAAATATATAAAAATGAATAGAAAATAGAAAATTTTCAAGGAAAAATTGGAAAAATTCGAAAAATTTATATACGGAACAGGGGATTTACAGTGTGTGTATATATATATATATGCGTGTGTGTGTGTGTGTATATATATATATATGCGTGTGTGTGTGTGTGTGTGTGTGTGTGTGTGTGTGTGTGTGTGTAAGATCTTCTCTTGTCCAAGTCCCCAGTGTAATCCGTATCTACGTATCCTTACAACTGGCTCGATTTATTTTCTGATTTGTGAAAGAATAAACCGAGGTTTTTAATTCCTTTTAGATACTAAAGTATCCACTTTACCGTTTCCTAATGAAACTTTCCTGGAGTAGACATGTACCGGCTAACCAAACTTATGCATAGGATATGTCAGGACTTGTGCATACCACATCGTACATCAGTGATCCTACCGCACTAGCATATAGTACTCGAGATATCTTTTCCTTCTCCTCAGCTGATTTTGGACACTCCTTGGAGGATAACTTGAAATGGCCGGCGAAAGGGGTGCTCACATGTCTTGAGAATCTCTCCAACACCTTCTCAATATATATGACTTGGAATAGCTGCGGCTTTCCAGCTTTCCTGCTTCGAATAATCTCCATACCAAGAATTTTCTTCGCTTCACCTAAGTTTTTCATATCAAATTATGCGCTCAATAAATTTTTGAGTGTCTTTATTTCCGCCGTACTCTTAACCGCAATCAACATATCATCGACATATAGGAGTAGATATATCGACGATCCATCTTTAAGCCACTTAAATTACACGCAGCTGTCATACTCATATCGAGAGTAGTTGGTCTTCCTCATGAAAAAATCAAAGCGCTTGTACCACTGCCTGGGATACTGCTTCAACCCATATGAAGACCGTTTGAGCTCACATACATGATCCTCCTTACCGGGCTCTATAAATCTTTCAGGTTGCTTCATGAAGATCATCTTTTCCAACTTACCATGCAGAAAGGCCATTTTCACATCCATTTGTTCCAACTCTAAATTTTAAGTGGCTAATTTCGCCAACAACATTCGAATAGATGTATGCTCGACTACCGGCGAGAAAATCTTGTTGTAGTCAGCCTCCTTCTTCGGAGCAAAACCCTTCGCAACTAAACGTGGCTTGTATTACTCGTCATTTTTTCTGAATACCCACTTGCAGCCAATAGCCCTTTTGCATTTCGGTAGCTCTGTCAATCTTATTGTTCTTTCGAAATGACTCCATCTCCTCTTTCATCGTTACAATCCATCGATCCCTATTCTCATGCCCAATGGCCTCATGATAAGAACTGCGATCTCCGCTTTCAATGACTAAAGCGTATGCGAGTATGTCTTCGAAACCGTACCTGACTGATGCCTTATGAGTACGTGTTAATCTCCTTAATGCCATTGCATGTGGATCCTGTTGGGGTCGATCCTCACCTTCTGTCTCCGTAATCTGCCCGTCCATCTTCGCGTCAATAGGCTGAAATTGTGCTTCAGTGTTTATAACCTTATGGGCGCCAGAAAACTCCACCTCCACTGGATCATTGTCACTTGATGCTCTACCTGCCTCCTTATTGTCTCCAGCCATGTCTTTCAATATGGAATCCTCATCGAAAATTATATCTTAACTAGTGAACGCCCATTTGTCTTCGAGATCTCATAATTTGTAGCCTTTAACACCAAGTTTGAATCCCGAGAAAACACACCCCTTTGACTTTGATTTCAACTTGGTCCAATCCTTCTGATTCACGAGCGAGTAAGCAGGGAACCCAAACACTCGTAGAGAATCAAAATTGTCCGGCTCTCCTCTCCATACTTCTTCGGGGATATGAAGATTTATGGTGTTGATGGAGACATGTTGATCAAATAGCACGTATGACTCACCGTCTCTGGCCAGAAGTCCTCCGAAAGTCTGGATTGCAACCGCATGCTTATAGCTTTCTTTAGTAGTGTCATGTTTATACGCTCTGCTACCACATTCTGCTCTGGATATCCTGGAATAGTCCATTGCCGCTGTATACCCTGTTCTTTACAAAAATCCTGAAATTCCTTCGAGATATATTCACCTTCATTGTCTGTCAGCAAATACTTCACTGATCGTCTCTTTTGATTTACCACGGCTGTTGTCCACTCTTTAAAACTGGCAAACACATCTGATTTGTGTTTGAGCAAATAGACCCATATTTTCCGTGAGAAATCATCAATGAAGATGACATAATACATGGTACCTCCCTTTGATGCAACCGGTGATGGCCCCCATACGTCTGAGTGAATGTAATCGAAGAGTACTTCGGTCTTGTGCACGGCTTCCGTGAAACAGACCTTATGTTGCTTCCTCATCATACCAAATTTGCAGAAATCTAACTTGCGTGAGGTAATAACTTTCAGCAACTCCTTCTGTGCAACTCACAAAACCTCCTCTCACTCATGTGGCCTAGACGAATATGCCACAGCCTTGCGGTATTCTCCACCTGTTTCTCCATAACTACGGCCGCACCACCAGATACCATACTGCCATACCAACGATACAAGTTCTTTAATCATTGTCCCTTCATGACCACCAGGGCATCCTTGACAACCTTTGGTACTCCATCTCGACCAACGAACTTGCATCCTGCTACACCCAATACTCCTAGAGAAATCAGGTTCTTCTTTAATTTCGGAATATATCATACGTTCACAATCGTTCGCACCACCCCATCAAACATGCAGATTTTGATGTTCCCTATGCCAATGGCCTTGCACGTTACATTGTTCCCTATAAGAACATTGCTGCTATTGTACTCTTTATATGTGTTGAATAGCTCCTTCTACGGGCATATATGGTATGAACATCCGGAATCAAGGATCCAAGCATCAATCTTTCTTCCCGGTGTGTACGGCGAGTACATCACACGGATCTTCTTCTGCTTCGGTCGCAACATTGGTTTGCTTCGAACCTTTTGTTCCGGCACCTTTACTGTTCTTCTCCAACCACTGTTTATATTTCTGATATTGCTTCTTTAGATGCCCTGACTGTTTGCAAAAGAAGTATGGTCTGTTCTCTTGCCCGGATGATTTGGATTTCCCCATTATGCTCCTGCTTCCGTCTCTGTTCTTCGATATTCCCTTTTTACCGGCGAACAACCCCGACGACTCTTCCAATAGATTTGATTTCTTCATGATTTCATTGTTGAGAAGCGTCGTTGTAATCTCCTCCATCTCGAGATTCTCCTTCTCATAAAAGATCGTTGTCACCAAGTCTTCATACGAATTTGGAAGTAAAGATAGAAGCAATAGCGCTTGGTCCTTCTTCTCTAACTTGAGTTCAAGGCACAGAAGATTGCTTACCATCTTGTTGAAACTGTTTAAGTGATCATGAATCGGAGTCCCTTCCTTCATGCGTAATCCGCAAAATTGCTTTTTTAGGTACAACTTATTTGATAACGACTTTGTCATGTGCAAGCTCTCCAATTTCAACCATAAACCTGCCACAGAAGTCTCCTTCATGACGTTATATATCACGTTATCTGCCAGACAAAGCTCTATCGTACATTGTACTTTCAGTTCCATCTCTTGCCATACGTTATCTGTCATGGTGGTAGGTTTACCACTCTCAAGTATCTTAAAAAGCCATTCCTTTCCCAGAAGTGTTTTAACCCTTCTCTGACATATCAAGAAGTATTGTTTCCCATTAATTTTCCCCACCTCAAATTTTGTACTATTTACTGTATTATCCCTTATCCTTAATTCCAAATAAAATATCTTTCGCTTGGATTCTTACAAACCAACTATCTATAGAATCACAATTTAAGAAGATAGGAAGTGGACACAAGTGTCGTCACCAACCGTAAACTTAAATTGCAAAACTACATAACGTACCTCTGATATGAATTGTTGGAAACCAGAGATCAATCGATGCAGAGGAAAACCTTACGGATCTACAAAGCTAGATCCCTTTATATACGGATAACATAAAATTAGATGCAAACCGCAAAATAAATAACTCAAGAGATTAATTAGGGAAAACGGGGAGAAACTTTATTAGAATTTTAGAAAGAAAAAAAAAACTTACAGAGAATTACAAAACTTTTTTCTTATGATCTCCAACGAGATCTTTCTCTCTGTACAAGTTCTTCTTCGATAGCCTAAATCTCTTATGAAGCCGACGACTCCCAAGAACTTTATGATAAAAAAGCCATCAACACTAATTAATAACCCTAAGATCATATATAATCTAAATAATTTAAGTTATAATAAGATCTCAGAAATTACAAAACTGCCACCAAATAACTGAATTTTCGAGATAATTCTCGTTCTGAAATTCGCGATTATCTCTAGATAGACATATGAACCTATGAGGGACGGACGTCTGCATGCTCTCTGGCAAAAAACCAGAGCGATGCCAGTTGTCTATCCCTATAGGGGAAGACGTCCGACCGCATCTGGCCAGAGCCCGGCCAGACGTCTGGACATGCTGTGGAGTCTGGAGTCTTTATCGACAGACGTCTGAAGCTCATCGTTCCCGACGTATGTCCCTTCTCTGGTTGTGCGGTCTTGAACAAATACGAGACACCCTTCACAACATATTCGCCATCGAATGTCTCCAACCGTAAAAGAAGAAGAAAATCATAATAAGTTATATGCATGCCAACCTTTTGGACCAACTCTGCCTAATGTCTAAATTGTTGACTCATCTTGCAAAGGCAGTCATTATGATCATCTAAATCTCTAATTTAGCCAGTCAGGTGCAAGTTTGGCACTCGGAAAGATTAAAAAAAAAAGAGAAAACAGAAAGAGAAGGGAAAAAAAGGTAAAAGAAGCTGTATGTTTGTTCTTAAAAGGGTAGGGAAGCGGATGAGTCGGAGATTATGCATAAAAATATAGATTAAATGGTGATAAACTGATTAAATTTGTATTTTTTTTAATTTCGTAGGAAGCTTTTGCTTGCTTTTTACCTAAAAATAAAAATAAATACAAGTAGATATTAAAAAATGAGTCGGCTTATTAGCCTACTGCCCTTATTAGCCACACCAAAATAAAGATAATAAATCAATAGAATGGTTTGACTTCATTGCTCATGTCAACTATAACGGTCAACGGAGGTGCCACTCGCATGAAAACGTTTCTAGAGCATGGAGTGGGGACAATCCACTGTTGCACCAAAGTGGTCTCTTTTTGTATTAACTTTTTGTTCCCATGTGTTTGTTTTGTTAATTTGAATGCATCTTACATCAGCATACGTCAACTTTTCAGTCAATTTTGCAAGAGCTAAAGTCAAGACTCTTAAATCCAAACTTGGTTCCTAACGCTGTCATGTCGTCATCATTTCTGGTTATGGTCACCACCCTATTTTTCTCTCTCTTCCGTCACCCGTGACAATTAATTTTTTTGTTCAGGTAATATTAAAAGGTTACTGAATCTGCTCAAAATTTTACTTAAAATCAAAATTACCACAAAACGTGAGTTACAACTAAACTTTGGAATTAGGTTTTTAAGTCAAGAAGAAGATAAAAAAACAAACATAGAACTTAGGACGCATGGAGACGACACTCTTTTGACTTGTGATGATTTTTAAAGCCAATTTTTAGGACTCGGGGACGCAAAAAGTCCTTGAGGACCTGTTTTTTTTTTTGGTGATGAAACGCTCAAGGGCCTGACCGTTTTGAAGGAATGTGGTTGGAAATTATAATCGGGGGAATATTTGGGACAAAGTACTGTAGCAAGGACGGTTTCCAGATGGGATTGTCATTCTTTATTTATTTTTTACTTTTTTAGTACCGGCACGTAAGCCTTAGCCTATACCTACACAATACATACATGCATATTACACACAACCCATGAAATTAGACATTGGAGTTGGAATATATTTTATCAGATATAATTGAAAGCAAACAAACAATAAAATTGTAATTCTATAAAGAAATCTAATATATATATATATATATATATATATATATATATATATATATATATATATTCTTCCCGCAAAAATTCTAGTCTTATCTATAATTAAGATAAAAATTAAAACCATTGTTTAAATGTCAGCCCTTTTCATCTCATATGATAATCATAAATATGAGAAATAATACTCAATTTAACTAAAACTTTGTAATATTTAACTAAATTATTATTTAGCAAATAATTAAAATGGGGTAGGTTAGATTGTGGCCTTGGACATAGAGGCACATCCAGGAAGTTGTCCTTAATTGCTTGATTTAAATACTAGTGTTTTTTTTCACCTGCTATGTCTATGCGTATGGCATCTAGTATTCGTATAAAAATTTAAAAAATCCGCTATCATAACCACAAGAAGAGAAGACCACGTGGCACGATGAGTTGATAGCCCCCCGTCCAAACAAAGAAAGAATGACCTTTACTATTTAACCCCCAAAGTTCGTTAACTGAAAAAGAATATTTTAAATAAGAAAATTTCTAAGATGGTCCGCTCATTATCTGTTTTGATTGATGAGAGAAAATTTTAAGAATTAATAACCATGAAATATAATAAATAAAAAATATTTAAAGAGATTATTTAAGTTATCAAAAACTTTAATAGTTAAGCAAATCTGAAAATATATGTTCCTTAACAAACTTCTTTAGAAAAGATACCAGCAAATTTTTTTCTTATAAAGTTCTCATTCTCGCAAGAAAATATAAATAAAAATTTATAACTAATTTCTCGAATCTATTAAGATACTAAATTAGTAACTAACTATAAGAATATATATATATATATATATATATATATATACAAAATTAAGGAAACCATATATATATTTTTTTATTTTTTTATCAATTTAATCACGTGCATTTCACTAATCACGTGCATAACAAAACCATAAGCAATCACTAACACGCACGCATATATAGATGAAAATTCTAAATAAAAAAAAGTGGCCTGACATATATACATATACATAAAGCAAGATAAGCATGTCTTTGGATGATATATGGGTTGTAATTTTATCTCCACTTTCAACATCCATTTGTTAGATATTACTGTAATAGGTTTGTCATGATTGTCTCAGAAGAAAAGAAAATGTAAAACACATGGGTAAGACTCCCCGCCCTCGTTCTCCATTTTTTCCTGCGGCAGCCACAAGCAATGTGTCTACGGCTGGGCTACCCTCAAGTAGGCATATACTAATTTGTCCGTATTAAGATGAAAATTTATCTATAACCAGGGGACCTTAGGCCCACTGAAGCGTTTGGGGCCCGGAAAATTATTCAATGCGCCGGCCGTATACATCCAGACAAAAGAGAGAAGAAATAGAAGTGTGGGCCCCACACGCTGTCCAAGACTGTCCGAAACTCCATCCTTTCACTTAACCCTGTCCGGATGTATTACATCCGGCACACCGAATAATTTTCCCGAAGGCCAGACTCTAATTAGCTGGGATTTGTGGGGGCCTAAATCACCGGTCCCCTTAACAACCCTAAGAACCGGCCCTAAATGCCATCGACCCAATTCTTGGCTCTGACAATTATAACCTAAAACCCTAGATAATTAATTAATTACAAAATCTATCATCATCGTACTTTTATTAAACATATATATATAGCTCCACGGAACACATGATATGATCGATATTCTTTAAGAAAAAAACAATAATGAAGAGAAATAATAATAATTATCTTTCCTTAGAAGCCACGTTGATCACTTGTCGGAAATACTCGACATCACAAGGAATCCTTAGGATCCCCTCTTGCCCGTATCCAAATTCCATGGCCGTCTCATCAAGCAACTGCTTCATGCATGTCTTCCGAAATAATCTCAAAGGCACCACAATCCTTTGCATTTCCGAACCATCTTCGCTTCTTCCGACAAGCACCGGAATATGACCTCTCGCGACCGGCCTTGCGTGATCCGTCGAACCCTCGGCCAGTCGCTCGTAAGCGATGTCGCGATCGCTCGCTCTCTTATTCCAATTGCAATGCATATATGCTTGTTGTTGGAAGACTTGCAAAGCAGATAGATAAGCAATGAGAGGGGGGTGTTTATATAGGCCGGGTTGCAACTTGGATGGATGAGATGTTGGTTTGACTAGGATTTGGGAAGAATGTTTTTAGTCACATTTGAAGGCAAAGGTTTTTGTTTGGATGTGGAAATTAATTAATTGGAGTCCAAGGATAACAATGTGATGATTATGATTTGTTTATGATTTGTTTAATTATGCTTTGTTTCCAAAGGTTCTTGTTTATGATTTGTTTAATTATGCTTTGTTTCTTAATTTGTGTTGATTATTGATGTGGATGTTTCCAGGAGTTTGCCATTGGTGCCCAAAGAAGTTTGACCCTGTAAACAATTATTAATACATAAACCCACAAGACCCATTAATAGGAAGCGGGTTTGGATACTGGTTTTGAAATTTATTTGAGGAGAGCTGGAATTTATCTTTTATTTTTTTCCTTTAATATAAATTAGAGCTATATATTATATCTCACAGGGATGCAGATGGATAAGGATGGAAACCGTATCGGTATCTGATTTTTATCAAATACGGATATTAAATTTCAATTCCGATAACTATCCGTCACTAGTAAAATAAGGGGTTGCCCCTACGGATAACAACATCCGTAGGGGCAGTTAAAGTTTGGCCCTACGGATTAATCCGTAGGGCAAAGTGGTTGCCCCTACGGTCGTTCAATATTTATTTAAAATATATTAAATTTTAAAGTGTTTTTTGCCCCTACGGTGGCGCAAACCAAGCACCTACGGGTAAATCCGTAGGGGCATATAAATAGGGATTTAAGAGATCGATCCCTACGCCGATTATTTCTTATTCTCTTTCTTTCGCTCGCGCGAAACCAAATTCCCAAATCGAGATCGTCGTCGCCGCCGCGCTGCAGTGATCTCGTTGTCGCCGAATCCAAGCCGAATCGTCGTCGCCACGCCTGCAGTGATCTCGTGGTCGCCACCGTGCGCCGTTCTCGTTGTCGCCACCGCCCTCGTCGTCGCCGATTACCTCTCCGTCGTCGCCTACAGGTAATTAGTTAAACATTATTATAATGATGTTAGGGTAGCGATCGATGAGGGTTAGGATTAGGTATCGGTTGTGGTTAAGGTTAGGATTAGGGTTAGGGTATGGGTTCGATCGGCGGTTGGGGTTCGACTGGTGTTGGGGTTAGGGTTAGGGTTAGGGTTCGGTTGGGGTTTGGTGTTGGGGTTAGGGTTCGGCTGGGGCTGGGTTGGGGTTAGGGTTAGGCCGGGTTAGGGTTTGGTGTTGGGTTGGGGTTCGGCTGGGGCTGGGTTGGGGTTAGGGTTAGGCCGGGTTAGGGTTTGGTGTTGGGTTGGGGTTCGGCTGGGGCTGGGTTGGGGTTAGGGTTAGGCCGGGTTAGGGTTTGGTGTTGGGTTGGGGTTCGGCTGGGGCTGGGTTGGGGTTAGGGTTAGGCCGGGTTAGGGTTTGGTGTTGGGTTGGGGTTCGGCTGGGGCTGGGTTAGGGTTAGGGTTAGGGGTGATATTGGAATCGAGAATATGGAATTTGAACACCCAAACTAGAATGAACAAATGTAACAAATCTACTCAATTTTGTGATCTTTGCAATACCTAGCTATAGTTTGATTCTCATGACTGCATATAACTGAAAAGGTTTGTGGTTTTGCAGGATGCTTCTATTATCAAGAATTTACATTGTGTAATTATCCTCATATATGATTTACAACTCTGTATGTGTCTGTGTGCATGTGCATGCGTGTGTGTGGAGGGGTTATTTGCCAGTGCATTTCAACTTGGCTCCTAGGCTTATGCCGTACCTCAGGAATGGGACACAATTCCCTATTGCAAAACTCTTTTTATCTCCCCCCTCATCAAGATGCTTTCCTGAGCTATGAGAGTATTTGGGGGACTGTACCTTTCTTTGCACTAGCTTAAACTGCATTATCCTTTCCTCTTTGTTGACTGGTTTGCTGGGGGTTCATCCCTTTTGTCCATAGTTTCCTTCACCAGGATGTGGGTAGGCTGGATACAGGTTCACTGTTAGTGATAAAATTTTGACAAAATTTCTAGCGATCCTTAATTTTTCTGTATGTAGTTTGATGTCGTTCCCAATAGACGGCTCTATTTTGACTACAAAATTTTTAATCCGTAGGGGTAACCCTATAGGGTTACCCCTACGGGCACAGACGTTCAAGAATTAAAATATTAATTCTTAATTTGGTGTTTGCCTTAGGGTTAGGGTTGGGGTTCGGCTGCTGCTGGGGTGGGGCTGGGGTTAGGGTTTGCCTTAGGGTTGGTGTTGGGGTTTAGCTGGCCACGCTGGGATTAGGGTTGGGCTGGGGCTGGGGGCTGGGGCTGGGGGCTGGGCCACGCGGGGTATTGGGATCTTTGTAATTTGCTTGCTCTGTTTGGGGTTTCAGTTGATCCTCATTAAAAAATTGGTGATTGATCTCTTCAATCATATTATTATCTGTATTTAAAATTTTTGTGAAGCCTTCAGAGTTTGGGAAAATTACTGGGGGAATTTTTCCTAAAATGTCTTGAGAGGGGGTTCAAGTGATGGGATAATTTCATTTGGTAATCTTTTACTTATTTTACATCTCTTATTTTTTCATGCAAAAATCTGAATAGGTTTCTTGCAATTTTGCCTATCGATCAATTATTATATTTATTTCTATTTTTTGTGGATGATTTGGCTTCAATTGAATGGAGGCGATGATGGCTTGCCCTCAAGCTTCCACTTTTATGAGCTTTATAGTTATGAGATTGGCGAGGCAAGCTGGTTTGTAGCCATCTTATTTCTTTTCCTAAATTCAAATCCAAATATAAACTGTCTGATTGAGAGAGAGAGAGTATGGGAGATTATGTATTATTCAATGTGTTTGGAAGCTGGCATGTTCTGAGCGTCATCTCTGCATGAAAGCTATGGTTTTGCAAAGGGTTTGCCCTAACTATTTTCTGTGGGGAAGCTGAAGGCCTGAAGTTTCATCAAACTCAGGATTGGATTCTGGTCGGGTATTGTAAATTCTTGTGAAAGTTCCGTTCAAGATTTGTTCAGAGCTTGCATAACATCCAATATATGATACTCGATGATAATATGAAACCTTCATATTCCCATCGATACTCATATATGAAACTAAAAGCGCCACTTTGTCCCTACGGTGCCCGACATTTTAATTTAAAAATATTATATCTTAATTTGTTGTTTGGCCCTACGGGCACCTAAATGGGAATTTAATTAAAAAAGGCACAGAAATGCCCTACGCCTCGATATCTTTCCCTCTCGTTCCCAAAATTTTCTCTCGTTCCCGCGTCTCCAATTTTCTCTTCGTCGCCACCGCGCGCCCTCCGTTCTCAGCCCGCCACCGCCCTCGTTCTTCCTCGTCGAGTTCCTCGTCGCCGATATTTGTGCCTACATTGATGCCTCAAGCAACGAATCAAATGATGTGGATCACAAACTAATTAAATAAATTTTGAATACCAATCTGGACTGGGATTTGAATACCAATCCTAGTTTGCTATATTATATCTTGAATTTGCACGCGCACATAATAAGAAGGAGAAGAGAATAATGTGGCAGAAGAAGAAGGAGAAGACAGTAATGTGGCAGAAGAAGAAAAAAATGACATTCCTCGTTCTCTGTTTCAGTATCAATCTTCTGATATGAACTAATGATGGTTTTCACATAGGCTTTTCCCATTAGAGACTTCTTAGTGTCCAATGGAAAGCATACATCAGATTTGTGCAGGTCGGGTTCTTCTATGACTTTCAAGAGTCTCAACTGATTCTGTTAATTACACTCTAGTTGGGTGGTACTTTTACCACTTCTCACTGCAGGTGCGCTCTCTAATATCCATTTTGAATGTAATATTATCGATATTCAAAATGGATATTAGAGAGCGCACCTGCAGTGAGAAGTGAGAAGTGGTAAAAGTATCACCCAACTAGGGTGTAATTTACAGAATCAGTTGAGACTCTTAAAAGTCATAGAAGAACCCGACCTGCTAACTGATGGATATTTTTTCAAAGGGATCACGGATGATGATGATGAGCAATGCTATGGACTCCATTTCTTCAGGATCCTGCTAACTGATTTCTCTATCTACCTGGTATTCTCCCCCCCTCTCTCTCTCTCTGTGTGTGTGATATATTAGATTAGAAAAATACATAAGCATATGTATAATAGTCTCAACTGATTCTGTAAATTACACCCTAGTTGGGTGATACTTTTGCCACTTCTCACTGCAGGTGCGCCCTCTAATATCCATTTTGAATGTAATATTATAGATATCCATGCCTGTTTATGTCAAAATTACTTATATTGTCAATGTTTGATTGTCTAGTTGTTGGTGATGCGTCCATATCAGGGACAGAGGCCACTCCCGTTCCTCCAGGTATGTTTATATATTATATAGGGCATGTATATTGATTTAGAATGCTATATCATAAATATACACACATTTCTTTTGCTCTTAGTCGTCCAACTCATTATCATGGGCTGCTTGATGAGATTAGATTTGCGCCTGATGATCTACAAGAGCTTGTTCACTCCCTGTCATATGTGTAAGCAGCGCTATATGCGAGTTTACCTAGTTAGTATGTATGTACTGAAATTAATTAATATTATTCAAATTTTGATACATGCAGATACCAGAGGAGCACATCTTCTATCTCTGTAGGTAAGGCTTTGAATTTGTTGATTTTGGTGTTTCTTGTCAATTTTATAGACCAGTATGTGCTAAATATAATGTTCTGACAGTTGCTAGGGGAAGGCAACATTCGAGGCTGCTGACCCCAGTCCTGGACGCCGCACACGGACGGCACCACGGAGGTTGGGAAAGAGGCCGAGGACTAGGCTCTAGCAGGGCCCATATGAGGTTGGACTCCACCCCGGTGGTTACTTCCTCCGTCTCCAGTGAGCGACGTATCCATCATGAACTGGATAGCTTGAGGACCAGCGCTCAGGAGTTGAAGGAGATGCTGGTATGTATACTACTTTATAGTAAAATATCATTTCATATTATATACATATCAACATATCCATAATTAGTACGTAGCTTGAGCTTATTTGGTTTTAGACTTAAGTTTGATTAATCATACATACATATGTAATTGAAATAAACAACGCTTTTCCAAACTAGATATCCAAACAGGGTTTCGAAATAACTTAATAATGATACGAATTCGAATAATAAACAGTTCTTACACGCTTCTTACACACGTTATATCCAGACGCGACAGGGTAGATCGGCCGAGCCTCCACACGCAACTCCTTCGGCTGCGGCTCCGCAAGCCACTACATCGGCTGCGGTTCCGCAGACAGCTCATGTAGCTCCACCGCCCACTCAGACTCCCGCAGCCGCGGCTCCGCAAGCGACTACCTCGACGGCGGCTGCGCAAACCACATGCCGCTCAGACTCCCGCTCGCGACAAATTGCATAGTTTATTGACCGAGGAGCAGGCGCGCGTTATTCTATCGTTATTCAGAGGTGGAGCTGGACCGAGCTAGGGTAGATTTTTGGTTCTTTTTTTTTGAAACATGTATTTATTTATATCATACACATTGTACTACATTTTGAAACGATATTGCTATTGGTTTGTATTTATATCATATTCAGTTTTTGGGTTTCTTTTGTATATTATATATATGCGTGAGATGTGATTATGAATACTGCAATATATGATTTGATTGATGTATATATTATTGTGCACAGGGCGGGAAAAATCAAACAGCCCATTTTTTAAATTTTTTTCAGATAATATGTACCTACGGATTAATCCGTAGGCAAACATGTTACCCCTACGGATATCGCCGTAGGGGCAAAATATCAGCAGTAACTGATATTTCCCCCAGATCTCAGTACCAGGGGGTTGGGAAAGCCCCTACGGATATATCCGTAGGGGCCACTGACTCTCCCCTACGGCTTTATCCGTAGGGGCTACATATCAGGAATCCTGAATTTATGCCCCTACGGAAACGTACCTACGCATATATCATTAGGGGGTAGTACATGCCCCGACGGGTATATCCGTAGGGCAAAGTAATTTATTAAAATAAACCGTAAATAATATAAAATCTTATACCCTACGGATTAAGCCGTAGGGGCAACAGGACCTACACAGATATCCGTCGGGGCAAGAATTTGCCCGTAGTGGCAAGTTCAGGGCCTCAACTTGCACCTGCGGCCTTTGCACCTACGGGGTATTTTTTCGCCCCTACATATATATCCGTAGGGGCAACCCCTATTTGTAGTAGTGCGTGTATCCGTATTCATATCCGTCACAAATAAAAGGGTACGGATATGATAACACGTATATTCCTTTTGTAAAAAAACTCTAATAGGAATTACATTAGTGGTTTATAATTTTCGATCTTCACAAGAGTTGATGAAAATTTCAGATCCCAATATAATTTTCCATAAAATTTATAAATATATTCCTTCAAACAAAACTAAGGAAAATTACAAATACTCTTAAATCGCCCTTATATATTCCTATAAGTCAACAAATATATTTTTTCAAACAAAGAAAAACTTCAAATTACCCTGATATATTCCTTTGAATTGTGAATTTGAAACTTTAAATATAATATAATTCATTTCAGTCCAACAAGCAATTGACACTAGACAAACATGATTGCGAATTGCAGAAAAAACTAGAAATTTCCGCGGGGGGGGCGGGGGGGAGGGGGGTACAAGAGAGAGAAATAATTGTTTAGCAGTTCACAGAAGAGAACAAGGATCATGTTTAATGTGGGTCAAGCTCAAATTAATTAGGCATGGTGTTCACTGATTAAAAGGAAAATGCTTAAACTATTGGACTTGAAATCCTACGGCAATCTATATCCGAAAGTCAAATCCTACGGTGCCGCTTGTTTGACACTGGTATTTTAGTGCTATGGCCCCCACCATTGTGTTTCTTTCATAGATTGTGGCAGGATATCAAACTCTTAGATAAAGTATTATCCGTGACGATTATTTTGCTGACTAATATATGTGACGAATTATTCGGACTATTTGATGGTGCAGACATCTTGATTCTAGCTCGTTTGCCACATAGATATCTCAATCATCGAAATCAAATGATTAGTTTGGTACGATAGATTGTAAAAAAAAAATTTGGAAAAATTATTCCTTCTTGTGGTCTGTATAACCCTAGTGTATTTATACGATATTTATTTGGGTTTTATTTTCCAGATCTTACGACGGTTTTCTTGATAATTATTGTTTTTTGGTGCGGATAATGCATTTGGTAACCGTGATTAGTATCATATCCGATCCGCATACTTGAAACCCATTATGGTGCAAGATTACATCATATATTTACTAGTACAGAGAATCCATGCACATCTAAATTCTATATACATGTATCATATATTTTTGTGTCTGCATATCTTTTAATAATACAAATGATATCCAGATAATATATTTTAATATTTAGTATGGCCTGTTGTCATACCCCATATCATATGTGTGCATCCATATATCATGTTCACGTCCAAATTGTTAAAACAGACTTGTATGGATCGCTACGTGTATTTACGTAGATCCGTACTTTGGGGTATGCATTTTTATTAATCGGATATCGCATTATGGTTTTGGCTTGTACGTATATTATCTTATTTTAAAACTAGATTTTTATAAGAGACCCGGATATTTTTTGGAGTATTTTAATATTAGCTGTATAATCCAAGAAAAAACATATTATAATATTTCTTAAAAACTTAAAACTATCTCGTATCCTTTCTCCCTCTTTCTCTTTCCAGCCACTTTCTCTCCTCTGGCGCGCACACACACTCTCTCTTAATAAATATATATATATATAGAGAGAGAGGGGTTAATGAAGGAAATAGGTCATAGGAGGGAATTTCCTTCTATGGCGTCGAAAAAATACAGGCTCTCTTATTTTTTCCGACGATCGGCACCCACCATCTTCATCGTTATTATCTAAGATGTGGGTACACCAAATTTTATGTAATTCTACAACTTTTTCACCGTTGATTTAGTAGGTTCAAAATTAACGGTTTAACGACAATAGAACTTTTTACATTGCTAAATCAACGGTGAAATGGTTGTAGAATCACATGAAATTTGGTGTACCCATATCTTAGATGATAACGATGCAGATGATGGGTGTCGATCGGCGGAAAAAATGAGAAAGGGTGTATTTTTTCAACGCCATAAGAGGAAATTCCCTCCTTTCCTCCATTAATCTCATATATATATATATATATATATATTAACAACACCCTTACCTCTCTCTATCCTACCTTCTTCCTCTCGTTGCCATAAGAAACTCGAGCCCTAACCCACGCCTGCAACCCTAACCGCTCCCTCGCCTTCGCCGCCAAAACCCCGTTGACAATCTCGTCACCACCGCCTCTTCGACCTCCTCACAACCTCTACCACCTCCACTTCCTTCTCTCCTCCTCTATCCCCGAGAACCCATAACCCCGAGCACCTGCAACCCAAGAAACCCCGACCCTCATTGCCGTTAGCCTCGCCATCGCCACCACCTTCACCCTCATTACCACCTCCGCAACCACCACCCTCGACAACCCACGACGTCGACCCTGCAACCCCAGACATCCTACGACGTCAACACTGCAACCCAAGAACCCCTCGCCAAGCCCTCACCGCCGATCACCCCCGACCTCGCCGTCGTCTCCTCACCTCCCTCTCCGATCCCCGACACCACAAACCTCCACCGCCACCATCAACCCTACATTCCCGACCCGACAGTAACCCCAGAAAACCCACTACCAACGTAGCCACCTCGCTGTCGACGACATCCCATCGTCGTCGTTACCTTCTCCTCTGTTCTCTGACCTTAGAACCCAGAGCTCGACACAACATCCTCATTCCTCTTCTTTCTTTCTTTTCCTCTTTTCTTGATCAGTTCTTGAATATTCGATCATTTCGCCGGAGTCACACGCATCGTCGACGATCCGGACGACCCAGTCATCATCATTATCCAGCGTAGTCATCACGTCACGTCATTGTTCAGCCAGGTCCAGTCCTGCCCGCACGTGAGTTGCATCGCGATGTTTATCCGACGTCGAACGTGACGTACGTACCCCGTCATGAGATCTAATCAGGCAAGTTTAACTTGCAATATGCTATGTTACTATATCGATATCTATATGAATAAAAATAGTATATGTGATTTATTATTCATCAACTATTATCGATTTACAGTATTACGTTATCTGTACCGATAATAGCATATCTGATTTAATACAACATGATATCTAGTTTGCATTGTACTTGGTAATGGATATATAATAGTTATTACAGATAGATACATATGCATCCTGACATTAGTCGTGTTTCAATATTGATTACAGTTTCACATTGGATATCTATTTGATACATATACATCACATGATATGTTCACGACACCCTACTTGACTTGTTACTTGGATATTGTTATCAATACCAACAATATTGACGTGTCGTCCTGACGGACGTAACTTGTTGTCTGCATAGACAAGAACTGTACATACTTGATCTTGTGTTGGCATTAGATCTATATTGGCAATACCTGACTTGAACACAAACCTGTGGGAAAAGGGGAAATCAAGAATGTAACTGAAACGTGATTCAAGATAATATTATAACTTGTTTGCCGTTTTTCCGGGCGTAATGGAATAATTACTTGTTTGCCGTTTTTCCGGACGTTACAGAATAATTACTTATTTGCCGTTTTTCTGGGCGTTACGGAATAATCATTACTTGTTTCCCGTTTTTTCGGGCATTACAGAATAATTACGTGTTTGCCATATTTCCGGGTGTTACGGAATAAAAACCGTTACCGTGGTCCTGTGGGGAATGAACGTGATATATACTGTTGGGTTACGATGAGAAATATATTAATTTTATTCAAATAATTTTAGAATAGATAAGCTAGAAGCACTGTTTTAGGTTACACATCACATACACGTACCTCACTATTTCATATCTGTGTTATTTATTTATGTTTACTTATATCGTTATATCTTGATTATCACTATTATTTTGATATTATGACGCAATGACGTCTGGGTTTTGCATGACCCAGTTCCTTTACCTTTATCGCAGGCAGATCGAGAGTATTTTAGCAATCAAGCCGAGCGATGAAGAATTGATCGTTTATTTAGAGATGTTTAGTTTAGTTTAGTTTATTTCCGCAGTTTTATTTCTTTTGATGTGAGCCCATATTGGGACAGGATTCAAATGTTGTTTATTGGAGTTTGATTCATTTCCACTTATGCATTTTTCTTGACTCTATTTACTGTGGCAAATGGACATGTATTAGATAGATTTTATATTTTTCTGTTCTTGATATCCTATATACAGCCGTAATGTGACTGTGGAGGGATGATTCCTAACCACAGGTAGTATGGTTGGCTCTGTCATGTGCCGTAGTCTGCGCATCTTGGGAAGCGGGGCGTGACAGGGTTTGTTTGGTATCAGAGTCATAGGATTTAGGATTAATCGGGTTTGGTTCTTTTGTAGTTAGGTATTGAACCCAATACGCTAACCGAGAAACCCGGAATTAGGAATATTTCCTGCCACATTAATATCTTGCCAGTCTTGAATCTATAGCTATCTTGTTTATTGATTTCTATTTACCGTTGCTAATCCGCTTCAATGTCTTGGCATCGGAATCATGGCGGATAGAGATTTGCGATTGTATTATAGGCGTGTTGATGACGCTGCATTGCTCGGAGTTATACGTGGTATGCTGGAAAACCAGAAACGACAAACTGAGCTTAATCAGCAACAGGCTGAGGCTTTCCAGGAGGGTTTGCGGACAGTCCAGCAGTCCGTAGTCACAGTAGCACCCAGGCCAGCACAGCGTGAGGGCACCGTGGCGGACTTCAGAAGGTTTGGTCCGTCCACATTTATAGGATTGGAGGAGCCATTGCCAGCGGAGCAGTGGCTAGTTGATACGGATAATCTGCTTGTCACCGCGTAGATTCCAGATGAGAAAAAGGTGGATGTAGTACGCATCCAGTTTGTAGATTACGCTCACGAGTGGTGGCTCGTAGAGAAGATCCGTCTGCCCAAACCGATCAGCTGGGCAACGTTTTCACGGAGTTTCTTGGAGAAGTTCTTTCCGCAATCTGCTCGAGAAGAGATGGAAGAGAAGTTTATTAGGCTGAAGCAGAATAGCGGATCCGTTGATGTGCATGCGGCTGAGTGGACTCGGCTCAGTCGATTTGCGGGGCCTTTGGTTGCCAACGATGCAGATAGGGCACGAAGGTTTATGTGTAGCTTGGATGTAGAAATTCAGAGACATATTATATCTCTAGGATTGACCACCTTCTCCCAAGTTCTCAAGGCAGTCAAGGAGCAGCAGAGTTTATCGGTCAAAACGAAGAGTACGCAACAGCAAGCCGTCGTAGTGCGGAAGCCAGCATTTACGCCAAACAGAGCTCCTGTACATAGAGGCATCCCGGTGAACATGCAAGGCATTGTACCCATGAAGAAGCCCGTTTTATCCGATCAGAGAAGGAGTGTATTTTGTGACTACTGCCAATGACCGGGTCATTTTTGGAAAGAGTGCCGGATGAGGCTTGGGCAGTGTTTGATATGCAGATCTACTGATCATCGAATGCATGCTTGTCCATCAAAAGTTCAGTTGAAGGGTGATACTCCGACAGCACCACAAAAGCAGGTTACTCAAGGGCCTAATCAAGCACGAGCCTTCACTTTGACGGCCGAGGAGGCCAAGGCTTCAGACGAAGTTGTTTCAGGTATCCTACTCGTTTATAATTTTCCCTCATTGGCATTATTTGATTCAGGTGCATTCCATTGCCTTATGTCGTCTAAGTTTATTAGTGCACACTTGATTCCACACACGGCCTTGTCTAGTTGCTGGGACATACACACCGAGAATGGAAAAATTATATCTAGTAGTGAGTGCAAGGATTATTCGATTGTTATTTGCAGACGAGAGTTATTAGCGGATTTCTTGGTGATCGATACTGGAAGTTATGATGTTGTCTTAGGAATGGACTTTCTTGGCACTTTCCACGCTCACATCGATTGTAGGGTAAATAAAGTGATTTTCCAGATTCCTGGACATCTGGAGTTTATATTTTCAAGAGGTTGCAGATCTGTCGGGCCAGTCGAATTTAAGGCTAGGCCGACAAGTGCCGTTCTTTTGTCGATGGAAGTAGATAAGGAGGAAGCGCCAGCAGTAGTTCGAGAGTTTATGGATGTGTTCGAGGACATCTCGGGTTTACCGCAAAAACGAGATGTGGTGTTCGCGATTGTTCTTATTCCTGGAGCAACGCCGATTTTAAAAGCCTATTATCCAATGGCACCGGTGGTGCTAGAAGAGGTAAAGAAACAGGTTACCGAATTGCTAGAGAAGGGTTGGATTCGCAGCAGCAATTCACTCTGGGGAGCTCTAGTTCTTCTAGTCAAGAAGAAAGATGGTACGCGGAGAATGTGTATCGACTATCGAGAATTAAACCGGGTGACTATTAAGAACAAGTACCCGATCTCTCGCATCGGCGAATTATTCGATCAACTCAATGGCGCGAGGGTATTCTCGAAGCTAGATTTGTGATCCTGATATCATCAAGTTCGCCTGAAATCAGAAGATATTTGCAAGACAGCGTTCCGAACTCGATACGGGCATTACGAGTACTTAGTGATGCCATTTGGAGTTACAAACGCATCATCAATATTTATGGACTTGATGAACCGAATCTTTTCACCGTACCTGGACCAGTTCGTAGTGGTGTTTATTAATGACATTCTGGTCTATTCGAGGAGCAAAGAAGAGCATGCAAAATACTTGAGAATTGTACTGCAAATGTTATGGCAAGAAAGGTTATATGCTAAAATGAGCAAGTGAGGATTTTGGCTCGAAGAAGTGAAGTTCTTGGGTCATGTCGTATCCGGAGATGGAATTGCCGTTGACCCTGAAAAGATTGCAGCTGTTCATGATTGGCCAATTCCAAAGAACGTAGCAGAGATCAGAAGTTTTCTTGGGCTCGCCGGATACTATAGAAGGTTTGTGGAGAACTTTGCTCGAATAGCCGAACTATTGACCAAGCTGACACGAAAGGAGGTACCGTTCGTATGGACGGAGAAATGTGCGTCATCTTTTGAAGCGTTGAAACAAAGATTGACCACCATTCATATCTTGACAATGCCAAATGGTTTCGGAGGGTTGGTTATTCATAGCGACGCATCTGGGAAAGGCTTGGGATGTGTTCTAATGCAGAATGGGAAGGTTATAGCCTACGCGTCAAGACAATTGAAAACTCATGAGAAGAACTACCCAACTCATGATTTGGAGCTAGCAGCAGTGATTTTTGCTTTGAAAATTTAGAGACACTACTTATTGGACGAAAGGGTAGAAGTATTTACGATCACAAGAGTCTAAAGTATATGTTCACACAGAAAGAGCTCAACATAAGGCAGCGTAGATGATTGGAGCTGATGGCTGACTATGATCTTGATCTAAAATATCATTCAAGAAAAGTTAATGTAGTGCCGGATGCTCTAAGTCAGTTGCCAACAATACGGATGTTGACTGCACAGAAGGAGATTATAACTGAATTTCAGAGATTCGAGTTAGAGATTGTACTGTAAGTCGATGTTGCACACCCCCACGCACTTGTGGGGAGGCGGAATTTACAAAAAAACGAGTTTTATACTTTGCAACACCGACTTTAACTCCAGGATCTTAATAGAAACCTCAACTAACTATATCTACTAGAAGGTTCTAACTACTATGTTAGGGTTTATACCTCCTTATTTACAGGTCCTTCGGGTCTTCTTCTCCTCCTCCTCTTGTTGAGCTCTTCGAAGATCGGATCGCGCTTGAAACGTCGGCCTACTCGTGTCGAAGACAATCCATCCGAGAGTATGTACTTGAAGTTGCAACATCTAAACCGAAGTAACTAAGATACCTAGTTTGCTAAGCTAGGTAGCTTAGAAGATGTAGAGTGTTTAATGGAGTATTTAATCTCAAGAAACCTAATGGATCACAACACATGTGAAGGTTTTAGGTCTTGAGGAAGAAGGAGAGAAAAATGGAGAGAGAAAGTGAAAATGCAAATGAGCTAAGGTTATGGCAAGTGAAGAATGGCTCACTCATTATCTCACATGAAGCATGGATTATTTTCCAATTGAAAATAGCAACCATGCTTCAATAATAAACACAAACCAATAAACAAATGTAATGAGCCATGCTTCACCCCATGCCACAAAAATCTCCAATTTCCACCTCATTAATCTATTTCTAAAAATAGATAAACTAAATAATGAGGTGTCCCCTTCTAGAAGCATCTCTTATGAAATTACAAGAATACTCTCACCGTATATACACACCCGTATTCGTATTCCAAAAATTATGAATACAATGAGATAATAATAATCCAATAATATAAAACTAGAATCCGGCTTAAACCAAAGCCCACTAGTATTATCCGTCCGAACAACATCCGTGTAGCCAATACACGTATATGATCGGAACCCTGCCGTAAAACCATACGGCCTCTACATCGTTTGGCCCGAAGCAGGGAAACCCTATGTGTGGGACTCTAAAGACTCGACAGTATGCTGACAGTGGGTTTAACCACAAGTCCGTCAGCGGCACTAGCTATGCGTAACGGCTACCCAGCTATCTGTCGATAAGAAGGCCGATGAGAAAACTCATCCGAACTCCTACTGAGCCAATCTGTGACAATCTCCGTACAGTCCGGTCTGTTCGTCTAAGATACTCGCATATCGGGCCTAGGGGGATGGTAACCGTCAGACCTCTAATAGCGCAATCAGTCGTGTCGGGGTAGAGCCCAATACACCCTGAGAAACTACTGGAGTACCTACCAGTAAATCTCGCTTGCCCTGGTCAGGGACTTTGTGTAATGGATTTCCAAACACGGAGCGATATCAACCCCCAATACCGGAAGAGACGAATCCTATCTAACCGCTACTGCCTCCAAGTACTTCGGGACTGCACCCAACTACTACATATTTGCACGACTCTTTTTGAGCCGTGGTAGGGTAGTAATCTAAATACAGTAGGAACACACTCGAAATGAATAGTGATGTCAAGTCAACGGACTAACATGTACTCATGCCATCCGGGAACTGCTACCTGACAATAGGTATAATACCAACCAGCAGTTCCTACGAGTCCGTACAGTGTAACTCATAACCCAATGAGCACCTGTATACTATCTCTAGTATAACATACCAATGGCTGTGGGACATACCATCTCCCCTGCTGGGATGAGAAGCGTATACACTAGTCTACTCTGGAGTATCGATACCCCGTCTCGATAATCCTACGACTAGGGACCTGTATAAGGATGTGCTTATAGACTACCCAGCCCCTACTAGTGTGACTGCCATCATAACGCTAGTTGTCAAGTAAAGATCCTAAGTGCTCTACCAATATGTATTAGCGATATGCTAAAAGAAACATATACACATATTGAGTAGAATCAAACCAAGTAGCATACTACCATTTTGAACAAGATTGTTATTATATCTGTGTATATCTCAAGCTTCCAAAATGTAATATACAAACCAGTACTATACAATAATGGCCTTTAGGGCATATATCACTAACATGTACTACCACATTCTTCGAGACAGTTGATGCAGTTGCAAGTACAGTCATCATTGATCGATAACATTAAAACAGCGCAGTCGAACGATCCATGATTACAGAAGTTTCGAGAACAGATAGAAGAGGGACTCTGAATGGATCTATTAATTCATGAAGACGGTTCATACGATATGGGAGCCGTTTATGTGTGCCTAAAGGAGATGTTCGTGAAGAAGTCATGAAGGAGGCTCCTAGTTTCGCATATTCAGTACATCCGAGAGGCACAAAGATGTACCGAGATCTACGACAACATTTCTGGTGGGAAGGCATGAAAAAAGAGATTGCTCGCTACGTATCGAAGTGCTTGGTGTGTCAGCAAGTCCAGACTGAATATCAAAGGGTAGCTGGTTTGTTGCAACCTCTTCCGATTTCTCAATGGAAGTGAGAACATATAACCATGGATTTCGTGACAGCGTTACCGCGAAGTCCAAAGGACAATAACGCAGTCTGGGTGATTGTTGATCGATTGATCAAGACAGCTCATTTCATACCATTTTGAGTTGGTCAGTCGATGGAGGCTTTAGCAGAGCGGTACATGCAGGAGATTGTGAGATTGCATGGAGTACCTGTGAGTACCGTTTCCGATCGTGATACCCGATTTTTATCGCTCTTTTGGAAGAGTCTACAGGAAAGTTTGGGAACTAGATTGAAGTTCAGTACATCCTATCATCCTCAGACAGATGGTCAGTCAGAAAGAATGATCCAAACTCTTGAAAATATGTTGAGAGCATGCATGTTACACTTCAAAGGTTAATGGAAGGATCATTTGCACTTGGTAGAGTTTTCTTATAACAACAGTTTTCAGGCGACTATACAGATGGCTCCTGTCGGGACCTGGTTCTTGCTCACGGAATAAAGTGCTACACGGAACAAAATGCCACGCCAAGTACCATGCCAAAGGGGTGAGGGCCACCTCTTGAATCTGTAGGATCCACTGTAGAACAATGGAGAATAATACATTCTGAAAGAGGACAAATCTGGAATTATAAATGAAATGATACCACTTTTCAGATACGTCTTTTAAGTGAACCGGCACTGCAGGAGCTTGAGAACTCCGTAGTTAAGCGTGATTGGGCTATAGAAGTCCTTGGATGGGTGACCTCCTGGGAAGTGGCGCCTGGTCGGGCCCGGTTCGCTCCGAAGGACAAAACCATGCGGTTTCGGCCAGAGCAGAAAATACCGTCTGTATTGAAGGTGGCTCATGACAGAACGGTATTAGAGATGGTCCCTCAATAGTAGGTTTTTGGTTCGAGAATGAATTATTGTTCAAAAGTTGGGAGAATGTCAGGACTCAGTTCTTGCACACGAAACAAAGTGCCACACGGAACAAAGTGCCACACCAAGTATCATGCCAAGAGGGCGGGGGCCACCTCTTGAATCCATTAGGGCCTCCTCTTGAATCCGTGGGACCCAATATAGAATAATAGGGAATAATACATTCCGAAGTAGGGCAGATCCGGAATTATAAATGAAATGATACCACTCTTCAATACAGAGGCGCCTTTTAAGTGACCCGGCACTACAGGAGCTTAAGAACTCCGTAGTTAAGCATGCTCGGGCCAGGGAAGTCCTTGGATGGGTGACCTCCTTGTTAGTTATATATATGCCCTAGAGGCCATTATTATACATTTGATGTATATTATAGTGGATACTTGGACATATATAGGGAGGACTTTCTTTCTCGACATGATAGTATGCTATCTGGTTGCTCTTTATCTTAACATGTACACTTATTGTCTCTCTATTACATGTTGATAAAGCCCTTAGGATGAGTACTTGACTACCAGGATTATGATGAAGATCATACTAGTGGGGCAGAGGTAGTCAGTAAGTACATCCTTCAAATATTCCTGGTCGTGAGAGTATCGAGACGGGGCATCGATATTCCAGAGTAGACTAGCGTATTCGCTTCTCGACCTATATGATGGGCGATGGATGATCCCGTATCCATTGGTGTTTGACATCAGAGATGGTATATGGGTGCTTAGTGGAGACTGGGTACACTGAACAGACTCGTCGAGAACTCCTAGATGATATTATTCATATCGTCAGATAGCAGTTCTCTGGTGACACTGGTACAGGTTAGTCTGTCGACCCGAGATCGTCATAGAGTCTTATGTGATTCCCACCGTGCTTTGATTTACACCTTGCCACGTTCAATACATCGTGCAAAATGGTGGTTTTTGGGTACAGTGCCGAGTCACATGGAGGCAATGAGCGATAGGAGGGGATTTCGTCTCTTCCGGTATTAGGGGTTGATGTTGCGCCATGCTCGATTGGCCATAACAGGAAATCCCTGGCCAGGGTTGCTGAGATTTACCGGTAAGTGTTATCAGTAGTTTCTCGAACCGTTATGGGCTTCATATCGGCATGACTTATCAGGCTATTGGGGTCTGACGTTTACCACCCCCAGGCTGTGATATGCGACATATCATATGAAGAGACCGGACTGTACGGTAGTGTTACTTATTGGATTCGCAGGAGCATGAGTAGGCTTGCTTGTTAATCTTCTGATCGCTCAATACCCGGATGGCCGTTACGTTTAGCAGACCGCTTCCGGCTTGTGGGAGACTGATATGATCACCACCTACTGCCAGCGTATTGACGAGTTTTTAGAGTCCTGCACAGAGGATTTCTGGCTTAAGCGAAACGAAGTAGGAGCACATATGTGATATGTGCAGGACCGAGATTAATGCGCGTATGTGATACCGCATTCTATTCTTGCGATATGTGATATCGGTCGGTTATATGTGATATAGCCAGGCTGTCAAATCAAGTGTTGATTCGATAAGTTGATACATTTGATACTAGTCGGTTGTATGTGATATAGCCAGATTATTAAATCAAATATTAATTTAATAATTGTCACGACCCAAGTTAGGCACATCACCGACATATAGACTACGTAACGTCAACAGGCGTAACGCAAATAAGTAAGCCGAAACCCAGCAATCTAAACCATCACAAGAAGGAAAAGATAGAAATCCAATTTTAAATCTCAAGAAAAACTTAAAGCTTAAGTTTGCTTTCATAAAAATTTCATCAGCACCTCCTTTGTAAAAACTAGCTCCGAAACAGGTACAAACATAAGATATAAGTAAAGTATCTCCAACCAGGAGCAAATCTCGCCCAAAGGCGGAAACAACCACCACAACAGATATACGACGCCGTAGCGAAGGAAAAGATAATAATCAACATAAATAAAGGCCGGTTCACACGAGCACGACAACCAGAGTCATAAGAATATACAATATCGATCCTCACAACTCGTCTCTAAGTCAATACATGAAGATAGTAGATGGAGTGTACTAGATACAAAAGATATACAACGAGATCATCGGATAACCGCAAACCCACCTATAGCAGAAAGGCCTCACAGCCAACCGTAACGGTATCCGCAAAAGTAGGGATAAAAAGGCGTCCTGCCGCGACTACCCTGAGGGTCAGACCTGCAAAACACTGTGGCACAACGGGGGTGAGTTGCCAACTCGTGAATAGTAAATAACATCATACAGTAATTGCAAATATGCCCGAACAGCGATAATCTATCATGAACTCTGATAGCATAAGTATGGCAATATGGATATGCAAAAATCATGTAAAGGTACATCATCAGGGCACTATAACTACATGAAACAATGCATATCAAATAAAAGATGAGTATGGGATAAAACATGTCATTCTCACGGAATCCTCATCGTGGGAAGACCAGTGTCCATCAATAACACTCCAAATCCCAATATCAAAAGCACCGCATCCTCAGATCGGCCCTCATATCCTGTAAGTCTCATGGAACCTGAGTGTCCAACATCGACACCCGAAAACATCATGAAAACTAGTGTCCAGCATCAACACATAAATACTAATCTGTCAGGCGCCGTCACCACGACCGGCCCTGATGTCCGTACATCTCATGGAACCCAGGTGTCCATATCGACACTCGCAATCCACGTAGCATGTCCGAACCTGACTCCGGTCGGTATCCCCCAGATATCCTCCGAGTCCAAATAATATCACCGGTAGGTAGTGGTCCCTCTGCCAGGCTCATCGTCTACACCACGAAATCACTTCTCGCCCCGGGGTACCATACTGGTTCCACCATGTACCCGTAGACGGTGCCTCCCGCTCCTCGAATCGGGTATCACATGCCAATCTCAGAACCGAGAATCACCTGGTGGACGCACTGAAATATCATATCAAGAGAAACCGGGTTTTCAATACAAATGCACATTTCTTGAAATATCCCCGCGGTTCTCAAATCTAGAAATCACATGAAATCCATATCTCAATACGTAAATCTATGTAAATATGATATATACTACATAAAACAGTAATATGAGCATGTCAAGGGAAAACTGCTACTTGAATGCATCAAGTTGTTAATTCTATCACGTGGTTCCCAATTCTTCCAAAATCCAACACAACATCATATAGGTGTGAACATATAGTTATACCAAGGTATATGTGTAAGCATGTAGGTATGTATGTATGATATATTTCATATATGCAATCGCACAAGAATCCATGTCACTAACCAATACAACATCACCTATGCATATGTGTAAGTATGTCATGGCAATTACCGACGGGGTGTGTGTAGCATACAATTAGAGCTCGTGCAACATAAACCGTCAATAATAGTGCAGTGTCTAGTGGGTACAAGTCCAGGCACAACAAGTGATAAAATGCAATGATGCTCATGCATAAGCTATATATGTGTATATAGATATGCGGCTAATATCATATCCAGCCCTGACGCATAACGCCATATGGGCGATCTCCCCGTAGATGTTAAATCTACTCACCGACGATGTCGAGCTAGGTAAATCCAATCACCCGCTTCCCTTTCTTCGTAGCGTCCGAAGTCCCCGCCTGCGATCCTATTAACACAAACATAACAAGTGCAAATCTCAGAAATCGACCAATATCACGTACAGCTACATTTTGACCGACACACCAACACCAAACCAACTCACAAGTGTTCGTCTAGTGGCTAACGTGTGTGGCGACACTACGCAACCAACCCAAGTGCAGCAGCTACACAAGATCACGAACCGTGTCGGATAACGTAACACGCGTACTCAAAACACTAGATTATAGCAAAGTGATCATAGATTTTGTATACTATCAAAACCCAAAAATCAAACAGTACCAAACACCCTTAAACCACTGCAGACAGCTACCCTACAAAACCCAAGCCCCAACTCCACCCAATGGCCGAGGTTGCCGGATTTCCTCTGAATGTCGCCGGCCAAATCCGAGCCTATGAGGTTCGTGCTTTAGGTGTAATCTTAGGGTCACTAGTACAACGCTACTACACTGCTAGATTTTTCAGTGAAATTTCCAGGTCACAGCAGATCATAGAGACTCTAATATGACACTAAAAATACGATATTTGCACGAAACAGTACTTTAAGTGTTCTAAACAGCAACCAACAAGCTACACAACATTATAACACCTATTTAACAGTTTAGAGATTATACCTATCCACACTTGCTCAAAAGATCCTACCATTCCAAGCTCCAAGTGATCTTAGATGCAAAAACAAGACTTGGGATGTGATTTGGTGAGGTTTAGTGAAGTTTTACCAAGATTTAGTGAAGGGATGGTGAGGGTTCAGTTGAGAGTTTGAGAGGATGAAGAATAATTAAGAGTGAGAGATGATAATGATGAGAGGTGAGTGTAGGGTGAACTTAAATCTTACACTCACTCTCTCCCTCTCCTCATAAATGCTCACATTAAAGCCCCATGACTCACCTAGCCAACTCTCTTTCTCTCAATCCAAACAAGATATTTCTCTCACACAAAAATATCTAGGCAAGGTTAATCAAGGCAGAGATAAGCTTAAGGTGCCGTGCGCGTAGCCATTCAAACACGTCCGTTTCACTGAACGGGACGAGAACAAGATGTACGGATGCTACCACGGGGTTAGGGGTATCATGCAGGCTATGAAATGCAATTTTAAATTATTTTACAAGACCTAAAATGTTATATGGTAAAAGATGCAATACCAGGTAAAATGTCAGTATGTACTAATCATGAGATGCACGTGTCCATGCAACAAGTCAAGGTAATCTATAAATAAGAATCAAACAGGTTCAAGCAAGCGGGTCGGGTCGAATGTAATGTAAAGTGTAAAATACCATTCGCACCCACAATACGTTAAATCAAGAATATCACGAATACAGAAATATGAGAACTGGAATTGGTATAAATGAACTCGGGTGTTACATTATACCCAACTACAAAAGAATTTCGTCCTCGAAATTCCAAGAACAAGAAAGGATAAACAATCAAGATTGCAAGAATAGATGTGGAAACTTCTGTTGGATTTCATCTTCTCGTTCTCAAGTTGATTCTTCATGCGAGCGATTTCCCCAAGAAACAAGTACAAAAGGGATAACCTTGTTCTTAAGAACCTTTTTCCTTCGATCCACAATAGACATCGGTCGCTCCTCAAAAGTCAAATCTTCTTGTACAGTCAGCTCCGAATGATCCAACACATGTGTTTCATCTCGAACATACTTACGGAGTTGAGATACGTGAAACGCGTCATGACCATTCGCCAAGAATTGCGGTAATACCAAACGATAAGCCACTTCTCCAACACGTGCCAAGATCTCAAAAGGTCCAATGAATCGAGGACGAAACTTTCCTCGACTTCCGAAACGGATCACCTCTCTAGTCGGTGATATCTTCAAGAATACCAAATCAACAACGGCGAACTCTAGATGTCTTCTCGATGTATCTGCCCAACTCTTTTGTCAGTCTTGTACTGCTTTCATATGATTCCGGATAGTATTAACCTTCTCCACTGTCTGTACGACCAAATCCGGTCCCAACAATCTTCGTTCTCCAATATCGTCCCAACAAACAGGTGAACGACACTTGCGACCATATAAAGTTTCGAATGGAGCCATCAGAATAGTCGCCTGGAAACTGTTATTGTAAGAAAACTCCACCAAGTGTAGACGATCCCATGAACCCTTGAAGTCTAACATCCAAGCTCTCAACATGTCTTCTAGAGTTTGGATCATTCTCTCCGACCGGCCATCTGTCTGAGGATGATTAACTGTACCAAACTTCAATCGAGTCCCCAAACTTCCCTGTAAGCTCTTCCAGAAGTGCGATAAGAAACGAGTGTCACGGTCGGACACGATGCTCACCGGTACTCCATGCAATCTTACAATCTCCTGTATGTACCGTTCTGCCAAAGCTTCCGTTGATTGACCAACTCGAAATGGTAGGAAATGAGCTGCCCTGGTCAATCGATCAACAATCACCCAAACTGCATTGTTGCCTTTTGGACTTCACGGTAGAGCCATCATGAAATCCATGGTTATATGTTCCCCCTTCCATTAAGGAATCGGAAGTGGTTGCAATAAATCAGCCACCCTTTGATGTTCAGCCTTACTTGCTGACACACCAAGCATTTTGCTACAAAACGAGCAATCTCTCTTTTCATGCCTCCCCACCAGAAATGCTGTCGTACATCACGGTACATCTTCGTGCCTCCTAGATGTACGGAATATGCGGAACTGTGTGCCTCCTTCATAACTTCTTCACGAATGTCTCCTTTTGGCACACACAAACGGCTACCATATCGCAACGAACAATCTTCACCAACAAGTCCGTTCGAAGTCCAGCTTCAACCTGTTCTCGAAACTTTTGCAATCTTGGGTCCTATAACTGTGCTGCTTTAATCTTCTCGATCAACGACGCATGTACTTGCAGCTGCATCAACTGTCCTGAAGAATGCGGTAGCACGATCTCCAAATCTTCAAAGCGAAAATCACAGCTGCTAACTCCAAGTCATGAGTTTGGTAATTCTTCTCATGGGTCTTCAACTGTCTTGACGCGTAAGCTACAACCTTCCCATGCTGCATCAAAACACATCCCAAACCTTTCCCAGATGTGTCGTTGTGAATCACCAATACTCCGAAACTGTCTGGCACGGTCAAAATAGGAGCGGTTATCAATCACTGCTTCAACACCTCAAAAGCTGACGCACACCTTTCCGTCCACACAAATGGTACTTCCTTGCGCGTAAGCTTGGTCAAAGGCTCTGCCAGACGAGCAAAGTTCTCCATGAACCTTCTATAATACCCGGCAAGTCCAAGAAAGCTTCTTATCTCCGCAATTTTCTTCGGAATCGGCCAATCTCGAACTTCTGCAATCTTTTCGGGATCAACAGCGATTCCATTTCCGGACACGACATGCCCCAAAAACTTCACTTCTTCAAGCCAAAACTCGCACTTGCTCATCTTTGCAAATAATCTTTCTGGCCTCAAAGTTTGCAGTGCGATCTTCAAGTGTTCTGCATGCTCTTCAATACTCTTTTGAGTGGACCAAAATATCATTAGTGAGCACCACTATAAACTGGTCCAAGAGTGGTGAAAAGATTCGGCTCATCAAGCCCATAAATATCGCTGGTGCATTCGTTACTCCGGATGGCATCACTAAATACTCGTAATGTCCATACCGAGTTCGGAACGCAGTCTTACAAATATCTTCTGATTTAACTCGGACCTGATGATATCCGGATCGCAAATCCAACTTCGAGAATACCCTCGCGCCACTAAGCTGCTCGAACAATTCGCCAATGCAAGGGATCGGGTACTTGTTCTTAATAGTCACCCGGTTTAATTCTCGATAATCGATGCACATCCTCCTTGTGACATCTGTTTCCCCCAATCAGAGCAAAGCTCTGTTTGAATTTCAAAAATTCAAAATTTGAACAAATGCTTTAAATTCCTTGCGCTGCGCGCAACGTACCACGTGTCAAAAGCTGATACGTCAGCGCAGCGCTCAAGGCAGCACGCCCAATCAGAGCAAGGCTCTATTTAAAACAAAATTAAAGGAAGTAACGCTTCATTTGCGCAAGCGCTGCGCTGTGCGACACGTGTCAGCGCAAACGCAGTGGCGCTGCGCCGTGCGCTGCGCGACACGTGTCAGCGCAGATGCGCTGCGCTCTGCGCTGCGCGACACGTGTCACGCGCTGGGGCGTTTGCGCCAAACAGAATTAAATTCTAGTAAGATCCTTCTGTTCTTGTTAAAACAAAAAGATTGTCTTCTATAAAACAGAAGCCCTTGGATCAAAGATCCAACGGTGGGGAAAATTCCCCAAATCACTCAGAGAATGATCTCTTTAACAAACTTAACAAACCAATGGGCACTATATAAAGACCCCTAGACCCCAATTCAAAACATCATCAACATTGTGAGAGATCAAGAACTTCAAAATAGAGAGAACTCTGAAGAAAATTCAAGAAAAAGGTAAAAACCTTTATAAAATAGGAGAATTTCTTCTAATAGATCATTGATCTAAGAACAAGATCAATGATCTTCAATAAAAAAAAGAAAAAAAAATAGTGTCTTGCACTTTTTATGAACCATTGGTTCTGGAATCTTAAAGATTCTTTTTCTGAATCCAAAATTGGATCAAGATTTTGAAACAGTGCCCTGCACTTGCAAAACTGCACTGTTGCGCTCCTGGGTTGGCGCAAGCCACCAGAAAGCGCCACGTGTCAGCACCTGAACCACTTGCGCTATGCGCTTTTAAGATAGAGCCTTGCTCTCTGAAATTGGCGCAACTCACCAGAGCACGCCACGTGTCAGCAGCGCAAGCGCAGCGCACTGGCGCAGCGCACTGCGCTTGCGTGACACGTGTCATCACCTTAAGCGCTTGCGCTCAGTGATTGGCGCAAAGCGCCTGACAAATGCACTGCATTGTTTACTGAAGGGCCAGGCCCAAATCAAAAAGGCCTAGTAGGCCAAAATAAATTGCAATGCAATAAAAGGGCAGAGCCCAAATAAAATTGATGCTCTGCATCATTTATAAAAGGGCAGAGCCCAAACAAAATAAATTGCAATGCAATAAAAGGGCAGAGCCCAAACAAAATAAGAAATGCAGTGCATTATTTAAAAAGGGCCAAAGCCCTAGCACAGGCCTAATAGGCCAAAAACAAATAAAAGCGTTGAACATTTTTCAACTGGACTTAGCTCAATCATGGCCGTAAGTCCTCAAATTAAATTGACTGAGCACAGCTGCTCACTTAAATCAATTTATATCCGGTTTGAGGGTACATCTCCGAACTCCTCTGACTCCTATCGTTGTAATCATTCAACAACGTCAGAGAGGTGACGGGTCCCGACAACCACAGATCAACACGGACCGTGGGGTCCTTAAACTCATGGACTTATGCGTCCTTAAACCAAAACTCGGACTGTGGGGTCCTTAAACCCGTGGACTTATGCGTCCTTAAACTAAGACACGGACTGTGGGGTCTTTAAACCCACGGACTTATGCGTCCTTAAACTACCAATGGACCATAATGCCCCTAAACTGGAATACGGACCGCAATGTCCTTAAACTACCTATGGACCACTACGTCCCTAAACTGGAATAATAGAGCCAATTGCTCTCTTGTCGGATCCAAACGATCCCGTTAAGTTGATCTTAGTCTCGAATCAAACTAACGTATCCTTAACGAACGTTTAAGTTGATCTTAGCCTCAATATGGCTAACGTATCCTTAAACTAAAACACCAAACCCAAATCTAAGTAAATACGGATTTGGACTAATCCACGTCCTACGGGCGACGACATAACTTAGTCTCCGTATACAATCCACGGGCATCCACAAAAAAAACAAACACACACGACACGAAGTGAAATTCTGGAGAAGGAGAAAGTGGCTACCGCGATGCGGTAGTGTAATTAACTGCAGGGGCTTGCGCCTGCAGGGAAGAGCATCCCCACAATCAAAAACCCTTCAAACGAGGGGGAATCTGACGAAATCTGCTACATCGGCCGCATCTGTCTAAACCTCCGATACACGGTGCCATAAATCAACTTGGCATCTTCGGAGAGGTATACGGATAAAACTATATAGCATCTGCCCCGAATCTCAGGCAAGACGTTCGCCGCGTCGCGCCGCCATTCGGAGGGGAACAGATTCTGGCACGCCCGGTGGGACCTTTTCCTCTTTTCACTCCACACTTCGTGTGTCGTCTTCGCGAACGAATCGCGGTTTGTTAATGGTTGCCTTTGGATTTCAAGTTACTAAGATTTGGTCTTTTGCCTGGCATAGAAATCAAGCACCGATGGCCTCTAATTGCTCGAAGTGCCAATGCAACCGACGCTCCACCTCACCTGGAGGTGTAGCATATGGGCCTCAAGCGGCCTCTGTCCTTGCTATACCCGTGGAGCAAGTGACTCAGGCTACCACTGGCCTGTTCTTCAGAACCATGATCCCTCCAGCAAGCTTCACTATCCCTGTGCCCGCACCGGAAGCTTCAAGAAAGTCGGTCTTCGATCGACTTGCTACTCCCACGGCCTCTCTCAACGGGTCGTCCAATTCTTCAGTCTTCACTAGGCTGAGCTCGAGCACCAAAGGGCTTATCAAGAAGCCCATAACACCTGAGGTGGTCATCCCAAAGAAGACGGCTGCTCCCGAAGTCGCCAAGGCATCTTCTCCTGTCAAAGAGTCATTCTTTGCAAGGCTGACTGTTCCCACTCCCGCTCAGAAATCTGCTTTTGACCGCTTGGAAACAACTCCTCGACGGACGTCAGTCTTCAGGAGGCTGACACCGGCAACAGTCCCTCGCCTGAACAGGGGGCAAGAAGAAGTTGTCTCTGAACCAATACCGACAACTCATCGCGCCCGACGACGCCACTGGCGCCTGATAAAGAAGACTGGGGGCAACTCCCCCTCTGGGATAACTCCGCCAGCTCCAACGGTGGAAGTTAATGCTGTTGTTCCAACTGGGAACAGCTTTGAGCTGCTGAACAGGGTACGCAGAAATTCGCCAACTGCGGTGCTCAAAAGATCTCCTCCACCGGTAGAGACCGCCATGGAAGCAGAAAAGCCGGAGCAGTCTCCTCAATCGTTTTCCTCCAGGATCTACAAGACATGGCGATGAGTCCGAGAATCTGTGATTGATCCTAATTTCTTTCGCCAACACAAGAAGTCGAAAGGTCGGCAGGAAGAAAATCCCCCTATCAAGCAACGAAAGGCGACGACCACTTGGGTGCCCAAAGCAACGGCCCCCTCAACTTCAACGGCCCATAAGAGAAGAAGGACGGAGAAAGTCCTCACGCCGACGGCGAATATCAAAGGTGGTGAACCCAAACGCCCTAAGTCCAGGGGCATCGTAGTTCATACCGTCTACATGGCGTCTGGTAAAGAGGACAGCCGCATATCCACAGGTCATAGACCGCTTACGCGATCAGTGACCAAAGCGCAGGAGCAGCAGCAGAAGCTCCAAGAAATGATGACCGCGATGGCTGCACTCACTGGGCCAAAAGAAAGCCCTGAAGCGTCCTCGAATGAACGCCAGGAGCAAGAAACTGACGCCGAATTCCTTCGTCGGATATTGGAGAAGAAAGATAAAGAGGCTGCTGAACAAGCATCCAACATAAAGCGTATGGCCCTCCTGTTCCAAGACATGGTGGGGATGATGATCCAACAAGATCCTCCAGCTGAAGATCCCCCGATCGTCCTTGAAGACGATAGGGGAGAAACGTCGAATCCTCCACCAGCCCTGTCAACAGCCAAGGAGGAGACAATCTCCAAAGCTGACTTGGACGAGTACATAGCTCAACAAATACGAGTTCATCATGCGACTGAAGCAGCCGGTCAGGTCGTAAAAACAGGACGACCATATCCAAGCTGGTACGACCAGATCAAGTACCCGCCGGGCTATACAATTCCCAAGTTCCATGTCTACAAGGGGACGGGCAATCCTCACCAGCATGTTGCCCAGTTCAGGGCGCTTTGCGGTAACACTGGCGATGATGATAAATTATTGCTTCGTCAGTTCGTTGGAAGCTTATCAGATACAGCGTTCGAGTGGTACTCTGAGCTCCCGAACGACTCTATCAAGACCTTCACGGAGATGGAGCTGTTGTTTACCCAGCGTTTTGCAAGCGCTAGTGAACGCACCCCGTTAACGGCATTGATTAACGCCAGAGTGAAGCCAGGCGAGACATGGGTCCAATATGCTATACGGTGGCGGAACTTATGGTCAAAGTGCGAGCAGCGCATTGAAGAAGCTCCTGCAGTGGGTATGTTTGTAGGAACCCTTGATCCGCAAACAACCATCTCGCAATTTATGATGTTCTTCAAGCCGACTACCTTCCAGGCCCTGATCGACCAGTTAGCGCAAATGGATCAGATGGGCCATAGACCCCCTCTTCCAAAGCCGGACTCCCGAAATGAAAAGGGGAAGGGGAAAGCGATCGTTGTCGCTAATGCCCAACAACAGCCGAGCAACTCGAAACCGGTTGTTCGTCAAAATAATATGCGTCCGCACGTACCCCTTGAGGAGAGACTAGGACGTCTTTACTCGTTTCCCCGAGATAAAACGAGAAGATTATTCGAGCTGGCGTTGCGCAACCAACTCATAAATCTGCCGGAGCCAAAACGCCCGTCGCAACCAAATGATGTCAATGAGCCCAACTACTGTCCCTATCACCGAGTACTGGGTCATCCGATCGAAGATTGCTACGTCTTCAAAAATTGGCTTGAAGACCAGTACCAACAGGGTAAGTTCGCGTTATCCGACAGATGGAAGGTGAATCCGCCGCAACCTCACGCCTCTAAAAGGATGAATATGCCGGGGGCAACGTGCTCCCTCGTCGAAGAAGCCCCATGGGAGGTTGTGCTGTTAGCCAAGACAAAGAGGATGCTAAACGATCTTCAAACATGCCCAGCGATCAAGTGGAAGAACCCGTTGGAACCGCAGATCATTGAAGGGATGTTGAAGCCGCGTCTAACTCTAAAGACCGATGGTGGTGGCCCAAGCACTCACAACCAGCCGTCAAAATCTTCAAAGAAGAAGAAGAAGAAATCCAAGAAGCCCGTAAAGCCTGGAGACAAGCGCACGGACTTACAAAAACAAATCGACACGTTGGAGGAATACAACCAGAAAGCACGGACTCCCATTACACTCCAAGAGTTTCTCAACCACGTCTTTCAAGAGGAACATGAGGGAGAAAGTTCGTCGGATGAATCTGAAGAATACGTAGAGAGCTGTCATGTGATTTCCCATTCGTTCACGAATGATGAGGAGACTCCTTGCACTGAAAAGCTGGGGGCAAATCCTGAACCAAAAATTCTGGGGCCATCAGATGAAGTAATTGACGCATTCCTCAACGAAGCTCTGTTGAAAAGTAATGCTGATCGGGAACGCGAGACGGCTATATTTGAAAGGGCCAAGCGCCAGCGACTTGATGAAAGAGCTGAGACACTCCCACTGGAGCAAAATACATCCACCGCGGATAGAAGCAAATTCAAGACGAGGAAAAGGTTTGCTAAAGCCATATCAATGGGCATGAAGCTACCATCCTCTGAAGGAAGCATTACTGGTGAAGTGGAAATACACCCCTCCTACTGCTTGTATCATCGGAAGATTTCGCACCCCACCGAAGAGTGCAAAGCTTTCGATAGATGGTGGCAAGGATATGTCGCTCACCGACAACATTTTAAGCAGGAGAAGCGCAAAACTCGTCGGGAGCGGAAAAATACGACCGAAGGGCTTAACAGAACTACCGGCGATTGTCGCATGGTTAACTCCATGGGATCACAAGTTCTCACATTCGGGAGCGATTCTGACGAGGAGATGGCTCTTAGCCCCCTCTTTAAAGAATCCACCTCGGGGAAAGAAGAAAAGCCGAAGGTCTGCGAAAATATCCGGCTGCGTAATCGGACGCTGCCCGAAAAGAATCTCGGACCCTCAAACAAAAAAGATAAAGGGAAAGAAAAGGTCTCTGAGGATATCGCCCTAGATGACCAAGTCATGGAAGAGCTAACTGCCAAGGACCCACCGAAGAAAAATAAGGTGGATTACAACGTCTTAGCGCATCTGAGGAAACTACCCTCGCAGCTCAGCATTCTTGACGTCCTTTTGCTATCAAAGGAGGTGAGAGACTCGTTAATCAAGGCACTACAGGAGACGGAACAATTCCAAGCTTTCCTGGCTGAAGAAAAGATGAAGGATGAATTGCAGGAAGTGCACACGGCCGATGTCACTTTTGGTGATGAGGGCCTTCTCCTTGGGACGTGCGAACAAAATCGCCCTCTCTATGTCTCAGGATACTGCCACGATATAAAGATAGGCAAAATATTGATCGACAATGGATCGTCCGTTAATCTCCTCAATGTGCGGGTGTTAAAAGAAATCTGCATGAGCGTCCAACACCTTGCTCGAGACAAGATCACCATCTCCGGGTTCGACTCCCAGTCATCAAGAACTCTTGGGTCTGTGATACTGACGCTACGCTTCGGGATACTCGTCACAGACATTAAGTTCCACGTCATAGACGCCAAGACATGCTACAACGCCCTGCTCAGCCGACCATGGTTACACGAGTACAACATCATCCCTTCTACGCAACATCAGTGTATGAAGTATTTTAAGGATGGTCTCGAGTATATCGTGACGGGAGAACTGAACCCGTTCTCTGTGAACGAGGTCCACAAATATAAAGATGCCAAATACTTTTTACCGGATTTCGAAGAAACAGAGAGGTGTCACAAGCCGAAGAATAAAGTTAACGCCACCATCCCTGTCTTCGGCAGTGATACCGAGGAGGAAGAGGAGATAGTTTATTCGGGCCCGCCCCAATACAACAAGCCGGGACCATATGCTCCTACGTTGATCTTTGGTAGCGACTCGGAAGATGAGGTCCATACTGTATTCTCTGCTCGACCTTCAATACAAACGTCCACTGACGAAGAGCAAAGTCTATAAGTCTCCATGGTTCCACTTAAACACCATAAAGAATTGGATGCACTTGATATCTACAGTGTAGAGGAGCTGCGGACGTTCTATATCCCTCCCAGGAGAGAAGGTGAAAAAGCAATTCTATTCTACCGCTCTGAGGAAACCAAAGTGGAGAAAGAAATCTGGCACTGCACGGATCCTACGCTTGACAGGCTTCAGCCCATCCGTCTTCCCAGATATTATACAGAAGGCTTGAAAAAGCTGTTGAAGCGCCAGGGGATATCCTTCAAACAGACTGCTCGGAAAGCCAAATTCTACGACAGGGTCTGGAACGTTCCCGGGACTCGGCACAAATTACCTAATGGGAGAATGGAAACAATCGGGCTTGGATACATTCGGTCCAAGAAACGAGAACTACTCCACGATTGCTACGTCGTGCATGACTTCGATAAAGAAGCGGATGCTCAATAGGAAGATGTTAATCCTGAACCAGTAAAATTTCCTAATGCAAAAGTGCCCAGTCCGTCGTTCGAAGAACAAATGGACAAGCTTATAAGGGAAGCTGGTCAAAAAGTCCGAGATGACCATAACCGCGAAATGGCCATTTATGAGAAAGCCAAAACGCAACGCCTCCTCCAACAGGCTGTGAAAGATGAAGATGCCGCTCCCTGTCAACCTGTTATAAAAAAAGCACGACGCAGGGGCAGAAATAAGTCTAAAGGCGAAAAAGGCGCTCAACAACAACAAAGTGGGACTAAGAAATCACGCAAGCGGGAATTGAACGGTTCCGATCTATCCCTCATAAGGAAAATGGGTCGGGCGTACTCTTTTCCTCGGGACAAGACGAAGAAAATACTTGACCTCGCTCTAAAACATCAGATGCTTACACTGCCGGAGTCTAAACACCCCGAACAAGAAGGCGAAGTCTCGCACCCAGACTATTGCTTTTATCACCGAGTGGTAGAGCATCCTCTCGAAGACTGCTTCACCTTCAAGAATTGGGTCGAAGATCAGTATCAGCTTGGCAAGTTCGCTCTGTCCGACAACTGGAGGGTAACGCCGCCACAGAAGCACGAACCCAAGGCCACGAAAGAAGAACCAGTTCCACATTGGGCTTGGAAGCGAATTCGTACTTGTCACATGATAACAATATTAAAAGAAGAGCCCGAGAATATGGATGACCTTCCTTGGTGCTTCGAAAACAGCAACGATGAGGTGATCTCAGAATTTCCACCAGCGCCAAAAGAGCTGGAAGATGGAATACATACCACTGCGGATAACCTCAAGAAAATTGAGTTGGGGAGGGCGAATGACCCGCGACCGACATTCGTCAGCGAGCTGCTATCCGAAGAAAGGGTGACTTCATTAAAAGACCTGCTTATGCAGCATAGAGATTGCTCCGCATGGAACTATTCCGAAATGCCGGGACTAAATCTAGAAATTGCTGTGCACAAATTGGCAATATCCCCGGACGTCAAGCCAGTCAAACAGGCACCGAGGAGAATGCGGCTCGAGCTTGAGATGAGCATCAACGCCGAGGTCAAGAAGCTGATCGACTCTGGCTTTATCCAGGAGATTCAATATCCTGAATGGATCGCCAACATCTTCCCCGTGATGAAGAAAAATGGGACAGTGCGCATATGCGTGGACTTCCGAGATCTCAATAAAGCCTGCCCGAAGGAAGATTTCCCAGTGCCAGTCACCGAACTAATGATAGACAATACGTCCACTCACGAGGTTTTCTCCTTCATGGACGGCTCATCAGGGTATAATCAGATAAAGATGAATCCCAAAGACCAGAAGCACACCGCCTTCAGGACCCCTTTGGGTATATTCTGCTACAAGGTGATGCCCTTCGGTCTAAAGAACGCCGGTGCCACCTATCAGAGGGCCATGATGAAAATCTTTGATGACCTTATACACGAAATCGTCGAATGCTATATCGACGATCTCGTGGTTAAAAGAAAATCATACGAGGAACATCTCGAGCATTTGAAGACCGTATTTCAACGCCTTCGACAATACAACTTGAAGATGAACCCTCTCAAGTGTACATTCGGAGTTTCCTCGGGCAAATTCATGGGGTTCATCGTCCAACACCGAGGTATAGAGATAGATCCGTCTAAGATCAAGGCGATCATGGAAATGCCTCCGCCAAGGACTCTCAAACAATTGCGGTCTCTCCAAGGGAAGCTCGCGTATATACGGCGATTTATAGCCAACCTTTCAGGCAAGTGTCGTCCTTACAGCCACCCGATGAAGAAGGGAACCCCGTTCGTCTGGGACCAAAAATGCCAAAGCGCGCTAGACGAGATCAAGCAATACCTGCAGAACCCGCCAGTATTGGCTGCTTCGGTCAAGGGAAAGCCCCTCATTCTTTATACAACCGCCCTCGAAGGTGCCTTAGGTGCATTATGGGCATAAGAGAACGATCAAGGGAAGGAGAGAGCTCTCTATTACTTGAGTCGAGTTCTACTGGGGGCAGAAAGCAACTATTCCCCTATTGAAAAACACTGCCTGGCGTTGATCTTCGCAATAACAAAGCTCAGGCACTATGCGTTGGCACATGAGGTCCGTCTCATTTCGAAGGTGGACCCTCTTAAATATTTAATGTCAAAGGCCATATTGACGGGACGACTCGCTAAATGGGTCCTGCTCTTGATGGAGTTCTTGATAACGTATCAACCTCTCAAGGCAGTGAAAGGCCAGGCCATCGCCGACTTCCTCGCTGAGCATCCGATACCTACCGATTCTCCTCTGAATTGCGATCTTCCAGACGAACATGCATTTGATGCGATCGACAGTGGTGATACCCGATGGGAGCTTTATTTCGATGGAGCATCTTACATGAAGAAGCGCAAACAAAATATCCCTATAATCAAATCGGGGGTAGGACTCATCTTTGTGACTCCACAAGGGGGGATAATGCGCTTTGCTTTCTCCCTAACAGAGCCGAGGACAAACAATGAAGCCGAATACGAAGCTTTGATAGCAGGCCTCGAGATCGCCATAGACATGGGAATTGAAAACTTCCTCATATACGGAGACTCCCAGCTGGTCGTTAGTCAAGTAAACCACGACTACCAAACGTGCAAACTAGAGCTGGTGAAGTACGGCGAAAAGGTGCAGCAACTGTTGACCCAAATCCCTTCCTACACTTTGGAAAACATACCGCGCGTGGAAAACAGCAAAGCGGACGCATTAGCCAAGCTCGCTAAAGAACTGGCTGACGAGAACCTCGATGACGTCAGAATTGTGGTACAAAGCTGTCGGGTGCTTGCCCCAGCGGAAATATCTCCGGAATCATCCGAAGAAAAGGGAGCGACTGAGCAGACGACCCTGCAAATAAAAGATTCGGAAAATACCGAGGATTGGAGAGAAGTCTTTATAGACTACTTCAAATACCGTCGAACGCCCGAAGATGCGTCCTCAAGACATCATCTTATGAAACGAGCTCTGTCTTTCGCCTTCGTCAATGATACTCTGTACAAGAGGTCGTTCGATTCTTTGTGGTTGAGATGCCTGGGACCTGACGAAGTGAAAAGAGTCGTTCAGGAAGTTCATGACGGATTCTGCAGTTCTCACCAAGCAGGCCCAAAGATGAAGTTGAAGATCAAACGGATGGGCTACTACTAGCCCACGATGATCCAAGACTGCCTCGAATATGCAAAGCATTGCCACTCATGCCAAATCCATGGGACTTCATCCATCAGCATCCAAATCCGCTACACCCGACAGTGGCTAGCTGGTCATTCGAAATGTGGGGAACTGATAGTCGGCCCAATCGAGCCAGCGTCGTCCAAGGGACATCGTTTCATCCTGGCGACGACTGACTACTTCTCCAAATGGGCAGAGGCAGTACCACTGAGGGAAGTGAAGACGGAGAATATCCTCCATTTCTTCAAGACGCACGTCATATATCGGTTTGGAACTCCGCGACGGATCATCTCCGATAACGGGCCAGCTTACAGAAGCCACAAGATCAGTCGCTTCGCTCAACAAGACAATATAGACTGGAGATATTCTTCGGTTTATAATCCACGAGCTAACGGTCTAGCTGAGGCCTTCAACAAGACCTTGACAAAGACTATGAAGAAGACGGTGTCCCGAAATAAGAAGAACTGAAACGAGAGACTGCAAGAAGCTCTCTGGGCGTATCGAACTACGTTCAAGACGGCCACGAACACAACGCCATATGCGTCGGTATTCGGTACAGAAGCAGTACTCCCCCTCAAGATACAGTTACCCTCTCTACGAGTGGCAGTCCACTACGAGCTGACGGACGAAGAAAATGCTCACCTTCGGCTTGAGGAGCTTGATGCCCTCGATGAAACCCGACTCATAGCGCAACAAAATCTGGAGGCCTATAAAGCAAAGATGACGCGCTCATATGAAAAATTGACCCGGCCGAGGACATTCCGCCAAGGCGAACTCGTACCAGTGGTCAAAAGACCTATGATCCCTAATCGCGCCAAACGGGGAAAATTCGAGCCAGACTATGAAGGCCCGTACATCATAGACAAGGTCTACCATGGTGGAGCCTATCTACTCATGAATATGCACGGTGAAAGGCCTTACAGGCCAATAAATGGTCGATTCCTAAAGAAATACTACGCTTAGCGAGTTACTGTCTAGGTCAATGATGGATGACGACGACTATGTCCGCTCGCTATCTTCCTAAGCTCAAACTTTATAAGCAGTGGCCAGCCTTCTACTGTACGGACCGAAACGTCCTTAAACTAATGGCGGACCGAAACGTCCTTAAACTAATGGCGGACCGAAACGTCTTTAAACTAATAACGGACCGAAACGTCCTTAAATTACTACCGCAGCATCTTCAGGCTGACGAGATGAATAAAAGAAAAAGGAAAAGAAAATAATATAAATATATAAATATATATATATATATATATATATATATAAACGGTATGTCCATAAGCAAAAAGGGCACGGATGAAAACCCGAAAGGGCTTCGTGAGTAAAAACAGCAGGGCTACCGGCGAGTGTTTGTGAAAACCCGAAAGGGCGCGACCTCGTAAAAAAAAATAATATAAAAATAAAAAGAATAAAAAAAACGGTATGTCCATAAGCAAAATGGGCACGGATGAAAACCCGAAAGGGCTCCGTAAGTAAAAACAGCAGGACTACCGGCGAGTATTTGTGAAAACCCGAAAGGGCGCAACCTCGTTAAAGAACACTTACAAGGTCCTCTCGACCTTCTAAGGAGAAACCACCCGTGTGAGATCCTTACGACTCACAAGGGAGCAACACACTTAGGGATCCCCACGATTCCTAAGGAGAAAATACACTTGCGAGATCCTCATGACTCGTAAGCAGAACTCTCTTATGGGACCCTCACGGCTCATAAGATTTGAAAGTCTTAAATTACAGAGACCTAAACCTGTGCTTAAGCAACCCCCTCAACCTTCGATATTGTCCTACAGGTGGCTCACCGCTGACCCTTGTATACAATCCACGGGCGCGAATAAACATTTTCCTAACCAAGTTTCATCCGTGACTGGGAATAAGTACGCATGATGAACAACCCTTGTAAGTCCTCTCGACTTACAAGGAGAAAACCCTATGGTAGGATCCTAACGACTTACAGAGGAACATACACTTAGGAATACTCACGATTCCTAAGGAGAAACACACCTACAAGATCCTCACGACTTGTAGGGAAAAATACCTTTGTGAGACCCTTACGGCTCATGAAGTTAAAAGCCTTAGTCAACAGGACCTTAACCCTATTCGCTAAGCCACCTTTGTTCAACATCGACAGAGGCAAATGATGATTCGCTCCTGACAATATCTCAGTTGTAGCAGTGCTGATGCCGAAATCGGTGTCTAATTTCAGGTTTGCGGTGAAAAACCAGCAAGCCGCACATGCATACGAAACAACCGAAATGATTGGGCAACCTGCAATAAAAAGTAGCAAGTAAAAACGTATGCATATAAAACAGCCGAAATGATTGGGCAACTCGCAATAAGAAGCAGCGAGTAAAAATAAAATAAATAGCCGAAATGATTGGGCACCGCGAAAAATAGCCGAAATGATTGGGCAATCGCGACCTTCGCGATATAAAAACTGAAATGATAGAGTATCACGGAAATAAAACAATAAAAATAAATGAAACTTTTGCCCTACAGTTGAGATCACATCGATCCCTGTATACAATCCAAGGGCACAAACAAAGAGGAAACCACACCTTCTCAACAGGCTCCGCCAAAAAGCTAAACCAAATCTCGACGGTTCACCAACAGCCTAGAGACAACCGCGACATTCGTCTCAATATAGCAGACGCAGTGCCAACAAACGAAGCGAAGATCAAATTCCTAACTTCACGGTATTGACGGTAACTTATATTAAACCTGAAAGATAACCACAAATTCCTCAACTCAGGGAAACTAGCGTCCTTGATGAGAGCCTCCTGATTCGTGTCGGCTCGCAGAGAAACCAGTGTCTCCGTGACAAATTCCCGATCCGTCTCAACCCCGAAGAAACCAGTGTCTTCGGCAAAACCCTTCGACTCGGGGATACAAGTGTCCTTGACGAAGAAAATCCTGATTCGCGTCGACTCGCAGAGAAACCAGTGTCTCCGTGAGAAATTCTCGATTCGTTTCAACACCAGGGAAACAAGTGTCCTTGGCAAATTCCTCAACTCAGGGAAACTAGCGTCCTTAATGAGAGCCTCCTGATTCGCATCGGCTCGCAGAGAAACCAGTGTCTCCGCGAGAAATTCCCGGTTTATTTCAACCCCGAAGAAACTAGTGTCTTCGGCAAAATCCTTCGACTCAGGAAAATAAGTGTCCTTGACGAAGAAAATCCTGATTCGCGTCGGCTCGCAGAGAAACCAGTGTCTCCGCGGGAAATTCCCAGTTCGTTTCAACACCAGGGAAACAAGTGTCCTTGACAAACTCCTCAACTCAGGGAAACTAACGTCCTTGATGAGAGCCTCCTGATTCGCGTCGGCTCGCAGAGAAACCAGTGTCTCCGTGAGAAATTCCCGGTTCGTTTCAACCCCGAAGAAACCAGTGTCTTCTGCAAAATCCTTCGACTCAGGGAAACAAGTGGCCTTGACGAAGAAAATCTTGATTCACGTCGGCTCGCAGAGAAACCAGTGTCTCCGCGGGAAATTCCCGGTTCGTTTCAACACCAGGGAAACAAGTGTCCTTGGCAAACTCCTCAACTCAAGGAAACTAGCGTCCTTGATGAGAGCCTCCTGATTCGCGTCTGCTAATAGAGAAACCAGTGTCTCCGCGAGAAATTCCCGGTTCGTTTCAACCCCGAAGAAACCAGTGTCTTCGGCAAAATCCTTCGACTCAGGGAAACAAGTGTCCTTGACGAAGAAAATCCTGATTCGCGTCGGCTCGCAGAGAAACCAGTGTCTCCGCGGGAAATTCCCGGTTCGTTTCAACACCAGGGAAACAAGTGTCCTTGGCAAACTCCTCAACTCAGGGAAACTAGCATCCTTGATGAGAGCCTCCTGATTCGCGTCGGCTCGCAGAGAAACCAATGTCTCCGCGAGGTTCGTTTCAACCCCGATGAAACCAGTGTCTTCGGCAAAATCCTTCGACTCAGGGAAACAAGTGTCCTTGATGAAGAAAATCCTGATTCGCGTCGGCTCGCAGAGAAACCAGTGTCTCCGCGGGAAATTCCAGGTTCGTTTCAACACCAGGGAAACAAGTGTCCTTGGCAAACTCCTCAACTCAGGGAAACTAGCGTCCTTGATGAGAGCCTCCTGATTCGCGTCGGCTCGCAGAGAAACCAATGTCTCCGCGAGAAATTCCCGGTTCGTTTCAACCCCGAAGAAACCAGTGTCTTCGGCAAAATCCTTAGACTCAGGGAAACAAGTGTCCTTGACGAAGAAAATCCTGATTCGCGTCGAATCGCAGAGAGACCAGCGTCTCCGCGAGAAATTCTTGATTCGTTTCAACCCCAGGGAAACAAGTGTCCTTGGAAAATACCTCAATTTAGGGAAACTAGCATCCTTGATGAGAGCCTCCTGACTCGCGTCAGCTCGCAGAGAAATTAGTGTCTCCGCGGGAAATTCCCGATTCGTCTCAACTTGCAAGATAAAGCTTCAGGCAGCAGGGATTAAAAAACTTGTTTCCTGAGCAATGGGACCCTGCAAGTCGGTCTAAAACAGTCTCTTGCATACTATTCACGGGTCTCACTCTCCAAAGTTGAATTTCGACAAGGAGGGAAACAACCGCTTACGGGTCCTCTCGACTTGTAAGAGGGAAAATTCTCTTATAGGATCCTCACGACTTATAAGAGAAAACACACTTAGGAATCCTCACGATTCCTAAGAAGAAAACACACCTACGAGATCCTCTCGATCCGTAGGGAGAAAGGTCTCTATAAGACCCTCACGGCTCATAGAGTTGAAAAGTCTTAGGCGGCAGATCTGAACTGCGGCCTAAGCCATCGCTATCTCTGGGCAAAAACTAAGATGCTTACTCTATTATCTGCCAATTATGTTTATCAAGACAGCATGCTGATAATAAGAGAAGGGAGAAAGCAAAAGAGCAAATAAGACATTGCAAAAAAAATGTGTATCTTTATTTATTAACTTCAATCAAATACAAAGTGGATCGTACAAAAGAATAAAGAATGGATACATATTATTTTAAAAAAAAATTTACAAGTACAAAGGCAGCTACTGGGAAGGAAGCGTCTTAAATAGCTCTATCAGTTGTTCGCACACTTCCTTCCATGCCTTTTCCTGAACGGCCACCACCGCCAGTTCTGCCTCCACCTGAGCCCTTTGCTGCAAGAGAGATGCAAGCTGCTCCCCAACGGCCTGTTGAGCTGCTTCGCGGCCTTGGGGATTATGCTCGGTAGCATCAAGTTTCTGCTTCAAGTTCAGCCCATTTGAGATACGCTCCAGAAGGCCCTCGAAGACAGCCTTCACCTCGGCAGCGTTTGCCTCAACTTCAGCACGTAGGCGAGCAGTTTCGCTTGAAGACTCCTGACACTCCTTCAGCCTTAAAGCTGCTTCTTGTTCCAAATGGCGGAAATGAGAAGTGCATTGCTCGAGCCATGCTGCCCGTTGAGTACTCACGGCCAAAACCTCAGGGGCAGGACGCATCGACTCCAGCTGATGCAGGCGAGCCTCGATCTCCCTGCAGTGATTAACCGAAGACGCAACGATGCCCTCGTCATGGAAATTTACGAGAATCACCAGCATTGTGTTAACCGCCATAACAAAATCTGCGGCAGACGCAGGAGTCTCGACGTCGAGTTCCTCGATGTAGTCGCTCAACATGCGCAGACTATTCACGGCGCCTTTCGAGGATGGACGTCTCAAGAAAGGGCCTGCTGGCATTGTGACACGAGGCTTGAAGGGCACCGAGATCGGAACGACAGTTGAAAAAACAAGATACGATTAGAGGATACCTTAAAAAAAAAGGAGGGTCATCAATGCGATAGTTTGCTATACCAGCTGCAGCAGGTGGCAAGGCCAGAAGGGCCGGTGGCGCGGCCGATCTTTCATCACCTCCTTCGATTTGTAGCACTGCAGTCAGGACGAGAAGAAGTTAGAAATAATTCCATCACTGGAAAAGAGAGATATCAGTCGGAAACTATACTCACCAACGCCACTAGAGGGAGAAGCGAGTTCAAATGGGAAGGAGAAGTGTGGTAGCAACACGTGATAAAGATGGTCAAAAAGCACTCCTGAAAAGACACAACAGTACAACTTTAGTACATAAATTATGCGTATGAAAGATAAGACTAATAAGTTGCAAACCCATACCTTCCAACATCTTCGATGGTATGAGAGAGGGCTGAGAGGTGACCACCGCCAAGGCAGTAGTTGACGGTGCTCTCTCGAGCAATGGAGCATCGGCACTGGCCGCACCTGCGTTAAAAAAAACAAGGGTAAACCTGTCAGGAAAGATTGCAAGATAAAAAAAAGGGGACGGTAATCCGAAATTTACCTGATGAGCCTCCAGCCAAAGACGGAGGCGTCTCCCTCCTCCATCGACATAAGTCCACCACCCGTGGCCTCATCCCCAGACTCCACGGGAGCCGTCGTCGTGCTCGCGAGGCCAGGAGACGGCGGAGGGCCGTAGGCGGGGAGAGCTATGACTGGAGCATTGCCAGACTCTTGAGAAAGAGCGGTCGGCTCGTCCTCAGGAATCATGTCCACCTCACCCGCTACTCCCTCGGGCTCAGCAGTCGCGGCTGTCTCGTCCACCGTCGCCACGAGGTCATCGGTCTCAGGCACTCCGTCCGCTACTACCTCGGGCTCGGCATCAGCCACCTGCTCAGGCATAGTGGACGTGACCATTTCGTCAGCCACTAGCTCGGGCCCGGCAATCCCAGTTGTGTCATCTGCCATCGACTCGGCTTCGAGCAATACCTCTTCCTCTGGCCCATCAGGTTCGACGGTCTCCGCCTCCCCCTCGGTTGGACTTAGCCCTGCAGGACAGAATATATAAGAACCGACAGCTTTATAATTCTTACAACAAAATTCTGAAAGAAATATTACCTGAGGTGGACTTATCGTTAGCCTCCCTATTGGCGCGCACCGCCTTTCTGTGACCTGTAGACAAGGCGACCGGGGGCTCATCTGAGGGAGTATCAGCACTAGGGATGGTGCTTGGGCCCGCTCCAATGACCAAAGCAGCCATGCGTGCCTTCGCTTCGCGCCTCAACCGCTTCCTCTCCTCCCGGGCCGTCGCGATGGACCTCTTTGACGCTTCCTTCATCAAGGTGTCGTCGTCCTCGTTTAGAGTTGCCTCTAGATCCTTCAAGGCATCTCTCATCGGCTCTTCAAGTCGGGTCTCTCGCGGTAGCCCCAAGGAGGTAGAAACATCAGCGGCTGGCCCGGGAAGAGTCTCCGCGTCACCTGGCGGGACCGGCATTGTTGTTCCTGCGATAAAAAAGGGGATTAGATCAACCATAACAAAAGGAGAATAAAGACTTGATGAATCGAAATGTACCAAGGCCTAAGGACGCTCTAAGTCGTTCCTCCTCTTGGAAAGTCTTAAGGAAAGCGGTAATGGCCTCTTCAGTGGTGATTCCTGTTTGAAGAAAAAAGGGAAAAAACGTTAGTCAAAGGCAATAATAAAGATATGATGCAATAAAAAATGCAACTAGTGATTACCTGATTGCGCAAGCTTAGCTAGCCACGCATCGCGCCTTGCCAATCGCTCTGAAGCTACGATGGCGGCCGCCAAGTCCGTATCATCCAGCGGCATGACTAATCCCCTGTTGGTCCCGTACTCACCCAGGCCCTCACTATAGGGAGCGTGGGGTTCCTGACCGAACGTAACGTCAGCTGTGAAGAGCGACTTCTTTTTCTTCTTCTGCGCACCAGCCCTAGGTGCACCCGGGATCGACTTGCGCTTTGCAGGCACCTTGTGGCGGCGGGTCCCGATGTCCCGGCGAGGCTACAACTACTGTCTCCACTGGAGCACAGGGCGCTGGTGGTGCATCCGCAGTATCGGGAAGCGGCAATCCGCGTGGAGGACTCTGCACACGCGGTGGTCCGGCTCTAGCATCTTTCAGAGGGGGAACTACCGGGGTCCTTGGCACTAGAGGAGCTTTGCGGTCGCTACCTGGAGGCACACCCATACGGTCGACCAGCAATCGCTTTTCTTCCTTTATAACGGCTCCCGTCGAATGATTGTACCATTCTGTATATACCTTGAGGAGTCGTGGGGCGTAAGCCGGCTCGCTGATAAAAAAATGAGAATCCGTATTCAGACGCATGAAGTGATGCAGCGCGTTCTCCATCCCTTCTTCAGTAGCAGCAGGTTCCGATAGGAAAGCCTCCAATGGTACCCCTTGATTGTAGCTCAGTTGTTGGGCGAAACATGCGGGTTGTATCTCATGAAAATCGCCGCACCGTTCTGCCTGAACACCAAGAAGCCCGGTCTAATAGAATATAGATGGAGGGTCTCCCGAGCCGTCAAAACTGAGGTCCCATCTTCGAAAGTGTCTTGCAATAGCCGCACTGCAGTGGTAGATGCCTTTCCAATAGTCAGCACTTTGTCAATGAAAGACACCCCGTCTCCAACGGTGTGGGGGCGAAGGAGCAAACCCCTGGCATTCCGTGGAGATGGAGTCACAATTGATGCGCCAATCAGCTGTATGATTCGAGGGAAGCTGCACCTGTCATAAAACGAGGGCCTTTTGTGCATACCGAAGACGCCCGATGTATGTAGCTCGAGCCATGATACGAAGTAGTGCATCGGGAAGATCACGTGCAGTACCCTAGGCTCATTAGCATCCGCCGCTTGACTAAGGCCGTGATACAAGTGTGCCAAGCCGGCGATCCCAACAACCACTTTTACCCCAATGATCATCCGGTGAGCTGGGTAAAAGACAGAGGGCCGCATATAGAGAGAATACATCGAGAGCGCAAACCAACTCAGCCATAGCCTAAGAAATCCTAAGAAGAAGGCCTCCTCGTCCATCCCGGGGGCTGCAACTTCCGCAAAAGACACGGTCAGGGAGTTAGGAAAGAAAAAACCCTTTTGGTCTATTTCCTTCGCCGGCAGGTTATCCAAACCTAGACCGAAAGGGTCATCAAGTGTGGCAAACTTGGCAGTTTCTGCCGAGAGGACGTTTGGGTGAAGGAACCGAGCGATGAAATCCTCGAAGCTAACTCCATGACTCCCACGTTCGATGAAAAGGGCCTCATAGATGTTCAACACTTTGATCAAACATGGGAATTGATGTTGAACAGCATTCTTCGGAGTGAGGCCCCTTACTGCCGGCTTAGAACCGAAGACATACTCGTCTGTAGGAAGCAACTCCTCATAGTGCTCCCCTATAACCGGTAAGCCGGAGACCTCTTTGAATTCCTTGAAAGAAATCGACACTTCCCGGTCCATTGTGAGGAAAGTGTAAGTAGGAATGTTCCACTGCTCCAAAAAGGCCTTGAACCACCAGGTGGGAAGCGTGGGATATTGGAAGAGGGAGACGTAAATTGCAATGTACAACCCTAAGCTTATCAACTGCGACTTCTTTGCCGACAGAATATAGCGATCCCATGGCAGATAGCCGATCGGGTGGCGGAGGATCAGACCTATATTATATGATTGCCCCGAAGGTCGCGCCTCGCCTTGACAAAAACGGAGTCCCAAGATATCCAAAACCATAGGACGCTGAATCGGAATTGCATCTATAGCGGGATGAAGAAAGCCCTTTGAAGTCCAATCGACCATCTCCATGGCATACTGCACCGGCGGTGGGCTGGCATAGTGGATCGCCGTAATAGGCTCTGACGGCACTGTGCACGAAAAACTCCGTCGACCCATGATAATCTGGTTGTACCACGACCCCAAAGGTGGAGATTCTTATATTCCGGGTCTTGGTCCCTGATCATAGCTAGAACTTCGCGGTCCACGGGCGCTTCGAGAAACCCTTCCTCCGAACGAGCAAATGGGAATGAAGTATCAAAAGACATGGTCACTGCAAGGGAACAAAATTAACCGTTAGTGTTGTAATTCCAACGCTTGGCATTTAATTTTTTTTTAATTAATTAATTAAATTAAAAATTAATTAAAATTAATTACACCACACTGCAGTGCAGTGGGTAGGAGACCAAAGGGGGACCCACAAAATCTGGATGACAATGCATCAGTTAATAAGACAACCCCATCATTGGATGAGATTGTCCGTTAATCCTCAAGAGAATATTCTCATTAATAATAAAAAAAATTCCTAGAGACAAGGAGAAAATCTCCTCATTCAGAGTAAAGCTCTGTCACAGAGTGACACTTGTCAAACTCTGGTCTTAAGGGAATAAGATTCTTTAAAAGAGCCTAGCTCTGTAATAATGATGGAAAAATCCATCAAAGAAAAAAAATTAATTAATTAATTCCTAAAAAATTAAAGTTCTGGGATCTTAAAGATCCATATAAAAAAAACTCTTAAGAGTTCATCATCAGAAGATCAAAAGATCTATATTCTGTCAATGAGCAAAGCTCTGTCCATGGGTTAAGAAACCCTGAAACAAATTCTTGAGAGCAAAGCTCTGTTTATGAAACCCCAAAGAGGATTTCTTTAGATCAAAAGATCTATAAAAGCAAGGCTCTATTAATTAAAATTGACTTAATTAAGTTTAAATTTTTACCAAAAAATTTCTAGAGTTCTAACTCTGAAGTTCTTGAAAACGAGAGCAAAGCTCTGAAAATCAAAATCTTGGAAAATGGTAAAAATTTTCTAAGGGCTAGGGGTCCTATTTATAGACGCTTGCTCCCCTTTAAATCCATAATTGATCCAACGGATAGGATCTTGCCACCGCTGCACTCACGTGTGCGCCACGTGAGCGCAACGGTGGGGGGCATTTGTTTCCCCCAATCAGAGCAAAGCTCTGTTTGAATTTCAAAAATTCAAAATTTGATGCAACGCTTCAAATTCCTTGCGCTGCGCGCAACGCGCCACGTGTCAAAAGCTGATACGTCAGCGCAGCGCCCAAGGCAGCGCGCCCAATCAGAGCAAGGCTCTATTTAAAACAAAATTAAAGGAAGTAACGCTTCAGTTGCGCAAGCGCTGCGCCGCGCGACACGGGTCAGCACAGTTGCGCAAGCGCTGCGCCGCGCGACACGTGTCAGCGCAAACACAGATGCGTTGCGCGACACGTGTCAGCGTAGATGCGCTGCGCCGTGCGCTACGCGACACGTGTCAGCGCAATTACGCTGCGCTCTGTGCTGCGCGACACGTGTCACGCGCTGGGGCATTTGCGCCAAACAGAATTAAATTCTAGTAAGATCCTTCTGTTCTTTTTAAAACAAGAATATTGTCTTCTGTAAAACAGAAGCCCTTGGATCAAAGATCCAACGGTGGGGAAAATTCCCCAAATCACTCAGAGAATGATCTCTTTAACAAACTTAACAAACCTATGGGCACTATATAAAGACCCCTAAACCCTAATTCAAAACATCATCAACATTGTGAGAGATCAAGAACTTCAAAACAGAGAGAACTCTGAAGAAAATTCAAGAAAAAGGTAAAAACCTTTATAAAATAGGAGAATTTCTTCTAATAGATCATTGATCTAAGAACAAGATCAATGATCTTCAATAAAAAAGCAAAAAAAATAGTGCCTTGCACTTTTTATGAACCATTGGTTCTGGAATCTTAAAGATTCTTTTTCTGAATCCAAAATTGGATCAAGATTTTGAAACAGTGCTCTGCACTTGCAAAACTGCACTGTTGCATTCCTGGGTTGGAGCAAGCCACCAGAAAGCGCCATGTGTCAGCAGCTGAACCACTTGCGCTATGCGCTTTTAAGATAGAGCCTTGCTCTCTGAAATTGGCGCAACTCACCAGAGCACGTCACGTGTCAGCAGCGCAAGCGCAGCGCACTGCGCTTGCGTGACATGTGTCATCACCACAAGCGCTTGCGCTCAGTGATTGGCGCAAAGCACCTGACAAATGCACTACATTATTTACTGAAGGGCCAGGCCCAAATCAAAAAGGCCTAGTAGGCCAAAATAAATTGCAATGCAATAAAAGGGCAGAGCCCAAATAAAATTGATGCTCTGCATCATTTATAAAAGGGCAGAGCCTAAACAAAATAAATTGCAATACAATAAAAGGGCAGAGCCCAAACAAAATTGATGCTCTGCATCATTTATAAAAGGGCAGAGCCAAAACAAAATAAGAAATGCAATGCATTATTTAAAAAGGGGCAAAGCCCTAGCACAGGCCTAATAGGCCAAAAACAAATAAAAGCGTTGAATATTTTTCAACTGGACTTAGCCCAATCATGGCCGTAAGTCCTCAAATTAAATTGACTGAGCACAGCTGCTCTCTTAAATAAATTTATATCCGGTTCGAGGATACATCTCCGAACTCCTCTGACTCCTATCGTTGTAATCCTTCAACGACGTCAGAGAGGTGACGAGTCCCGACAACCACATATCAACACGGACTGTAGGGTCCTTAAACTCATGGACTTATGCGTCCTTAAACCAAAACACGGACTGTGGGGTCCTTAAACCCGCGGACTTATGCGTCCTTAAACTAAGACACGGACTGTGGGGTCTTTAAACCCACGGACTTATGCGTCCTTAAATTACCGATGGACCACCATATCCTTAAAATGGAATACGGACCGCAATGTCCTTAAACTACCTATGGACCACTACGTCCCTAAACTGGAATAATAGAGCCAATTGCTCTCTTGTCGGATCCAAACGATCCTGTTAAGTTGATCTTAGTCTCGAATCAGACTAACGTATCCTTAACGAACGTTTAAGTTGATCTTAGCCTCAATATGGCTAACGTAACCTTAAACTAAAACTCCAAACCCAAATCTAAGTAAATACAGATTTGGACTAAACCGCGTCCTACGGGCGACGGCATAACTTAGTCTCCGTATACAATCCACGGGCATCCACAAACAAAACAAACACACACGACACGAAGTGAAATTCTGGAGAAGGAGAAAGTGGCTATCGCTATGCGGTAATGTAATTAACTGCAGGGGATTGCGCCTGCAGGGAAAAGCGTCCCCACAATCAAAAACCCCTCAAACGAGGGGGAATCTGACGAAGTCTGCTACATCGGCTGCATCCGTCTAAACCTCTGATACACGGTGCCATAAATCAACTTGGCATCTTCGGAGAGGTAGACGGATAAAACCATATAGCATCTGCCCCGAATCTCAGGAAAGACGTTCGCCGCGTTGCGCCGCCATTCGGAGGGGAACAACATCATCTTCTTTACTATAAGAATTGGAGCTCCCCAAGGTGAGTTACTGCTGCGAATCCAATCCTTCTCAAGTAATTCAGCAACCTGCTTCTTCACTTCTTCCAACTCCACTGGTGCCATTGGATAGTACGCCTTTGAGATTGGTGCTGCACCAGGAACAAAATCGATCGCAAACTCCACATCTCGATTTGGCGGTAAACCCGAGATGTCCTCGAACACGTCCATGAACTCTCAAACTACAGCTGGCGCTTCCTCCTTATCAACTTCTATTGACGAAAGAACGTTGTTTGTCGGCCTAGCCCTAAACTCGACTGGCCCGACAGAACTGCTTCCTCCTGCAAAACAACTTCGGATGTCCGAAAATCTGGAAAATCACTTTCCTTTCCTTACAATCAATATGAGCATAGAAAGTGCCACGAAAATCCATTCCCAAGACAACAACAAACAAAGGGATGCACCAGAATTGAATAATTCTAATACGGGGAAAACATGAACAAGTAAGATACCGAGATGACTTCATCCGAAGTCAAGATACCGAAGAGGATTAAGCACGGTAAACATGATTCAAGCTGGCGATAAAACAAGAACTGGTAAGCAATGAAATCGAGAGAAGCAAGGTAATATAACGATCATGAAACAAGGAAATGAATCAAAACCAGGACTCCAAGTTACTTAAATAGAATACCGCATTGTAACCATGCTGCAGTTCATGGGTACAATTACATAACTCCACTTAAGTCGCCCAAATCCTAGTATCAGAATTAAGAAACATGGAGAAACAATAGAGAACCAAAAGGTTTCAAGTCGAGATGCAAAGTGGTTTGCATATCGTCAAGGCGAAGGATCAAAGAAAGATATGATTCAAGAATCACGATAACAAGGTGACAGGACATGTTCCTAATCACGAGTATTCTGATTCGTGTATTGGGTCCAATACCCAACTACAAAAAAATCAAACCCGATTAACCTATATCCTATGGCTCTGATACCAAACAAACCATGTCATGCCCCGCTTCTCAGAGTACGCTAAGATAGGCACGTGACATAGCCAACTATGCTACCTGTGGATAGGAAAAATTCCTCCACAGTCACATTACGGTTGTAGAGATATCAAGAACAGGAAAGTAAACTAAGCTATCTTTACATGTCCATGAGCCAGAATAAATGAGTCAAGAAATAATACTATGCGGAAGCAAAAGATCCAAAAAATAAAACACCTGGAAAGTAAAACTGGATACCAACAGGATCCTTACCGCTCGGTCTAACAGCGGCAGTACTCCTGATCAGTCTGCATCAAAGGTAGAGAATTTGGGCCATGCAAAACCCAGACGTCAGCGCGTCATAACATCAAGAAATAATATATATAAACAGGGTAGCAAGACATGCAAGTATAAACATAAATGGTAAAGCAGGTGTAACAGCAATATAAATCAGGGCAGTGAAAGGTAATGTGCAGTGAGTAATCTAAACTAGTCTATTAGGTTAACTACTCTCAAGTCTTTGAAATCAATTTGATGAATTATCGATATAACTCAATAGTATCCCGTGCGTGCCCGGGATCACAGTGAAGATTCTCGGGCTGAAACCGAGACATGCTGCTAGGCACTAAAAGGAAAAGGGGTAACGATGAATGGTGTCCATGGAATCATCCCAAGGCTGGCCTAGCCTCTAAAAAGGTAGTAGATAACGATGGATGATGTCAGCAGCATCATCCCAAGGCTGGCCTAGCCTCTAAAACTGATCGGTAAAGGTAGCGAACTGTCGAGTTACAAGTCAGGTTTCATCATTGATTTTCCTATACCCCCAGGTTATATGTGTTCAAGTTAGGTATTAAATAATCTAGAGCTAATGCCAACACATGATCAGGCAGGTACAGGTTTGTCTAGATAGACAACAGGAACGGTCCGTAAGGACAACAGGGTAGGTTTGTTGGCATTAGACACAAGATCAGGTAACAGGTAAATCCATGGTACATCAGGTCAGGTCAAATAATGTATATAAATCCAATCATGTCAAAAAATGCACGGTATCAAGTCGTATCAAGTAGTAGGTGTATCAAGTCATGTCAGGGGTGCACAAAATGTCACATGGGTGCTCATAATCAAACCCTAATAAGTATGGGTATACAAAACAAGTATGGGGTACTAATGGAACAATAAAAAAAATGGAACATTATGATGTGGTATGCAAATAAGTACAGATTAAAGTATATTGATGCACAATTATCGATTTGGATTAAGGTTATAGTTCCAATATTAATTAAAATACACTTTATCAAATATGGAATGTTAAAATCTCATTATTATGTATTAAATGATCTAGGGGTGCAATTGTATATATAATAGGCTAAATGGATGCAAACGGTGTCCGAAAGGTTATAAACTATTAAAAGGGTACTATGGGCTATACAAATAATCATTATGTGATTCAAATATGGATATGGGTATCGTGTATCGTAATCTAATATGCAACATGATATGTTTCAAGTTCTAAATCCAAAATGATATAAATGGAACATCGAAATGTTAAAATGGAACATGTGGGCTTGGATTTAATCTACAGATTTAATATGCAGTTAAATAAGTATAATAAAATATAAATAGTATGTAGCAAGTTTTACTTGCCTCGACAGATCAAGAAACGGGTATACGGAACGTCTCACGTAGGCGAAAACGTCGCGACGCGCGCACGGTATACGGAACGGATCCAAACAACGCACAATGTGATCACACGGGTCAGGTATGCTCGCTGGGTCGTCGGGATCGTCGACGGAACGCCGGTTTCCGGCAAACAGAAACGCGCGTCAATCCAATAAGAAATGATCCGGTCATCTTGATCATCCCGTGTCTGACACTTGTATCGTCCCCGAGATCAGACGAGCCCCTCGGGGGCCTACATGGCTCAATGGCCTCATGATAGCAAGAAAAGGGGGCAATTTGCACAGAATTCCACACAAGATTGGGTGAGATTGTCGGCTTGCTATTTACTCCAGATCAAGGGACTCCATTCGCTTTCTCATGGAGCATTTAAGGTTTGTGGCATCCTTTTAGTTTTTTTTATGCCTTACATGTCTGCAATTGAAACACTAGCCATCTGAGCAGGAAATTCCAATTTCTCCAAGTCCTGTCCTCGAATCAATACAACATTCTCACCCCGGATCATGAACAGTCTACAGACCAAGATGGATATCACAGTATAAATATCCTACAATCACTCTCTCACATGCACACATACCAAATTGATCAAAAGATCGTGGAATGCCCATAAGCTTTCGGCCAATTCTTAGCAACTCAAGAAGCTTCTCGTCAAGATAGTGACAACCACAACAGAACCCTAAAGATTGTGTGCGGCCTCTAAACAAAATCAAAGACTTTCTGCACTTTGCATAAAAAGGGGAGGGAAAAGTTGGGAACTCTGATGATGAGGGGAAAACAAAAACCCTTGCTTTTTCTATGTATAATAAGGGCCAATTAAAACCCTAATTGTCGAGGAAATAATTTGCCCTGCTCCTATCAAGGGTTGGAGAAATTGAGAGAGAGGGAAGGAGAGCTGCGGAGAGAGAGAGAGAGAAAGAGAAAGAGAAGGAGAGAAGAGAGAGAGCGGGTAGAGGAAGAGGTTGATGAGGGTGAGTCGAGGGGTCGCCGGCGCGAGGGCGACGGCGAGGCAGGGACTGGGTTCTCGTGGCGAGAGGCGGGAAACAGAGAAAAAAAATGAAAGAAGAAGATGAGGGGAGAGAGAGAGAGACGTGGGCGTGAGTTTAGTAATTAATATAAATTAATATATAGAGAGAGGAGATAGTCAAAAGAGAGAGAGAGAGAGAATCATTTAGGATTTGTTTAGTTATAAAAATATAATATATATATATATATATATATATATATATATATAAATTATAACTGTTAGTATAAAGGATGATAATAAGATATGTTAGTTAAAATTATATTAATAGTTTATAAATATATAAAGAATATAATATTAGTCCGTTTTGAGATTTTGGCAAATACAAATTTACTACAAAACACACCCGGGTCGGTTCCAAAAATTCAGATTTAAAATATTAAAAATATATGCGACTTCTAAATTTCAAAATAAAAGTCCAGTTAAAGAAAAAGCATACCCCCAGGAATGGATGCACGTACGTGCGCGTAGCCATCCAAACACATCCGTTTTACTGAACGGGACGAGAACAAGATGTATGAATGCTACCACGGAGTTAGGGGTATCATGCAGGCTATAAAATGCAATTTTAAATTATTTTACAAAACCTAAAATGTTATATGGTAAAAGATGCAATACCAGGTAAAATGTCAGTATGTACTAATCATGAGATGCACGTGTCCATGCAACAAGTCAAGATAATCTATAAATAAGAATCAAACAGGTTCAAGCAAGCGGGTCGGGTCGAATGTAATGTAAAGTGTAAAATACCATTCGCACCCACAATACGTTAAATCAAGAATATCAAGAATACAGAAATACGAGAACTGGAATTAGTATAAATGAACTCGGGTGTTACAAGTGAACTCAAACAATACTCTATCATCGCACAAGATCTGCCAATCTGTAGACGACTGTCTCTGAACGGCGCTCAACTGGGACAAGCTACGCCCGAGCCTACGACTCAAAGCATCAGCTACCACATTCGCCTTGCCCGGGTGATAAAGGATCTCACAATCATAATCCTTCATAAGCTCCATCCACCGACGCTGTCTCAGATTCAGATCCCGCCACTGTAAGATGTACTTCAAGCTCTTGTGATCCGTGAAAATATGACACGACTCCCCGTACAAGTAGTGTCTCCAAATCTTCAACGCAAAGACCACCGCGGCCATCTCAAGATCGTGAGTGGGGTAATTCTGCTCGTACTTCTTCGGCTGCTTAGAAGCATAAGAAATCACTCTATCATGCTGCATCAGTACACAACCGAGCCCCACTCGAGATGCATCACAGTAAATAACAAAGCCACCCGATCCAAAAGGCAAAGATAGAACTGGTGCAGTCGTCAACCGAGTCTTCAGTTGCTGAAAACTCTACTCGCATACATCAGTCCAAAGAAAAGGAACCCCTTTCCGAGTTAGTCCGGTCAGCGGTGCAACGATACTCGAAAAATCCTGCACGAAACGGCGGTAATAACCAGCTAAGCCCAAAAAGCTGCGGACCTCGGTCACGGATACAGGTATGGGCAAAAGCTGCAAAGCCTCGATTTTCCTCGGGTCCACAAGAATACCGTCTCCCATCACCACATGACCTAGGAAGTCAACTCTATCAAGCCAAAATGCGCACTTTGAGAATTTAGCATACAGCCGGTGCTTTCTCAATGTCTGCAAGGCAATCCTCAAGTGCTGCTCATGCTCCTCACGACTCCTAGAGTAGACCAGAATGTCATCAATAAACACAATAATAAACTGGTCGAGGAACGACCTGAAAATCCGGTTCATCAGATCTATGTATGCTGCTGGGGCATTAGTGAGTCCGAACGACATCACCAGAAACTCATAATGCCCGTAGCGTATACGAAAAGCAGTATTCAGAATGTCATCATTCCGAACCCGCAACTGATGATAACCCGAACGCAAATCAATCTTAGAAAAATGTTTCGCACCCTGGAGCTGATCAAACAAATCGTCAATGCGAGGTAAAGGATACATATTCCGCACCGTAACTCGGTTCAGTTGATGATAATCAATGCACAACCTCAAACTACTGTCCTTCTTCTTGACGAACAGAACAGGAGCTCCCCAAGGCGAAACACTCGGACGCATAAGTCCCCTACCAAGCAACTCTTGCAATTGATATTTAACCTCTCTAAGCTCCGCCAGAGCCATCCGATAAGGCCGTATAGATATAGGCCCCGCACCGGGAATCAGATCAATGCAAAACTCAATATCGCGCTCTGGCGGCAACCCAGGTAACTCGTCGGGAAAAACGTCGGGAAACTCTCGCAAGATAGGAATCCGGTCCAACGACTCTACTGTGGCTCCAGTATCATGAATGAAAGCCAAGAATCCCCGACATCCTCTCCTCAAAAGCCGACTAGCGCAAAGGGCTGAAATCAAACTGTGAGGGGAGGCACCACGGTCCCCCTGCACAACAAGAACAGACTCGCCGAGAAAACAAAACATGACTGTCTTCTTACGACAGTCCACAGACGCGTAGCACGTAGCTAACCAGTCCATGCCCAAGAGAACATCGAAGTCCAATATCTCAAGAAGGATCAAGTCGACGGACAACTCTCTATCTTTTATTCGAATGGCACACGACCGAAACACGTGTCGCGCAACAAACGACTCGCCAACAGGAGTGGACACAACAAACGGCTGATCTAGCAAACACGACTCTCGGCCCAACCTCGGCACGAAGTGTGTAGAAACATACGAGTGCGTAGATCCCGGATCAAACAAAACATGTGCATCGAAAGAACATACAGAAAGGGTACCTAAAACCACTGCATTGGATGCCTGCGTGTCCTAGTGAGTCAAAGCAAACACTCGAGCCTACTCTTTACCTGCAACTGGCCGTCCTCTGCCTCCGCGACCACGACCTCTCTGAGCATGAGTCTGACGCGGGGCAACAACAAGCATAAGAGGCAACGCTCTCTGAGGTGAAGAAGATGGTAAGGTAACCTGGGGTACAGCTGCCTCTCTCTGGCGTATCGCGGTACAATCCCTAACAAGGTGATATAGACTGCCACACCCATAGCACCCATACAACGACTGCTGACCCTTCTGGAGATAAGAGCTGAATAACTGGCTCCATCCCATATCTCTGCTACTCCCTGAGTCTGAAGGAACTCTTTCGCGGCGTCCAAACCTCTGTCTCCATACTGATACATCAGTATGAACTCTCTTCAGTTCCGGAACAACTGACGTCTCATAAAGACTCTCCTCAACCAAAAGGGTTGCATCCACCGCCGCTATATACGTGTCACAATGCTGTATGATGATAGCGAGGAACAACTGGGTGAGCAGGCCCCGAACAAACCTCTTTACCCGCATCTCCTCAGTAGCTACCAAATACGGAGCATACACAGATAGCTTGGTAAATTGCACATCATACCCGGCGACCGTCATACCCGGAGTCTGGCGTAATGACTTGAAACTGCGCAATCGAGCATCCCTGATGCTCTACGGAAAAAAACGCGCAAGAAACACCGTCACGAACTCAGCCCAGGTCATAGGGAAAGACCTGCGGCTCTGCCCTTCTCTAAGAAATCGCACCACTTCTGGGCTAGACCCTCCAGACGAAAACTCGAGAACTCTACCCATCTCGCGTTGGAGCATCTCAGCGAATGACATATCCTGTCCATCCGATCGATAAATGACTGTGAATCCTCAGCTGCATCGGTGCCAGTGAAAACCGGAGGCCTCAGCCTCATGAACTCTGATAATGATACGGTGATCACCTCCGTAGCTGCAGGTACGACTGTCGGAACAGTAGGCACCAACACAGTCCCCGTAACGTATGGAACAAACTCCTGTCTCTGTGCTCGAATGGCCTCAACTAACGACCCCATCATCTGGCGCAAATCCTGCATACCGGCACCTAGTATAGAAATATGGTCTGCCAAAGATAGATCAATCTGCTCCTGTGCAACGAGCGTACCGCCCGGGTCAGTCCTCGTCTCAGACGAGTCAACTCTGACCTCGGTCCTCATGGCCGCTCTCTGCGCCCTCATAGTCTTCGGCGGCATAAAGGCTGGAAAAGGAAACATGATTCGATAAGAACACAGAAATCGAATCACAAGGATGTATGTAATCACGGAAGGAATTTCAAGCAATAAGTCCTAAGGTCACTTAGGCAGAGTACCGTGTCGTAAGTGTAACACCCGAGCCTAATGCTACTAATTTTTGTTACTTTATGAATGGAGTGTGAGCCTTATTTCATTTATCTTGCTTGTTTGTTACTTACTGTGAACTTTTACCCGGCAAATTCATTTCTGCATATAACAATTTTTAGCATCTAAAATAAAATTAAAAATATTCATCTTGACCTACTTGACATCCCTAACCCCGTGGTAGCGTCCGTGCATCGTGTTCTCGTCCCGTTCAGTGAAACGGGCGAGTTTGGACGGCTACGCGCACGTACGTGTGTCCGTTTTGGGGGTATGCTTTTTGATCGTAAAACACTTCATTTTAAAATTTGGATCCCGCTTAAAATCCTATTATTTCAATTTCAAATTTTTGGACCCGACCCGGGCACGATTTGAAAATGTTTTATTTTGCGCCAAAATCCCAAAATTCTAATATTTTATAACCAACGTATATTATTATTTAACCTTATAAATCCTACTGTTCTTTAAAATCTTTTGAATCTTTAATTAATATTTTTTTCCCTAACTAACGATTCCCCTTCAGCCAATCAAATTCCTCCATTTCCGTGGGCCCCGTCTCCCTCTCTCCTCTCTCTCTCCAATCCCCTTCTCTCTCTCTCTCTCCCTCAAATCTTTCTCTCTCTCTCCCTCAAATCTCTTTCTCTCTCTCCTATATTTTAAACTTCTTTTCCCTCCTCCATATTTTTTCTCACGAGAACACAGAGAAACCACCATCGCGCTGCCCTAGCCACCGCCACCTCCATCCTCGCCGCCGCAGCCCCAACGCCGACGACGCCGTCACCAGTACCGTCGCCTCCTCTGCCTCGCCTCGCCCACACCCTCTTTCTTCCACCCTCGCTCACACTGCACCAGCCGCGGCCACCTGCACATGCCCCTGTGCGCGTTGCACTGCCGTGAGTCGCCGCCGGTGACCCCCGTCCTCTTGTCCCCGACCTCGCAAGCACCCCTCGGTAAGATCACTTCCCTCTTCTCTACCTTTCTTCTCTCCTTCTCTGCTAATGTATTTCTTGAATCGGCAGATCTCCCCCGTGGTCACTGTAGGCCACCGCCGGAGCCCGTCGACCTCGTCGTCGTTCTCACGTCTCCTCTCTGTAACCACAGAGCAGAACCTTGTAAGCCTCCTCTTCTTCTTCTTTATTTTCCCTTCCTTTCTTGTTACAAAGTTTTCTTGACATTCACTGTTCTTTCTTCGCCGGAATCCGGTGTTGCCGACGACGCGTCCCGACGTTCCAGCGAGGTACCCCGACCCGTGTGGTTCCATTGTTCGTTATTTGGGTTCATTCCGTGAACCGTGCGCCCGTCGCGAGTTTCCCCGCCGACGTTTATCGTTTCGTTTTTCCCGGTTCGCGACCCGTCGAGGCTGTTAGTGTATATGCCCTAGAGGCCATTATTGTATCATACTAGTTTATATATTACTTAATGGAAGCTTGGGATATTCACCTTGTATAAACAATCTTGCTCAATATAGTAGTATGCTACTTGGTTTGTTTCTACTTCAATGTGTACATGTGTTTATTTTTGTATATCACCTATACGCATTAGTGGAGCCCTTAGGATCTTTGCTTGATTACCAGCGTTGTGATGGCAGTCGCACAAGTGGGGGCTGGGTAATCTATAAGCACATCCTTATATAGGTCCCTAGTCGCAGGACTATCGAGACAGGGCATCGATACTCCGGAGTAGACTAGCGTATGCGCTTCTCATCCCAGTGTGGGAGATGGTCTGTCCCACAGCCATCAGTACGTCGTACTGGAGATAGTATACGGGTGCTCGTTGGGTTACGAGCACACTGGACAGGACTTGTCGGGAACTGACAAGTTGGTATTATACCTATCGTCAGTTATCAGTTCCCAGGTGACATGAGTACAGCTTAGTCCGCTGACTTGACACTGGCACTTCGCCTCGAGTGTGTTCCCACTGCATTTTGATCACTACCCTACCACGGCTCAAAGGAGTCGTGCAAACAGGTAATGGTTGGGTGCAGTCCCGAAGCACTTGGAGGCAGTGACGGTTAGACAGGATTCGTCTCTCCCGGTATTGGGGGTTGACATCGCGCTGTGTCTAGGAGAGCCATTACACGAGTAGTCCCTGGCCAGGGCAAGCGAGATATACTGGTAGGCTTCCAGTGTTATCTCAGGGTGTTTTGGGCTTCACTCCGACACAACTTGTACCGCTATTAGGGGACTGACGTTTGCCGCCCCTTAGGCCCGACATGCGATGTATCATACGAACAGACCGGACTGTACGGAGACTGTCACATTCAGACTCAGTAGGAGTTCAGATGGGGTTCACCTCGTCAGACTTCTTATCGGCATCTACCTGGGGACCGTTACGCACAGCTAGTGCCGCTTGCGGTCTGTGGTTAAACCCACTGCCAGCGTAGTGTCGAGTCTTTAAAGTCCCACACAGAGGGCTATTCGCCTCTGGGCAAAACAGAGTAGAGGTCGCATGGTTTTGCGACAGGGTTCGTTCTCATCCGCGCACTTGTGCACGTTTGGAGTCCGGACGGATATTACTAGTAGGCTCTGGTTTGAGCCAGATACTGGTATACGTTTTGGGGTTGATTTTATCTCATGGTATTCATGTTCCTCGGAACAAGAATGCGGGTGTGTATGCACAGTTGATTGAGGTGGAGGAAGAGGATTTTCATTAGGGTTTCGGAACGGGTGCGTATGCACAGTTGACAGTCGTCTTTTTCCAAACCCTAATGAAATTATGATATATCAATTAATAATATTAATTAAATGAAATTGTGTCATGGTTGGATTTTGTTGACTTGTTGACCATGGTTGACTTGTTGACCATGGTTGAAGGTTTGACCATCATCATTACTTTGCAAAGATGCTCTTTGATTCTAGCAAAATTCATTTAAAGAATGTAATGATAATGGTCATTCCAAACCATCCATCAACTATTTCATTTTCTTATTATTGTTAATTGATAATTCTTTTCTTTTGTGATATGGTTGTAGAATGAGAAAAAGAGCTCATTCTATCATAACCTTTCTCTCTCCTCACTTGTTCTTCTTCCTCCTCTAGTTCAAGGAGAATCCTTCTCATGAGTTGAGAATCCCTCTCCTTGAGATAAAAACACCCCAAAGACACTCTCTACTCACTCTAGGGTTGAAGGTTTAGCAAGCCGAAGATTCTAGTTCTCTCAAAGTTCGAGAAAGAGCCCGAAGGTTGAACCCTCAGGTGGATCCATCTTTGACGGAAGAGGGCAACGAGGAAAGCACCATCAACCCCTACAAAGGTTTCAAGAAGAAGGAGTTCAAGTTAGGTATAACCTCCTTTCCGAGTAGCTAACTCTCTTTAGCATGTTTGCTAGTTTTAGTTTAGGAAAAGATCCCGACTTTGTTAGTCCATGTTGCCCCATGCGCTAAAAATTTGATTTTTATACCGTTTCCGCCTCCCCGCAAGAACCGGGGGTCGCAACGTGGACTTACAGTGGTATCAGAGCCTAACTAAACTTAAACTAGCTTAGCAGTAAAGTGTATGGAAGTTCGAACGGAAAAATCGCAAAACCGGAAAAACAAAAACCCTAAGTTTCTGTTGAAATTTTTTGTGCTCTAAAAGTAAAAAGTTTTACTCCTAAAATCGGCTCAGGGTTTTGTGAAAACACCCACGAAATACGATCGCATGATTCCTTCAAACCGCCGCGGTTCCGCGGCAATGGGTGGCTTAGGCCGCGGAACCGCCGCCCTTATGTCTCCTCTTATGATCCTGTTTTGTGCAGTGTTCTTCTGGTAGGGTTTTGGGATTTTTCAGATATGTTATTTGTGCCCAGATTTTCCAGAAAAGAAATTTGTTTTTGGGGGCTTATAAATCCGTATTTTTATCGAACTTCACTGCACTTTGACTACAATGGTTATATCTGTGATGTTTGCATGTATTGAACGTCGGCTAATCGCTATATGTCGATTAGTCGGGGTTATACACATCTGTGATCTGTGTTTGTTGATGGTATGTGTATATAAATGGATTGGATTGTCGCGGGTGAATAGCCGGGATGGATGTGAGATGAGTGTTGTGTTTCTTTCATTCATTTGTAATATGTAAATTGATGTAATATTATTATTTGTATGACCGCACAACCGGGTCGGAGTTGTAGCCGTCATTGTATAATTCTTTTTACTGTTTTTGCTCCTAGGATAGACCCATGGAGGGGTGCACAAACTACCGGGTACTTGGCGGGTAGTTTGCCGCACCCGTAGGGGTCTTGGGTGGGGTATTGGCTATTCACCGCGACCGTGTAATCCGCTTTTCGTTGCAGGCTCGAACGGATTGCGGATTCCTAGTATATCCAATGTATTCATCTGTGATCTGTAATGTCTATCATTGCTATATATTTATAACTATTTAGACGTTGCTTATGTTTTACAGCCGCGCTAGCCCAGTCCCCGCTCTGTCGTTAGTTAAGTAACCTAACGGGTGATGACGGGCCCCGTGGCGAATGCGAATGGCATAAGCGTACGTCATATTTTGGTTGTTTTCTGCAATGGTAGGATTAAATGATGGGACGCATTAAAAGAACTAATGCAAGATAATAAACCAAGCTAAAGTCGTTGGAACACTTTCGAAAAACCACTCGGTTCTTTTCAAAACTAACTTTTAAATGCGGAGCTTGAGCCACTCCTTTTAAAAGCTATCTCGTTCCATCGATTATATCAAGTTCACTACGTTCACGGTTTCGCCAAAAACCATTCGTAGCCCTCCGTCGTTTCACATGAATAGTCAATAGTATTCAAGCTGTGTTTGTTGGCCAAAGTCAAGGCATAGTGATTGGTAGCTATTGGGTATTCATGTGCAGCATAGATAGATGCGTTGGTTTGGAACAGTCGTACTGCCTTGTTGGCCAAAGTCAAGGGTAGGTACGGGTGGATTCAAATTAACCTGGAGAACGACGGGTAGAACTTGACATGTGACTTATGATTTGTTGGCCAAAGTCAAGGTCATAAGAGCATGGGGCAAAAATCCACATCGGGAGTTTCATAAGTACTGAAACTTGATAGATTTGCATACCATTTGGAGTGTGGCGATTCTGGTAGGATTCTTTCAGTTTCGTCACGCGATGATATTTGGATCCCGATCCTACTGTGAGTATATGCTACTCCTCGGGAAATTTCTCACTAAACGATCAATGCTATAAACCTAGTAGGTGTCTAGAAAGGTGTTAGCGGGGCTACGCCCCCAGGGAAAAGAGGTTCTTTAATTAAGGAACTCCGCGAAAGCGTTGGAAAACCTCCCTCGAAGTACCGACACTGGCCTGGCTGAACGGTTAACCAAGTATTGTGCGGTGGGATTGATCCCGACTAGTTCTTCCTTTATGGTTTGAGGAGGGATTCGAGAGACAGTGGGAGCCATCCTGTTTAGACAAATTAAAAACCACTCTAAACTTGCAAGAGCATCGTGCTAAAGTGTTTCTTCTCTCCCTCCTAATTGCAGCGACCAATCGACATGACTGGACTTAAGTTACTTCTAGATAAAAACATACTGACAGGGCCAAACTACAAAGATTGGCTCAGGAATGTCAAAATGGCAATCACTTACGACAAGCTGGGGTATCTTCTTACCACCAAAGCTCCCCCCGTCCCAGGTCCCACCTCCAGCGTCGCGGATAAGGAAATCCGTAAGACTTGGGAGATTGATTGCGCGAAGGCCAAGTGCCTCGTGCTTGCCTCTATGGACAACGAACACCAGAGGAGGCACGAGAATATGGACCTGGAATCCATATTTCTTCATACAAAAGAACTGTATGGAGAGCAGTCTTGTATCGCAAGATACGAAGTGTCGAAGAAGTTATTTTCGGCAAAATTGGCCGTCGGATCATCGATAGCAGACCACGTGCTTAAGATGATTGGCTACATTGAGGAGCTCGCGGAACTTGGGACCACGTTGGAAAGTGAACTCTATACGGATTTAATTCTCCAGTCCCTTCCATCCACTTACGCCCAGTTTATACTGAACTTCAACTTACAAGAAAAAGAAGTTGAACTTTCAGAACTCCTCAACATGCTGAGGAGCGCAGAGGGCACCCTACAGAAAGGTAGGGAAACACCCGCTTTGTTTGTAGGAGGATCTTCTTCTTCTAGGTCCAAGGCGAAAGCCAAGGGAAAGAGGAAAAAAGCCCCCGCCAAACCAAGGGGCGGTGTTAGTAAAGTGGGTACGAAGGGAAAGGAAAAGGCAACAAAGATAGCGGGGAAGCTTGTGGGAAAGGAAGAATGCTTCTATTTTCATAAGAGTGGACACTGGAAGAAAGATTGCAGGGCTTGGAAAGCCAGGACGCAGGAACTGAAGCAGGTTGCGGCTTCAGCTTCAGGTGTGTATGTTATTGAAAACTGTCTTTCGATAAACTCTACTTCCTGGGTATTGGATACCGGATCAGGATCTCATATCTGTAATTCTTTGCAAGCGTTGAGAAACCGTAGGTTTTTGAAGGCAGGTGACATGACCCTCAGAGTTGCGAACGGAGCTAGCATGGATGCTAAAGCCGTGGGGGACTATCACCTGGGAATGTCAGATGGGCATGTTTTGGTTTTGCGTAATTGCTTTTTTGTACCCAACGCAACTTGTAATATCATTTCTGTATCTTTGGTTTCTAAAGAAGGTTATGAATTTGCGTTTGTAAGTAATGTTGTAAACATTCACCTTAATCAAGTTCTGATTGGGTCAGGTACACTGAGCAATGGTATATACGTGTTAAACCAACCACAGATTTTCAATGTCCAGAATACACACAAAAGAAAGTCTCCAGATATTAATCAGGCTTTCTTATGGCATTGTAGACTGGGTCACATCAATGAGACACGGTTGACTAAGTTACATAAAGAAGGATACTTGGATCCGTTCGAGTATCAGTCTTATGCCACTTGTGAATCTTGTCTCATGGGAAAGATGACAAAGACTCCATTCACTGGACACGGAGAAAGAGCGAGCGAGCTCTTGGGACTCGTACACAGCGACGTATGCGGTCCAATGTCTACACATGCGCGAAGCGGTTACTCTTGCTTCATTACTTTTACGGATGATTTTTCAAGGTACGGTTATGTCTTCTTAATGAAACATAAGTCCGAAGCCTTTGAAAAGTTCCAGGAATATAAGAATGAAGTAGAAAAACAAACCGGCAAAAGTATCAAGATTCTAAGATCGGATCGAGGTGGAGAATACTTAAGTGCCGAGTTCCTGAATTATTTAAAAGAGAATGGAATTCTCTCTCAGCTTACTCCTCCATACACTCCGCAACATAACGGTGTATTGGAGAGACAGAACCGAACCCTATTGGATATGGTACGGTCCATGATGAGTAACGCTGAGTTACCGCGATCATTCTGGGGGTATGCGCTAGAGTCAGCTGCGTACCTTTTGAACCGAGTTCCTACTAAGACTGTGCCTACTACACCATATGAGATGTGGAGTGGGAAGAGACCCTATCTTAAGCACATTAAGACATGGGGATGTCCAGCTTTTGTTAAAAAGCAGCATGGGGACAAGCTCGAGGCACGCTCAGTACAGTGCAAGTTCGTGGGATATCCAAAGAACTCCAAGGGATATTTCTTCTACTGCGAAGAGGAACAAAAAGTTCTTGTTTCTCGTCATGCCTACTTCTTGGAAACTGAGTTTTTGGAAACCCGGATAAGTGGGAGCACAGTAGAACTGGAAGAAATTCCAGAACCACGAACCATTACCGAAAGCTTAGCAGAACCAGAGGGTTCAAAAGAACAGGACATTCCTACGCCGCTCCGCAGGAGTAGTAGGCAGTCTCATCCGTCCGAGAGATACTACGGTTTTCTCATAGACGGGGATAGAGAGGATTGCATCATAGATTATGATGAGCCTACTAGCTTCCAGCAGGCCATTCAGAGCGTTGACTCGGTAAAATGGCTGGATGCAATACGGACCGAAATGGAGTCCATGTACACCAACAAAGTATGGACGTTGGACATTGCTCCAGAAGGGGTAAAACCCGTAGGATGCAAGTGGATCTTCAAAAGGAAGATTGGTGTAGATGGACAGGTTGAGACCTATAAAGCTAGACTTGTAGCAAAGGGTTTCCGTCAAAGACCTGGTTTGGACTATGACGAAACCTTTTCTCCAGTGGCTATGCTGAAATCTATTCGGATCCTTCTTGCCATTGCTGCCTTCCACGATTATGAGATTTGGCAGATGGACGTAAAAACCGCTTTTCTGAATGGAAATTTAGAGGAGTGTGTCTATATGGACCAGCCAGAGGGTTTCATTCAGAGTGGGAGCAGCGGAAAGGTGTGCAAGTTGCTTAAGTCCATCTATGGACTAAAGCAGGCATCGCAGAGTTGGAACATCTGCTTTGATGAGACGGTCAAAGAATTTGGCTTTATCAAAAACCCAGATGAACCATGCATCTATGGTAGATTTGTAGCGAGAACTGTAGTATTCCTCGTTTTATACATGGATGACATTCTCTTAATAGGAAATGACATTCCTATGCTACAATCTGTCAAGGGGTTCTTGTCACATAGGTTCTCCATGAAAGACCTGGGTGATGCCTCATACATCCTGGGGATCCGGATCCATCGTGATAGATCCAAGAGGATATTAGGACTTTCACAGTCCAGGTACATCGACACCATACTGAAAAGATTCAGTATGGAAGATTCCAAGCGCGGTAACCTACCGGCTTGTCACGGGATCACCCTCTCTAAAGAGATGTCCCCCAAGACTGATTTGGAGAGGGATCGCATGTCTATTATACCCTACGCTTCTGCGGTAGGCTCTATAATGTATGCGATGTTGTGTACCAGACCGGATGTAGCTTATGCACTCAGTGTGGTAAGCCGGTATCAGTCAAACCCTGGGGAGAAACACTGGATAGCGGTAAAGAACATTCTCAAGTACCTGAGAAGGACTATGGAGATGTTCTTGGTGTATGGCGGAAAAGACCTCCAGATCGAGGCCTTTGCTGACTCCAGCTTCCAGAGTGACAAGGATGATTCCAAGTCTATGTCGGGTTTTGTCTTTACCCTCAATGGAGGGGCGGTGTGTTGGAAGAGTTCCAAACAGGAAACCGTTGCAGACTCGACGATGGAAGCGGAATACATCGCTGCATCTGATGCCGCAAAAGAAGCTGTCTGGATGAGGAAGTTCTTGAAAGAACTTCAGGTGGTTCCATCCATTGTTGACCCAATACCTCTGTATTGCGACAACAACGGGGCTATAGCTTTAGCGAAGGAACCCAGGTCCCATCAGAGATCCAGGCACATCTTGAGGCGGTATCACCTGATCAGGGAGATCGTGGATCGCAAGGAGATCGAGGTTCGGAGGGTTGCTTCAGAAGAAAACACTGCAGATCCATTCACCAAGGCACTGCCCCAGACTCAGTTCGAGCGGCTGATCGAGATGATAGGTCTTCGATACGCCAGCACATGGCCTTAGTGCAAGTGGGAGATTGTTAGTGTATATACCCTAGAGGCCATTACTGTATTATACTAGTTTGTATATTACTTAATGGAAGCTTGGGATATTCACCTTGTATAAACAATCTTGCTTAATATAGTAGTATGCTACTTGGTTTGTTTCTACTTCAATGTGTACATGTGTTTATTTTTGTATATCACCTATACGCATTAGTGGAGCCCTTAGGATCTTTGCTTGATTACCAGCGTTGTGATGGCAGTCGCACTAGTGGGGGCTGGGTAATCTATAAGCACATCCTTATACAGGTCCCTAGTCGCAGGACTATCGAGACAGGGCATCGATACTCCGGAGTAGACTAGCGTATGCGCTTCTCATCCCAGTGTGGGAGATGGTCTGTCCCACAGCCATCAGTACGTCGTACTGGAGATAGTATACGGGTGCTCGTTGGGTTACGAGTACACTGGACAGGACTCATCGGGAACTGACAAGTTGGTATTATACCTATCGTCAGTTATCAGTTCCCAGGTGACATGAGTACAGCTTAGTCCGCTGACTTGATACTGGCACTACGCCTCGAGTGTGTTCCCACTGCATTTTGATCACTACCCTACCACGGCTCAAAGGAGTCATGCAAACAGGTAATGGTTGGGTGCAGTCCCGAAGCACTTAGAGGCAGTGACGGTTAGACAAGATTCGTCTCTCCCGGTATTGGGGGTTGACATCGCGTTGTGTCTAGGAGAGCCATTACACGAGTAGTCCCTGGCCAGGGCAAGCGAGATATACTGGTAGGCTTCCAGTGTTATCTCAGGGTGTTTTGGGCTTCACTCCGACGGACTGACGTTTGCCGCCCCCTAGGCCCGACATGCGATGTATCATACGAACAGACCGGACTGTACGGAGACTGTCACATTCAGACTCAGTAGGAGTTCAGTTGGGGTTCACCTCGTCAGCCTTCTTATCGGCATCTACCTAGGGACCGTTACACACAGCTAGTGCCGCTTGCGGTCTGTGGTTAAATCCACTGCCAGCGTAGTGTCGAGTCTTTAGAGTCCCACACAGAAGGCTATTCTCCTCTGGGCAAAACAGAGTAGAGGTCGCATGGTTTTGCGACAGGGTTCGTTCTCATCCGCGCACTTGTGCATGTTTGGAGTCCGGACGGATATTACTAGTAGGCTCTGGTTTGAGCCAGATACTGGTATACGTTTTGGGGTTGATTTTATCTCATGGTATTCATGTTCCTCGGAACAAGAATGCGGGTGTGTATGCACAGTTGATTGAGGCGGAGGAAGAGGATTTTCATTAGGGTTTCGGAACGGGTGCGTATGCACAGTTGACAGTCGTCTTTTTCCAAACCCTAATGGAATTATGATATATCAATTAATAATATTAATTAAATGAAATTGTGTCATGGTTGGGTTTTGTTGACTTGTTGACCATGGTTGACTTGTTGACCATGGTTGAAGGTTTGACCATCATCATTACTTTGCAAAGATGCTATTTGATTCTAGCAAAATTCATTTAAAGAATGTAATGATAATGGTCATTCCAAACCATCCATCAACTATTTCATTTTCTTATTATTGTTAATTGATAATTCTTTTCTTTTGTGATATGGTTGTAGAATGAGAAAAAGAGCTCATTCTATCATAACCTTTCTCTCTCCTCACTTGTTCTTCCTCCTCCTCTAGTTCAAGGAGAATCCTTCTCATGAGTTGAGAATCCCTCTCCTTGAGATAAAAACACCCCAAAGATACTCTCTACTCACTCTAGGGTTAAAGGTTTAGCAAGCCGAAGATTCTAGTTCTCTCAAAGTTTGAGAAAGAGCCCGAAGGTTGAACCCTCAGGTGGATCCATCTTTGACGGAAGAGGGCAACGAGGAAAGCACCATCAACCCCTACAAAGGTTTCAAGAAGAAGGAGTTCAAGTTAGGTATAATCTCCTTTCCGAGCAGCTAACTCTCTTTAGCATGTTTGCTAGTTTTAGTTTAGGAAAAGATCCCGACTTTGTTAGTCCATGTTGCCCCATGCGCTAAAAATTTGATTTTTATACCGTTTCCGCCTCCCCGCAAGAACCGGGGGTCGCAACGTGGACTTACAGAGGCAAGTACCCCTTGCTATATACTATACAATATTTACATATACATTATGACACCCTAAACCTGTAAATTTAGCTTTGGTATAATTATTCCTCATTTTCATGTATAATATTGTATTATATCATTTTACCGCTACACTTGGAACCTACAGTTTGCAAATTGAACCTAATAACTATATTTACCTGTTTAATCACATTTTTAATGTTAACATAGCTTGTGGCATTTATCCCTGTAGTTCTGTTCCATTCGGACACTCGTATGCATTTAACCTGAAATAGCTGTACTGAACCGTTATATAAATCATTGCACCTCTAAGGGTTCTTAAACCTGTTAACATGACTAAACGACTATACTTATCTTACTGCACTCTTGTAATCATCTCTGTGACAAATTTGATAACTGTATTGCAAATCGAATGAATCTGCCTATTACTTAATTCATTACTGTTATCATGTTATTGATGACCATGCTTGATTATATAACTGATTGTGAGCACACCCATGATATTGTCTACCTCTTGACCTGACTTACTACATAGTACTTGACCCGACATGGTACCGTACACTGCTTGACTTGACTTGATATACCATGACCTGACCCGTTACCTGATCTTGTATCTAATGCCAACAAACCTGACATGTAGTTCTCATGGACCGTTCCTGTTGTCTATCCAGACAAACCTGCTTTTACCTGATCCTGTGTTGGCATTAGTTCTTGATTACTGAATACCTGACTTGACATACATAACTTGGGGGTATGGGGAAATCAAAGGTGAAACCTGACTTGTAATTGATACGGGCAGCTACGAAGTTGTCTTGGGAATGGATTTTCTTGGCACTTTCCACGCTCACATTGATTGTAGGGCGAAGAAAGTAATTTTCCAGATTTCCGGACATCCCGAGTTTACCTTCACTGGAGGAAGCAATTCTGTCGGGCCAGTCGAGTTTAGGGCTAGGCCGACAAACAATATTCTTGCAGCAATGGAAGTTGATAATAGTGAAGAGCCGGCTGTTGTTCGTGATTTTATGGACGTGTTTGAAGATATATCGGGTTTACCGCCGAAGCGAGATGTGGAGTTCGCAATTGATCTTATTCCTGGTGCAGCACCGGTATCCAAAGCGTATTATCCAATGGCACCAGTAGAGTTGGAAGAAGTCAAGAAACAGGTTGCTAAATTGCTTGAAAAGGGTTGGATTCGAAGCAGTAACTCGCCTTGGGGAGCTCCAGTTCTTCTAGTAAAGAAGAAAGATGGCACAAGAAGGATGTGCATCGACTATCGAGAATTAAACCGGGTGACTATTAAGAACAAATACCCTATCCCTCGCATTGGAGAACTTTTTGAGCAGCTTAGTGGCGCGAGGGTATTCTCGAAGCTGGATTTGTGATCCGGATATCATCAGGTTCGAGTGAAAGCAGAAGATATTTGCAAGACGGCGTTTCGAACTCGGTACGGACATTACGAATACTTAGTGATGCCCTTCGGAGTAATGAATGCGCCGGCAGTATTCATGGACTTGATGAACCGAATCTTTTCACCGTTCTTGGACCAGTTTATTGTGGTATTTATTGACGATATTCTGATTTACTCGAAGAGTTTTGAAGAGCATGCTGAACATTTGAAGATCGCACTGCAGACGTTGAGACAGGAGAAGCTTTATGCGAAGATGAGTAAGTGCGAGTTTTGGCTGGAGGAAGTGAAGTTTTTGGGGCATGTTATGTCGGGCGATGGAATTGTCGTCGATCCCGAAAAGATTGCAGCAGTTCGAGATTGGCCGATTCCAAAGAATGTTGCTGAGATAAGAAGTTTCCTTGGATTAGCCGGATACTACAGACGATTTGTGGAGAACTTTGCTCGTCTGGCGGAGCCGTTGACCAAGCTTACACGCAAGGAGGTACCTTTTGTATGGACAGATAAATGTGCGTTAGCTTTTGAGACGTTGAAGCAGAAATTGATAACCGCCCCTATTCTGACCGTGCCAGACAATTCCGGAGGATTGGTGATTCACAGCGACGCATCAGGGAAAGGACTGGGATGTGTTTTGATGCAGCACGGTAAGGTTGTAGCGTACGCATCGAGACAGTTGAAGATCCATGAGAAGAATTATCCAACTCATGATTTGGAACTTACGGCTGTGATTTTCGCTTTGAAGATTTGGAGACACTACCTTTTAGGCGAAAGGGTCGAAGTTTTTACTGATCATAAGAGCTTGAAGTATGTGTTCACATAGAAGGAGCTTAATATGAGGCAACGTAGATGGTTGGAGCTGATGGCTGACTACGATCTTGATCTTAAGTACCATCCGGGGAAGGTCAATGTCGTGCCGGATGCGCTTAGTCGATTACCAGCAATTCAGGTGTTGACTACGCAAAAGGAGATCGTTGCAGACTTTCGAAGATTTGACTTGGAGGTTGTGCTACCGCGTTCAATGGGACAGTTGATGCAGCTGCAAGTACATTCGTCATTGATCGAGAATATTAAAACAGCACAATCGCAGGATCCTAGACTGCAAAAGTTTCGAGAGCAGGTTGAAGCCGGACTACGAACAGATTTATTGATCCACGAAGATGGTTCGTTGAGGTATGGTAGCCGTTTGTGTGTGCCAAAGGGGGGTATTCGTGAAGAGCTTATGAAGGAGGCACACAGTTCAGCTTATTCTGTACATCCAGGAGGCACAAAGATGTACCGAGATATTCGACAGCATTTCTGGTGGGAAGGCATGAAACGGGAGATTGCTCGCTTTGTGACAAAGTGCTTGGTGTGTCAGCAAGTTAAGGCTGAATATCAATGGGTTGCTGGTTTATTGCAACCACTTCCGATTCCTCAGTGGAAGTGGGAACAGATAACCATGGATTTCATGACGGCTTTACCGCGGAGTCCAAAAGGCAACAATGCTGTATGGGTGATTGTTGATCGGTTGACCAAGGGAGCTCACTTTATTCCTTTCCGGGTTAGTCAATCAACAGAGACTTTGGCAGAGCGGTACATGCAGGAGATTGTAAGATTGCATGGAGTACCGGTGAGCATCGTGTCCGATCGGGACGCTCGGTTCCTATCACACTTCTGGAGGAGTTTACAGGAAAGTTTAGGGACTCGATTGAAGTTTAGCACAGCTTATCATCCTCAAACTGATGGCCAGTCGGAGAGAACAATCCAAACTCTTGAAGATATGTTGAGAGCATGCATGTTGGACTTCAAGGGTTCGTGGGAGGATCATCTACACTTGGTGGAGTTTTCTTACAACAACAGTTTTCAGGCAACTATCCAGATGGCTCCATTTGAAGCATTGTATGGTCGTAAATGCCGTTCACCTGTTTATTGGGATGATGTCAGTGAACGAAGATTATTGGGACCAGATTTGGTTGTGCAGACAGTTGAGAAGGTTAACACTATCAGAAATCATATGAAGGCAGCCCAAGACCGACAGAAGAGTTGGGCAGACACGTCAAGAAGACCTCTAGAGTTCGCCGTGGGTGACTTGGTATTCTTGAAGATATCACCGACTAGAGGGGTGATTCGTTTTGGGAGTCGAGGAAAGCTTAGTCCTCGATTCGTTGGACCCTTTGAGATCTTGGAGCGTGTTGGTGAGGTAGCGTACCGTTTGGCGTTACCGCAGTCCTTGGCAAGTATGCACGATGTGTTTCACGTATCTCAACTACGAAGGTATGTTCGAGATGAAACGCACGTATTGCATCATTCGGAGTTAACAGTACGAGAAGACTTGACTTTTGAGGAGCGACCGATTGAAATCGTGGATCGAAGGGAAAAGGTTCTTAAGAACAAGGTGATCCCCCTTGTGCTGGTTTCTTGGGGTTATCGCTCACATGGAGAGTCCACTTGGGAACGAGAAGATAAAATCCGGCAGAAGTTTCCTCACCTTTTCTTGTAGTTTTTCTGTCTTTGTATTCTAGGAATTTCGAGGACGAAATTCTTTTTGTAGTTGGGTATAATGTAACACCCGAGCCCAATGCTACTAATTTCTGTTACTTTATGAATGGAGTGTGACTCTTATTTTATTTATCTTGCTTGTTTGTTACTTACTGTGAACTTTTACCCGGCAAATTCATTTCTGCATATAACAATTTTTGGCATCTAAAATAAAATTAAAAATATTCATCTTGGCCTACTTGACACCCCTAACCCCGTGGTAGCGTCCGTGCATCGTGTTCTCGTCCCGTTCAGTGAAACGGGAGAGTTTGGACGGCTATGCGCACGTACGTGTGTCCGTTTTGGGGGTATGTTTTTTTATCGTAAAACACTTCATTTTAAAATTTGGATCCCGCTTAAAATCCTATTATTTCAATTTCAAATTTTTGGACCTGATCCAGACGCGATTTGGAAATGTTTTATTTTGCGCCAAAATCCCAAAATTCCAATATTTTATAACCAACGTATATTATTATTTAACCTTATAAATCCTGCTGTTCTTTAAAATCTTTTGAATCTTTAATTAATATTTTTTTCCCTAACTAACGATTCCCCTTCAGCCAATCAAATTCCTCCGTTTCCGTGGGCCCCGTCTCCCTCTCTCCTCTCTCTCTCCAATCCCCTTCTCTCTCTCTCCCTCAAATCTTTCTCTCTCTCTCCCTCAAATCTCTTTCTCTCTCTCCTATATTTTAAACTTCTTTTCCCTCCTCCATATTTTTTCTCACGAGAACACAGAGAACCCACCATCGCGCAGCCCTAGCCACCGCCACCTCCATCCTCGCCGCCGCAGCCCCAACGCCGACGACGCCGTCACCAGCACCCTCGCCTCCTCTGCCTCGCCTCGCCCACACCCTCTTTCTTCCACCCTTGCGCACCCTGCACCAGCCGCGGCCACCTGCATACGCCCCTGTGCGCGTTGCACCGCCGTGAGTCACCGCCAGTGACCCCCGTCCTCTTGTCCCCGACCTCGCAAGCACCCCTCGGTGAGATCACTTCCCTATTCTCTTCCTTTCTTCTCTCCTTCTCTGCTAATGTATTTCTTGAATCGGCAGATCTCCCCCGCGGTCACTGTAGGTGTAACACCTTAGAATGTGTTTTGTAGTTAATTATATTTTAATGTATTGTTTTTAATAAAAAGTTTACCAAATTGGTTTTTAAATATTTTATCCTATTTAATGGGTATTTTATTGGAATTTTGTTAGGCGCACACACACTTGTGCACGTTAACTTGGGTTGTTTTGGGGTTAGACCATGTTTAGCAAGCATGATAGATTAATCCTTTCTCCTTAAGTTAATAATTATTGTTTAAGTGTTTTGTGTTTAATAGTTGCATGGTGGTTTTTAAAATGAAAATGAATTTTTGAAAAAGGGTTTTGTTTTGTGTGGTTGACTTGGAGAGAGAGAGAGCATGGGCATTATGACCTTGCCCATGCCTCATTTAATGAGGAAGAGAAAGAGAGGGGGAGGTCTTGGATGTTTGCTCCCACTCTCCTCTCACTTTCCTGCCCTCATTCTCTCACTCTCACCTACACACACACACACACACACAGTCGAGAGAGAGAGAGAGAGAGGCAGTGGCAGCAGCAGCAAGCTGCCTCAGCAGCAGCAGCAACAGAGACAGAGAGAGAGAGAGAGAGAGCAGCCGCAGCAGCTGGGGGCAGCAGGGCAGCAGCAACATCATCATCATCATCATCATCATCATCATCAACAACAACATCACAACAGCAACAACAACATATAGCAGCAGAATCCTGCAGTAGCAGCAGTGGGCAGCAGCAGCTCCAGCACCCAGTGCAGCCCCTTCACTTCACTTCTTCTCCTTCCTGCAGCTCCCTAGGGTCGAGAGTGAGGTATATTTCCTATCTTGATCCCCTAGTTAGCTTAGAGTGTGTAGTTTTGCTTCGGTTATCGGATTTTAGTGCGTTTTAGTGTGATATGGGGTAATTTGTGAGAATCTTGTTCAAACAAGTGAGTTGTGGTTTCAGTAGCTTGTTAGTGAGTTAGTGAGGCCATTGTAACCTAGTCCAACCCCTATTACGCTAAAATACCACCAATTTCACGATTCGATGCAAAATATCGTTTTTGTGCCAGATTTTAGGATATGGTGATCTGCTTTTACTGCATGAGTTTTTGAGAGTTTGAAACAACTTCAGAATGTTGTGCAGGGTTTTTGGGGTATGTGTGTGAAGTTCGAGCCCAGTCCACCGGCTTTTGCCCGGCGGCCCTTCATTGTCGGCCCGGCGACGCCGGCCTCCCCTCCCCATTTTGAGTTGGGTTTTGTGCAGGGTAGTTTCTGGGAGTGTTTTGCAGTGTTTGGTCTTGATGAATTTGTGGGATTTCTTCCAGGTAGAAATCTGGGAGTTGTTTCCCTTTTGTTGGGGTGTGGGTTTTGTGTGACATGCATGCTTGTTTTGGTCTGGTGCGTGCTACGCATCGTAGCGCGTCGGGGTGGTTCTTGGTTCAGCACACACACGTGTTTTAGCGTATCGCGCACACGCGCGATTGGTTCGCGACGCGAGTTTCTCGTTTCGTTTCGATATCGCGTTTCGCAGGATATTTGGCTTATAAGTGATTTCCATGTCTTATTTACAGGTTTGCAGACAGGAGCTACGGACACGGCTACAGGGGGAGCAGGTGATAGGATTCACCCAGCGTGGAGTGTAGGTGAGTAGATATAACATCTACAGGGGAATCGCCCGCATGGCGTTATGCGTCTGGGCTAGGATTCAATTTCCTGTCGCACATTCTACGTCATTGTAGAATTGCGCATTTACTGCATTTCCTAGATATAGCTATATACTGTGACTAGCAGCCGTAGGACACTGCACACATTATTGACGGTTCATGTTGCACGAGCACGGATTGCATGCTACACACACCGTCAATAATTGCCATGTCACACACTACCCCTTATAGCTACCATTGCTTGACCCACTTGACATCTAGTTTATCGGTATACCTATAGTGTATCATACCTTTAGTGATAGGTATATTTTCACTTTGCGATACAGCTACAGGTATACCTCCTACATATTTTACCTATACCGGGAGGGATTTCCTACATATGTTACTTATACCCAGGGGGGTATACGACATCAGTTCCTATAGGTAGATACCTATACCTGGCTACACCTGTATGTTAGATACTTATTCAGTTGTTGTCGCATATTCATATTTACTGATGTTACCTAGCTGTACCTCATCTTGATTTCGCATACATCTGGTTCAGCTATATACTTGTGTTTACCTGCTCGCATTCAGATATATCGCATACGTTTATTCCTGTATTTATGCATTATTTATCTGGATTTTTGATGATGTTTTCGGGATTTGGGAACCGCGGGAGTTCATGAAATTATGCATACATGAACAACCCGGTTTCCTTGATATGATATTTCGAGCGTCCCCCATGAGTTTTATCGGTGCTGATTCTATGCTCCATACGATGTGTGGTTGCCGTATGAGAGTACATGGCGGGGCCCGGTATGGTTCCCCTCGGCAAGAAGATCGATGGGTTTGCCGATTGAGCTTGGAGGCGGGCGAGTACCTACCGGTGATTGTTTGGACCTGGCAGTTGTCTGGAGGCTACTGGCCAGAGTAGAGAGATGGATGCGGGATGACCTGTACTGTCGAGGCCGAGGGCCGACACTGCAGACGGACCCCGTGGGCTGATCCGGACTGACGGAGCCCCATATACGAGGATTTCTGTGTCGATGCTTGGCACATGTTTTCATGATATTTCTTTAACCCCTTTTTTGTATATATAACAGGGGACTTAGCCGTTGTTATATATACCCTTACACCAATATTAGTGGAATGGGATGCTAATATATGTGTATTGCCCCCATCATATTTATTTCGGTACATATATTTACCTTTAGGATGCTAGAACTTACTTGAGATTGGACTTGGGATACTAGGTGATTCATTGGGACTTGGACATTGGATATACCTATGTGATTGGTGACTTGTACATTCGGGATATAGGAGATTACTCGACATTGTACATTGAGGAGATGTGAGACTTATTTGATGTGAGTGCCCAATGTGGGGCCTGGATTGAGGATTTGGGATTGGAGTATCTTAGTGGATTGTGATCCTGCCACGACGTCAGGTTTCCGTGGAAAATGACATATTCCACCCTACACCTCACCATTACCTATCTTATGCACAGATTCATACATTGGTAGTACTTGTAGTGTACCCTTATGATAGTTGCATATTTACTTTCTCATATCTCTATTGCATAGACATTGCATACTACTATCATGTCATCATTGCTTTACATATTGATTGTACCTGCTAGTGTACTCTCCCTATTTCAGCATTTGCATGATATATTATTATTGTAATCGCATATCTTAGATTCATGCTGTACGTACATTCCTGCGATTACCTGCATATGTTTTATACTATTCACGAGTTGGCAACTCACCCCTGTTGTGCCACAGGTGTTTCAGGTTTTTCCCCAGAGTAGTCGAGGCAGGCTATTCCTTTATCCAGCTACCATCTTTTGCTACGGATACCGCATCAGCTCACAGTACCTTTTGTTTAGGTGGGTTAGACGGTTATCTGTATTTCATATTGTACCTTTGTTGTACATTGTACTCTCTCTCCATCTACTATTGTATATTTGACATAGAGACTTGGTGAGGACGTTAGTATGTATTATGGTGGATTTGATGTCTTTATATATTCAGCTTTTCTTTACTGTCCTTATTCTTCTGTTGTACTCATATTGACTAGCCTTTATAAAAATGGGGTGTTGCTAAAATTTTAAAGAAAGAAAGGAAGACTTTTAAAGAATTTGGGTTGCGATTTCATTTGTTTTCAAAACTTATATTATCTTTTCCGTTTTTCTCATGGTTTAGATTTCTGGGTTTGGCTTTCTTTTACTACGTTGCGTCTTTAGGCGTTGCGTAGTATTAGGGCCGTCACGGGCCATTTTTGGGTCGTGACAAAGTTGGTATCAGAGCGTTAGGTTTTACCTTTCGGAGTGTAGGATGACCTTAGTATGATGGAGTAGGTAGCTTAAGCAGAGTAACGTAGTGTGTGTATGTCTGCAGCATACCCACAGCGCGGTACCTTGCATTAAGTGACCTAAGTACAAATTGCTTGACATTCCTTCCTTGATGATTCATATCTTTGAGATTCGATTTCCTCATTCTTATCGAATCTCATCTTATATCTATTTATAGCCTTGCCGCCGATGACTATGGGGACTCAGAGCGATGCAACGAGGGCCGAGGTCAGAGTTAGCTCGGGTGAGACGAGTACTGACCCGGATGGCACTCTAGTTGCACAGGTGCAGACGGATCAGCCTACCACCTATACTATGGATAGACTGTTGGTAGAGATGCAGGAGTTCCACCAGACGATGAGTTCGTTAGTTGATGTCGTTCGGGAGCTACGACAGGAGGTGGTTACCCCTGTTACTCAGCTATCCCTTACGATCAGTATGCAGCAGTCCGTCACCTACATAGCACCAGTGGTTGCAGCTCCAGTTGACGAGGCACACATTCCAGAGGCTCAGAGAGTTCCAGGACAGTGGAGGACTCGTACCAGCGTACCAGCCCAGAGACAGAGGTGTGGTCGTCGAGACAGATTTCATGGCCGTCGCGGGAGTAGCAGAGGCTTGGGACGAGGACAGTCGTTCAGCCCTCATCCCCAGGATGGTCAGCAGTCAACGCGTGGATGTTTTCGATGCGGAAGCCTTCAGCACTTCGTCAGGGATTGTTCCTTAGCACCTCGTCATGATCGTTTCCAGAGAGGCCGTGGACTGGAAGATTCGCCCAGAGGGCTCAGGCTACCAGAGGAGTTCATCCAGCTGCGAGTAGAGGGCAGACACAGGAGTTTGCTTCTACTCATCGGGACGCGCAGACGTCCAATGTGGAGTTTTCAGGTACCCTTGAGTTATATTTTCTCTTGGTGTATTTGTTTGTTTCTTGCTTGTACCGTGGTTAGGTAGATTAGTCGTAGTGGTGTTAACTTCTGTCAGCGATCCTTTGGTTGCGCGACACGTATTCAGTTGTGTGCCAAGCAGATAGGAGATAGAGATTTCGTCCGTCGTTTTGATCCTTCTAGAGAGGTTGGATTTGACGTTCTCCTAGGCACGGACTGGTTAACTACGTGTTAGGCGTCTGTGGACTACCGTGTGGAAACAAGTTAGGTTTTGTTTTCCCCGGCAAGTCAGTTCTTGTTGTGTAGGTGGATAGTTGTGCCGCCTCTCACAGCTTGAATTCAGCCTTTTTCGCTAGTCGGCTACTGAGGAGATGGCGTGGATTCTTGGCGTTCATTCGTGATACCGGAGCCACCGTGGGATTGTTGGACCGGGTTCCTTTCGTGCGAGAGTTTTTCCGACGTTGTTCCAGATGAGCCGGCGAAGCTGAAGGAGCTTAAGGATCAGCTGCAGAGTTTTGGTTTGGGGAGTTTGTGCGTCTGAGTGTTTCGCTTTTGGAAAACTCCTATTTCTGTTCGTCAGAGAGAAAGACGGCAGTTTAGGGTTGCGTATCGACGGATCGTCAATTGAACCGGCTTACGGTGCGGAGAGGTATCCTTCACCTTGCCGTGGCGATTTCTTCGATCAGCTCCAGAGTGCGGGACATTTTTCTAAGTTTGCTTGGGATCAGGTCATCATTATTGCGGATTCGGAGTGATGGCATTCCGAAGACTGCCTTATGCGTGCTACGGGCTTTGTGTGTTTCAGTGAGTCGTTGGATTCCCTGATGCCCTAGCAGCATTCGTGGATATGATGAACCAGATTTCTTCAGGCCGTTCCTCGACCAGTTTTGTTGTGTTATTTATGACACTCTGGTCTATTTAATGTGTCTTGAGGGACAGGAGTAGCACTAGAGGATTTGTTATGCAGATGCTGGGAGAGCACCAGCAGTTTGCTAAATTCTCGGAGTGTTTCTTCAGGCTTGTCTTGTTTTGACTCCTAGGTCTTGTAGTCACGGGAGACGGTTTCGTATGGTCCCGAGGGAGATCGTGGCCGTACAGCTTAGGCCCAGACTTGTGTGCTGGACGGAGATCCGCAGATTGTTGGGCTTAGCAGGGTTTTACCGCCGTTTCAGGCAGGATTGCTAGAGTGGTGCTGCACCAGTGACTGAATGGACCAGAAGGAGGTTTCTTTTCTGTGGACTGAGGCATGTGTACGGAGTCTTCAGCAGTTGAAGATTCGGTTAACAACTGCATCAGTCCTTCTTTGCTTTTGGTTCGGGCGACTTTGTTGTTTAACTGTAATGTTTCTTGAGTGGGCTCGAGTGTGTACTGAGGTGACACTATAGAGTTATCGCTTTTGCTTCCCTACATTTGGAGGAAGTACGAGGAGGATATTCTACTCATGATCTGGAGATGGCCGCGGTGGTTTTGCGTTGGAGATTTGGAGACACTACTTGCTTGAAAGTCGTGTCAGATTTTCCACGGACCACTAGAGTTTAATGTACATCTTCCTGCAGCAGATTTGGATTGTTGTGATGGTCTTCTGCAGATTTACAGTTCTTGTGTGATCATCGGGTATAGCTTAGTTCGTCTTTACGGAGGGGACAGCTTGCTCATGTCCGCACCCGACCACTTTCATTAAATCGTTTTCGCGAGACACTGCCCGTCGAAGCTCGTACGTCAGAGATACTTGAGCATATTCGGCTGGGTAATGATTCGGAGACCTTGAGTGTGACAAGGATGTGCTAAGTTAAGGACACGTTGTGTACTTGCCATTATCAGGTAGAGGCGTGTAATCCTAGAACATGCATATCTGTCGACTCCCTCTATGCATTCAAGCTCCACCAGCTTGGGCGTGACTTGTGAGATAGTTACGAGTGGACAGGGATGTAAAGAGAAGTTTCAGGTTTCGTTTCAAGTGTCTGTCTTGTGGTGTGCTTTAGGTCGAGCATCTGAGGCCGGCTGGAGAATTGCAATCTTTTACCGTTCCGAAGTAGGAATGGGAGCAGACCTCCACAAATTTCGTTATGGTTTCTACCCAAGTTGGTCAGGGTATGACTCCATTCGGATTCTTGTCGTCCGGTTTTTTTTACTCAGATTGCTCAGTTGTTTTGTTAAGTTTGTGTTTGTTGTTTGTTGGCAGCAGTTGGGGATCGTCACTCGCCATCGTTAGAGTTCTCCTTCGATAGCTGTTATCAGGAGATACTCCAATTGGCCACCCTTAGGCTTAGGGGTTAGGTCGTGTCGATCGCCAGCCTGTTGTTTTCTGACTCTGCGTAGGTAGGATTTTGGACCCCAGCTATGTCTAGAGAATTCGGAGTTAGTCCAGTTGTGTTCAGGTCAGGATGAGAACTGTCCATTGCAAACAGATGTCTTATGCGACTGTGCTGGTCGCAGGCTTGAGTGCGCAGTGACACATCATGTATTCCTACGGACCTTCCGATGAAGGACGTGTTGGATTTTGGGAACCTTATCCCAGGATTTTAGGTCCTTTTAGATCCTACAAGCGAGTTAGTTTCGTTGCCTTTAATTTGGCACTTCCGCCCAGATTATTGGATTTTCGCCCCGTATTCCTTGTGATGATACTTTACAATTACCTTCATGACCTTTCTCACATGTTTTAGCATCAGACCATTTAGCTGGACGCGATCTTTCGTTCACCCGCAGCCATGTATGTTAATGGCTCGGCAGGTGGAGGAACGTCGGTCAAGGGTCTTGCCATCTGTGAAGGGTTTTCTTGGGCGTAGCCGTATAGTGAGATAGTCACTTGGGAGGCTGCGAGCGAGATTTGAGGATTTTAATCTTCTTTTTGAAGGTACAGGTAACAGTATAAGTTTTAAATTCGGGGACGAATTTCTTTTAAGGGGGGGAGATTGTAACACCTTAGAATGTGTTTTGTAGTTAATTATATTTTAATGTATTGTTTTTAATAAAAAGTTTACCAAATTGGTTTTTAAATATTTTATCCTATTTAATGGGTATTTTATTGGAATTTTGTTAGGCACACACACACTTGTGCACGTTAACTTGGGTTGTTTTGGGGTTAGACCATGTTTAGCAAGCATGATAGATTAATCCTTTCTCCTTAAGTTAATAATTATTGTTTAAGTGTTTTGTGTTTAATAGTTGCATGGTGGTTTTTAAAATGAAAATGAATTTTTGAAAAAGGGTTTTGTTTTGTGTGGTTGACTTGGAGAGAGAGAGAGCATGGGCATTATGACCTTGCCCATGCCTCATTTAATGAGGAAGAGAAAGAGAGGGGGAGGTCTTGGATGTTTGCTCCCACTCTCCTCTCACTTTCCTGCCCTCATTCTCTCACTCTCACCTACACACACACACACACACACAGTCGAGAGAGAGAGAGAGAGAGGCAGTGGCAGCAGCAGCAAGCTGCCTCAGCAGCAGCAGCAACAGAGACAGAGAGAGAGAGAGAGAGAGAGAGAGAGAGAGAGAGCAGCCGCAGCAGCTGGGGGCAGCAGGGCAGCAGCAACATCATCATCATCATCATCAACAACATCACAATAGCAACAACAACATATAGCAGCAGAATCCTGCAGTAGCAGCAGTGGGCAGCAGCAGCTCCAGCACCCAGTGCAGCCCCTTCACTTCACTTCTTCTCCTTCCTGCAGCTCCCAAGGGTCGAGAGTGAGGTATATTTCCTATCTTGATCCCCTAGTTAGCTTAGAGTGTGTAGTTTTGCTTCGGTTATCGGATTTTAGTGCGTTTTAGTGTGATATGGGGTAATTTGTGAGAATCTTGTTCAAACAAGTGAGTTGTGGTTTCAGTAGCTTGTTAGTGAGTTAGTGAGGCCATTGTAACCTAGTCCAACCCCTATTACGCTAAAATACCACCAATTTCACGATTCGATGCAAAATATCGTTTTTGTGCCAGATTTTAGGATATGGTGATCTGCTTTTACTGCATGAGTTTTTGAGAGTTTGAAACAACTTCAGAATGTTGTGCAGGGTTTTTGGGGTATGTGTGTGAAGTTCGAGCCCAGTCCACCGGCTTTTGCCCGGCGGCCCTTCATTGTCGGCCCGGCGACGCCGGCCTCCCCTCCCCATTTTGAGTTGGGTTTTGTGCAGGGTAGTTTCTGGGAGTGTTTTGCAGTGTTTGGTCTTGATGAATTTGTGGGATTTCTTCCAGGTAGAAATCTGGGAGTTGTTTCCCTTTTGTTGGGGTGTGGGTTTTGTGTGACATGCATGCTTGTTTTGGTCTGGTGCGTGCTACGCATCGTAGCGCGTCGGGGTGGTTCTTGGTTCAGCACACACACGTGTTTTAGCGTATCGCGCACACGCGCGATTGGTTCGCGACGCGAGTTTCTCGTTTCGTTTCGATATCGCGTTTCGCAGGATATTTGGCTTATAAGTGATTTCCATGTCTTATTTACAGGTTTGCAGACAGGAGCTACGGACACGGCTACAGGGGGAGCAGGTGATAGGATTCACCCAGCGTGGAGTGTAGGTGAGTAGATATAACATCTACAGGGGAATCGCCCGCATGGCGTTATGCGTCTGGGCTAGGATTCAATTTCCTGTCGCACATTCTACGTCATTGTAGAATTGCGCATTTACTGCATTTCCTAGATATAGCTATATACTGTGACTAGCAGCCGTAGGACACTGCACACATTATTGACGGTTCATGTTGCACGAGCACGGATTGCATGCTACACACACACCGTCAATAATTGCCATGTCACACACTACCCCTTATAGCTACCATTGCTTGACCCACTTGACATCTAGTTTATCGGTATACCTATAGTGTATCATACCTTTAGTGATAGGTATATTTTCACTTTGCGATACAGCTACAGGTATACCTCCTACATATTTTACCTATACCGGGAGGGATTTCCTACTCTCTCTCCATCTACTATTGTATATTTGACATAGAGACTTGGTGAGGACGTTAGTATGTATTATGGTGGATTTGATGTCTTTATATATTCAGCTTTTCTCTACTGTCCTTATTCTTCTGTTGTACTCATATTGACTAGCCTTTATAAAAATGGGTTGTTGCTAAAATTTTAAAGAAAGAAAGGAAGACTTTTAAAGAATTTGGGTTGCGATTTCATTTGTTTTCAAAACTTATATTATCTTTTCCGTTTTTCTCATGGTTTAGATTTCTGGGTTTGGCTTTCTTTTACTACGTTGCGTCTTTAGGCGTTGCGTAGTATTAGGGCCGTCACGGGCCATTTTTGGGTCGTGACAGTAGGCCACCGCCGGAGCCCGTCGACCTCGTCGTCGTTCTCACGTCTCCTCTCTGTAACCACAGAGCAGAACCTTGTAAGCCTCCTCTTCTTCTTCTTTATTTTCCCTTCCTTTCTTGTTACAAAGTTTTCTTGACATTCACTGTTCTTTCTTCGCCGGAATCCGGTGTTGCCGACGACGCGTCCCGACATTCCAGCAAGGTACCCCGACCCGTGTGGTTCCATTGTTCGTTATTTGGGTTCATTCCGTGAACCGTGCGCCCGTCGCGAGTTTCCCCGTCGACGTTTATCGTTTCGTTTTTCCCGGTTCGCGACCCGTCGAGGCAAGTACCCCTTGCTACATGCTATACAATATTTACATATACATTATGACACCCTAAACCTATAAATTTAGCTTTGGTACAATTATTCCTCATTTTCATGTATAATATTGTATTATATCATTTTACCGCTACACTTGGAACCTACAGTTTGCAAATTGAACCTAATAACTATATTTACCTGTTTAATTACATTTTTAATATTAACATAGCTTGTGGCATTTGTCCCTGTAGTTCTGTTCCATTCGGACACTCGTATGCATTTAACCTGAAATAGCTGTACTGAACCGTTATATAAATCATTGCACCTCTAAGGGTTCTTAAACCTGTTAACATGACTAAACGACTATACTTGTCTTACTGCACTCTTGTAATCATCTCTGTGACAAATATGATAACTGTATTGCAAATCGAATGAATCTGCCTATTGCTTAATTCATTACTTATATCATGTTATTGATGACCATGCTTGATTATATAACTGATTGTGAGCACACCCATGATATTGTCTACCTCTTGACCTGACTTGCTACATAGTACTTGACCCGACATGGTACCGTACACTGCTTGACTTGACTTGATATACCATGACCTAACCCGTTACCTGATCTTGTGTCTAATGCCAACAAACCTGACATGTAGTTCTCATGGACCGTTCCTATTGTCTATCCAGACAAACCTGCTTTTACCTGATCCTGTGTTGGCTTTAGTTCTTAATTACTGAATACCTGACTTGACATACATAACTTGGGGGTATGGGGAAATCAAAGGTGAAACCTGACTTGTAACTCAACAGTTCAATACCTGTTCTGATCAATCTTACGGGCTAGGCCAGCCCCGGAGTGATGATGCTGACATCACTCGCCAGTACCTGCTACCTGTTACTGCCTAGCGGCACGTCTCGGTTTCAGCCCGAGAGTCTTAGACCGTGGTCCCGGGCATGCACGGGATACTATTGAGTTACATCGACGATTCATCAATTTGGTTTCAAAGACTTTAGAATAGAAACCCTGATAAGACAGTTAGTTTACCCACTACACACTACCCTTTACTGCTCTGATTCATATTATTGTTACTCTTGCTTTATTCATGTTTATATTGCATTGCCTGCTACACTGTTCATATTATATTACATGATGACATGACGCGCTGACGTCTGGGTTTTGCATGGCCCAGATTCTGTACTGATGTTGCAGTCCGAGCAGGAGTACTTCAACCAGCAGGCCGAGCTGTGAGGCGTCAGTATTAGTTAGTTTTTATTTCCTGCAGTTTATTCCTGATGTGACCCGCATTATGGGACATACATTTCAGTTATTTGTATTGGATCATTTGCTTCCGCATTTATTTTTTATTGACTCATGTTATCTTGGATTATGGACATGTTTTAGATAGTTTTATTTTTGTTCTTGATATCCCTACAGCCGTAATGTGACTGTAGATGGATACTTCCTACCCACAGAGAGCATGGTTGGCTATGTCACGTGCCCATTTTAGCGTACTCTGGGAAGCGTGGCGTGACAGTAAGTATGCCGTGGAACATACACACGCTACGTCACTCTGCTTATGCTACCTACTCCATCATACCAAGGTCATGCTACACTCCGAATGGTAAAACCTAGCGCTCTGATACCAATTTTGTCACAACCCAGGTTAGGCACATGACCGGCACTTAGACTACGTAACGTCAACAGGCGTAACGCAAATAAGTAAGCCGAAACCCAGCAATCTAAACCATCATAAGAAGGAAAAGATAGAAACGCATTTTTAAATCTCAAGCAAAACTTAAAGCTTAAGTTTGTTTTCATAAAAATTTCGGCAGCACCTCCTTTGTAAAAACTAGCCCCGAAACGGGTACAAAAATAAGATATAAGTAAAGCATCCCCAACCGGGAGCAAATCTCGCCCAAAGGAGGAAACAATCACCACAAAAGATATACGACATCGTAGCGAAGGAAAAGACAATAATCAACATAAATAAAGGCCGGCTCACACGAGCACGATAACCAGAGTCATAAGAATATACAACATCGATTCTTACAACTCGTCTCTAAGTCAATACATGAAGATAGTAGATGGAGTGTACTAGATACAAAAGATATACAACGAGATCATCGGATAACTGCAAACCCACCTATAGCAGAAAGGCATCACAGCCAACCGTAGCGGTATCCGCAAAAGTAGAGATAAAAAGGCGCCCTGCCGTGACTACCCTGAGGGTCAGACCTGCAAAACACTGTGGCACAACGGGGGTGAGTTGCCAAATCGTGAATAGTAAATAATATCATACAGTAATCACAAATATGCACGAACAACGATAATCTATCATGAACTCTGATAGCATAAGTATGGCAATATAGATATGCAACAACCATGTAAAGGTACATCATAAGGGTACTACAACTACATGAAATAATGCATATCAAATAAAAGCTGAGTATGGGATAAAACATATCATTCTCACGGAATTCTCATCGTGGGAAGATCAATGTCCATCAATGACACTCTAAATCCCAATATCAAAGGCACCGCATCCTCAGATCGGCCCTCATATCCTGTAAGTCTCATGGAACCTGCGTGTCCAATATCGACACCCGAAAATATCATGAAAACCAGTGTCCATCATCGACACGTAAATACTCATCTGTCAGGCGCCGTCACCACGACCGGCCCTGATGTCCGTACATCTCATGGAACCTGGGTGTCCACATCGACACTCGCAATCCACGTAGCATGTCCGAACCTGACTCCAGTCGGTATCCCCCAGATATCCGCCGAGTCCAAATAGTATCACCGGTAGGTAGTGGTCCCTCTGCCAAGTTCATCGTCTACACCACGAAATCACCTCTCGCCCCATGGTACCATATCGAGTCCACCATGTACCCGAAGACAGTGCCTCCCGCTCCTTGAATCGGTTATCACATGCCAATCTCAGAACCGAGAATCACATGGTGGATGCACTGAAATATCATATCAAGAGAAACCAGGTTTTCAATACAGATGCACATTTCTTGAAATATCCCCACGGTTCTCAAATCTAAAAATCATATGAAATCTATATCTCAATGCGTAAATCCATATAAATATGATATATACAACATAAAACAGTAATATGAGCATGTCAAGGGAAAACTGCTATTTGAATGCATCAAGTTGTTAATTCTATCACGTGGTTCCCAATTCCTCCAAAATCCAACACAACATCATATAAGTGTGAACATGTAGTTATAGCAAGGTATATGTGTAAGCATGTAGGTATGTATGTATGATATATTTCATATGTGCAAACGCACAAGAATCCATGTCACTAACCAATACAACATCACCTATGCATATATGTAAGTATGTCATGGAAATTACAGACGGGGTGTGTACAATTAGTGCTCGTACAACATGAACCGTCAATAATAGTGCAGTATCCAGTGGGTACAATTCCAGGCACAACAAGTGATAATATGCAATGATGCTCATGCACAAGCTATATATGTGCATATAGACATGTGGATAATATCATATCATATCCAGCTCTGACACATAACGCCATATGGGCGATCTCCCCGTAGATGTTAAATCTACTCACCGACGATGTCGAGCTAGGTAAATCCAATCACCCGCTTCCCTTTCTTCGTAGCGTCCGAAGTCCCCGCCTGCGATCCTATTAACACAAACATAACAAGTGCAAATCTCAGAAATCGACCAATATCATGTATAGCTACGTTTTGACCGACACACCAACACCAAACCAACTCATAAGTATTCATCTAATGGCTAACGTGTGTGGCGACACTACGAAACCAACCCAAGTGCAGCAGCTACACAAGATCACGAACCGTGTCGGATAACGTAACACGCGTACTCAAAACACTAGATTATAGCAAAGTGATCTCAGATTTTGTATACTGTCAAAACCCAAAAATCAAACAATACCAAACACCCCTAAACCACTGCAGACAGCTACCCTACAAAACCCAAGCCCCAACTCCACCCAATGACCGAGGTCGCCGGATTTCCTCTGAATGTCGCCGGCCAAATCCGAGCCTATGGGGTTCGTGCTTCAGGTGTAATTTTAGGGTCACTAGTACAAACACTACTACACTGTTAGATTTTTCAGTAAAATTCCTAGGTCACAGCAGATCACGGAGACTCTAATATGACACTAAAAATACGATATTTGCATGAAACGATATTTTAAGTGTTCTAAATAACAACCAACAAGCTATACAACATTATAACACCTATTTAATAGTTTAGAGATTATACCTATCCACACTTGCTCAAAAGATCCTAGATTTCCAAGCTCCAAGTGATCTTAGAGGCAAAAACAAGACTTGGGATGTGATTTGGTGAGGTTTAGTGAAGTTTTAGCAAGATTTATTGAAAAGATAGTGAGGGTTCAGTTGAGAGTTTGAGAGGATGAAGAATAATTGAGAGTGAGAGAGAATGAAAGAGTGAAAGATGACAATGAGGAGAGGTGAGTGTAGGGCGAACTTAAATCTTACACACACTCTCTCCCTCTCCTCATAAATGCTCACATTAAAGCCCCATGACTCATCTAGGCATCTCTCTCTCTCTCAATCCAAACAAGAAATTTCTCTCACACAAAAATATCTAGGCAAGGTTAATCAAGGCAAAGATAAGCTTAAGGTGTCATGGCTACTAAATAAAGTTAACACTAATTAACCCTCACATTAACATGCACAAGTGTGTGCAAGCCATAACTAATAATAATAAAATATTAATTAATTGTTATAAAATATAAGAAAATCGATTCAGTAAACTTTTCTCTAAAAACCCGCATTATCGCTTAATTTACACTAATCGCATTCTAAGGTGGTACAATAATTTAATGTATAATTATATATTTGATATATTAACTTACATTAACTAATATTAGCTCACTTAAGATTTCTTTTTCTCACTTGTGTATACTTAGTATATATGTGATATATATTAATGTATATTCTTTTGTGTCATGTTAGATGATACATGAGACATGGGTGTATGAGACCCATACCATGCTTATCATAATGATGGGTTTTATTTATTTAAAGTAAATCAAAATTATTTGGAAATTAGTCACATGATTAGAAGCTTGGAGAAGCTTGTAGTGTCTATTGACTTAGTCCACTAATTTTGTTTTACTTGAGATATTTGTTAACCCAACCATTATCCCAAGCCATGGTTAAGTCTCTACATGAGTTAGTATGAGATATTATCCCGCCCATGGTTGCTATTCTCACGACTTGATTCATTCTTCACTTGTTTCTCTCCATGGTTTCTTTTCTTCATCTCCTTCCTCAAGCTCTCTAGCTTTTTGAGAGGTGAAGAAAATGAGTGAGAAAATAATTTCTAAAGTGAGAAAAATTCCTACTTCATCAATCTCTTCTAGACTAGCCATTTAGATTGGGTTGTTTCTTCACTAGTTCATCACTTAGTGAAGAGGTAGCTTGGGTTAGTGTCTCCTCGACGTAGATCATCTTTGGCCTCGAAGACTTCAAGCATGCTTGTTCATTTCATCTTGTAGAGCCTTACTAGAGTCCGAGAGATCACTACTTGGTGCGAAGGGACTACTACACGGAGCTATTGAAGTGAAGGACCGGTCTACAAAGGTTGTATTCCTTATTCACTTAGATGTAAAGATGTTTGCATTCTTGATTCGTCTAATTCTCTACTTAAGATTCTACGTTAGGGTTCTTTAGCGCGCCAATTTTTAAAAAACGGCATGGTCGATACCTCCCGAAACCCAACAGCCGCCCTAGGGAACCCTGTAGTGGTATCAGAGCCATGCTAGAGAATTAGACGATATTTGTAGAATTACGAAACCGAAACAACTCCGAAACACTCGAAACAAAAACCAAGTTTCTGTTGAAATTTTTAAGTTGTCTAAAATTTTTTTAAGCAATTGCAAAATGTTATATGAGATGTAACATGAACACCATAGAAATTTAAACCCTCCTCGCCGGAATTTGGCCGGCGACATGTCTGGAAAATCTGAGCTCTCCGGTTTTTGAGTGGGCTTCTGCAAATTTTTATGGTGTTCCAGTCTCTGGGTTTTGGTGTTTCAGGTGTTGCTTGTTTTTGCTAAAATTGCATGTGATGTTATCTTTGTGCAAAAGCAATTCGGAGTGTTTCGTATTCGTAATTCTAACATCGTTTCGGGTTATTTAGACGACGTTAAAAAGTTCGAACGGATAACAATAACCCATTTTCTCCCTCGCTGGAAATTTTCCAAGAGTTGGATTTTTCTAAGTTTAAGATCTTCAGAAAATCATGCAGGTGTTTTCTATAGACCCTCTAGAAGAACGAAACCCTAACTCGATTCTATGACCGTCGGAACCACCACCAAACCCTAGGGTTTGTGGTAGTTCCGCGGCGCCATATGTGAGGCAAGGGTTGACCCTTCTACGGTTGGTCCATAGGTGTTGTGGCATGTTCTGCGTATTTTTTAAACTTCGCTCAAGTGTTGAGCTTTTTGGGAAATTTTGGGTGTTTGTTTATTCGATGGAAAAGTTTAACATCGTCTAGCTATCTGTGATTGTGATACAATACTTGGAATTCACAATATTTGGTTTTGTGAAAACTAATTTGAATTTTATAAATCTAGCAATTTAGTCTCAAGTGATCGGTTGCCTCTGGATTTTGATGTGGATCAAAAGTCCGTCGCAATCACGTAGCGTACGCGGATACTCGCCGGGTAACCTTACTAGATAGCGACGCCCCATAGCCCCGACCAAGTGACTGTAGGAGAACCCCGTTGCCTAAAGCATCCGTTCGGATGCTCGCGGGTCGCGGTGTTCCGCCTAAGTGCACTTCGTCGACGGCATCGGGGGTGCGGCCGTCTACTAAAGTTTCCGACGAGCATTCGATCAGGTTGTTGAGAATCTTGTTGAATTATCCGACTGGTTATTGAAAAGTACTTTCAATATCAAGACTAAAATGCAAGGTTTATAATTGTTAGGCATGTGATGTCTAAGGAATTCATTTGGTTAGGCATGAAATCCAAAGTATGTGATACATTGGGTTTATGATATCTAAGGTGGTTGTGGATTCCAATTGTTGTAGTTTTCACTTTCTTTTCTGCGACCATAAGTGTAATATGTGGTGTATCGCCGGTTTCGTTGCTATATGTCAACTACAATTGGGATACGCATATTTACTTACATTGATGACATGTGATGTTATGTGTTGCTATGATATATTATATTGGATCGTCGTGTTTGAATAGCCGAGGGTTTTTATGTGAGATGAGAGTTTTTCATTTTCATTCATGTAAAAACTTGTATATAATATTCTTTTATTAGAGCACTTCCGGGTTGAGGATGATGTCACCATTGATATATATTATTTACTTTTCCGCGTTAGGATAGACCCAAGGAGGGGAGCACAAGTAACCGGTTTCTAGGGTCCAGTAGGAGACCATCTCGAGGAGTCGAGACCGGGTCTCTTAATTCTAGAATTAGTAGGGTTGCTTGCCGCTCTCGTAGGGGTCTAGGGATATGGGTTTGGCTATTCATCGCGACCGTGGAATCCGTGTTTTTTACTGGCTTAATTTAAAACACGGAATTCCTAGTATATTCAATATTTCATATGTGTTCTTCTGCTGCCGATATTCTGTGATGTGATCACTTGATATGTTGAGACGAATGCTTATATTATATATTTGACATATAATAAATATTGTTGCTTTCGTTTCTTTTGTGATGCTTAGGAAGCATAATTGATGGGAATTCATTAATGAGATTAATGAAATAAAAGAAACCTAATGATGTTGTACAATCTTGTTTTAAAAACTGGTAGCTCTAGTTCTTGCTTTACATAGCGGTATTCCTTGTAAAATATCCAGCACCTTATTCGATAAGTAAAAAGCCAAGATCCCTTCACTGGGAGTGACCTCTTTAGCGAAACTAGCAGATGCTACAACCCACTCGGTTTTGTCTTTTGATTGCTTTTTTAGTTCATGCTTTGCATAGTGGTATTTTTGAAGTATCCAGCACCTCATTCGATGAGGAAAGAGCCGAGATCCCTTTACCGGGAGTGACCTCTTTAGCAAAACTAGTAAAAGCATAAAAAAACACTCCTTTTAAAATTCACTCGATTCTACAGCGATATCAAGTTCATTACGCAAAGGGTTTTCTTAAAAACCTGTTGTAGCCCTCTGTCCTTTCAGATAAGGACTATTTAGTATTCGTGCTGCATTTGTTGACCTTGTCAAGACGTAGTGTGCGGTAGCTGATTAGTGCTTATCTGCAAAGCATATGATGCGATTGGATTATGGTAGCCGTATGATTTTGGTAGCTTTCGTCAAGGGTCGTGCGGGTGGGTTTAATTCAATCATGAAATGTATGGGTTGAACTTGACTAGCGGACTATGGTTTGTTAGCTTTCGTCAAGGTCATAGGACGCTAGGGGCAAATCATTATCGGGAATTTCAAGTGTTGAAATTTGCAATGAGATTGCATACCTTCTATGAGATAGTTGGATCTCGATATCCACTGCGAGTAAGAGTTACTCCTAGGAGAGTTCTGCACATTACAATTAGCCGATCAAGTAGGTGTCAAGAAAGGTGTTAACGGGGTTACGCCCATGTGAAAATGAGATTTATTTTAATTAGGTCCATGCGAAAGGACGGGGAACCTCCCTCAAAATACCGACACTGGCCTAGCCGAAAGATTGGCGAACTTGTAGGGTGTAATAAATCCCGGCTAGTCTTACCTTTTAGGGTTTGAAGGAAGATTTGATAAAAATAGTGGGAGCCATACTCATTAGATAAAATAATAACCAATCTGATCTTACAAGAGTATACGCAGAGTGTTTTCTTCTCTCTCTCTCTTCTGGTAGCGACCATATCGTGCCTTAATCAGGATAATAATATGGATGCATTGACCGAACCTGCTTATTATACTGAGCTGGGAAACGTTGGTTCTGCTCTATCTTATAATTGTTATAAGTACGAGCAGAAAATAGGGGAATATCCGGATTCCTACATGACCCAATCGAGGAATAAGCATGTTGATGCATATTCTTCGAGTGTGTTCATTACCAAGAACTGTTTCTCAGTATCCTCTACGCCCTAGGTATGAGATACCGGATTAGAATCCCACATATGTAAGCTGTTATATGGGCTACAGAAAGGTAGAGAACTGGGATTGGGTGATATGTCTCTAAGTGATAGAGAATGGTGCAATTGTTGCAGCTAAATCAGTTGGCAAATATCACCTTGTATTACCAAATGGTAAATACATTGATTCTGAACGAATGTTATTACATGCCGAACCTGATATACAACATTACACCAGTTTTTTTATTAAGTTAAAGAAGGATATAATTTTTTATTGCAGGATAATGTTGTGAACATTTTCTTTAATCAAGAGTTGATTGGATCAGGCACGTTATGAAATGGCATATACATTCTAAATCAAACCACGGTTCAAAGTATGTAAAACACACAAAAGAGGAGTAGTTCAGAAATGAACGGATTCTTCTTGTGGTATTGTAAACTAGGTCATATCAATGCGACACGACTAGCTACGTTACATAAGGATGAATATGAGAATCTGTTCGAATTTTCATCTTATGATACTTGCCAGTCTTATCTCAAAGGTAAAATGACCAATACTTTGTTTACTGAAAACAGAGAAAGAGTTACTGAACTCTTGGGACGGATACATAATAATGTATTCGGTCTTATGTATACAAATGCCAGGGTTGTTTCTTTGTACTTCATTACAATCATCGACGATCTCTCAAAATTCGAACATGTGATCCTATTGAAACACAAGTCTGAAAGTTTTGAGAAATTCAAGGAATGTTAGCTTGAAGTTAAGAACCAGACGGGTAGAAGTATTACGTCCTTCGATGTGATCGAGGAGGAGAATACTTGCGCATGGAGTTTCTAGATTTTTTAAAAGGAGAATGGGATTCTCTCTCAGCTTACTCTTTCGTATACACCACGACACAACGGTGTATCGGGACGGAGCTATCGCACCCTATGAGATATGGCGCGCTCCATGATGAGTATTGCTGAGTTGCATGTTTCCTTTTTGGAGTTATGCACTTAAGAAGCTGCATACCTATTGAATGGGGTTCCAACCAAATCAGTGCCTACCACTCCTTATGAGATATGGTATGGGAAGAGACCATGTTTTAAACGAGTTAAGATATGGGGTTGTCCGGCCTATATTGAAAAACAAAATCCGGGCAAACTCAAGGCAAGGTCAGTTCTGTATAAGTTTGTTGAATATCCCAAACATTTGCGAGGGAATATTTTCTACCATTCTGAGGAGCAAAAGGTGTTTTGTTTCTCAGCATCCCACCTTTTTAGAAAAGGAATTTCTTATGAAGAATTTTTGGTCATGTGGTAGAACTGGAAGGAGTTCCAGCTGGACAAACTAACGGCTGATGATTTGGTGAAACCAAAGGATTCAATAGTCTCCGACGAAGCTCTGCCTCTTCGCGAATCTGGTAGGGTTTCTCATCCACCTAAGAGATACTACGGTTTCCTCGGTGACGGTGGGAGCAAGGATTGCATTATGGTAGATGATGACCCAACCAGGTTTGGGTTGGCCATCACGAGTGGGGACTCAGTGAAATGGCTGGATGCTATGCGATCAAAGATGGAATCCATGTACACCAACAAAGTATGACTTTGAATGTTGCACCTGAAGGGGTAAAACCCATCGAGAGCACGTAGATCTTGAGAAGATTCTTGCTGTAGATGGAAAAATTAAGACTTTCAAAACTAGACTTGTAGTAAAAGGTTCTCGTCATGCAACCAAGTGTGCTTTATGATGAAAACTTTTCTCCAGTGGCTATGCTTAAGTCCATCAGGATTAAAGCACGCGTCGCGGAGTTAGAACATCTGTTTTGATGTGGCAGTCAAAGAGTTTGACTTCATAAAAAAGGTAGATGAACCTTGTATATACAAGAAGGTTGTAGAGAGTAATGTTGTCTTCCACGTATTGTACGTAGATGACATACTTTTGATAGGAAATGGTTTCTTATGCTACACTCGGTCAAGCTCCTCTTATCACGAGGATTCTCCATGGAAGATCTGGATGATACCTACTACATCTCGTGGATTATGATCTATAGTGATAGATCTAAATAGATGTTGGGAGTGTCCCAAATCTAGGTACATTAACACCGTACTAAAGGGTTTTAGTATGGAAGATTCTAAGCATGGTAGTTCACCCACTTACTCAGGAACCACTCTTTCCAAAAAAGATATCTTCCAAGACTGATTTGGAGAGAGCTCGCGTGCAAGGGATACCCTATGCTTCGACATAGGCTCTATCATGTATGCGATGTTATATACCAGACCAGATGTAGAAAACTCACTAGGTATAGTGATTAGGAATCAATCGGATCTTGGGAGAATCACTGGAAAGCTGTGAAGGACATTCTTAAGTACTTGAGAAGCACTGAAGAAATGTTCTTGGTGTTTGGTAACGGTGAACTCCAATGGGAGTCCTTTACCAATTCGAGCTCCCGGAGTGATAAGGTCGACTGAAAGTCAATCTCGGGATTTGTCTTTACCCTCAGTGGAGGGACGGTATGTTGGAAGAGTTCCAAGCTAGATACCGTGGCAAACTAGACGATAAAGGCTGAATACATCGCTACTAACGATGCTACCAAAGTGGCTGTCTGGAAATTTCTTGTTTATAAGATGAACATGGTTCCTACCATTGAGCGTCCAATAACTGTTATTGTGACAACAATGGAGTTGTAGTTTTGGCCTAGGAACGCCGGTCCCATCAGCGATCCAGACATATTCTGATGACAGTATTACCTGATCAGGGAGATGGTTGATCTCCAAGGGATCGAGGTAAGGAGATATGATGTGAAGGATAACATGGTGGATCCACTCACAGAGGCCTTTCCCTAGAGAGACTTTTATAGGGCGTTGAGTATGAGATACTACAACAAATGGCCTTAATGCAAGTGGGAGATTGTTAGTTTTATGTATGCCCTAGAGGCCATTATTATACATGTGATGTATATTATAGTGGATGCTTGGACATATATAAGGAGGACTTTCTTGTTCGACATGATAGAATGCTATCTGGTTGCTCTTTATCTTAACATGTACACTTATTGTCTCTCTATTACATGTTGATAAAGCTCTTAGGATTAGTACTTGACTAACAGGATTATGATGCAGATCATACTAGTGGGGCAGAGGTAGTCGGTAAGTACATCCTTCAAATGTTCCTAGTCGTGGGAGTATCGAGACGGGGCATCGATATTCCAGAATAGACTAGCGTATACGCTTCTCAACCCATATGATGGACGATGGATGATCCTATATCCATTGGTGTTTGACATCAGAGATGGTATACGGGTGCTCAGTGGAGATTGGGTACACTGAACGGACTCGCCGAGAACTTCTAGATGGTATTATACATATAGTCAGATAGCAGTTCTCTGGTGACACTGGTACATGTTTGTCTGTCGACCCGAGATCATCATAGAGTCTTGTGTGATTCCTACTTTACTTTAATTTCCACCTTACCACGTTCAAGAGATCGTGTAAAACGGTGGTTTTTGGGTACAGTCCCGAGTCACATGGAGGCAATGAGCGATAGGAGGGGATTTCGTCTCTCCCGGTATTGGGGGTTATGTTGCGCTATGCTCGATTGGTCATAACAGGAAATCCCTGGCCAGGGTTACTGAGATTTACTGGTAAGTGTTATTAGTAGTTTCTCGAACCGTTATGGGCCTCATATCGGTAGGACTTATCAGGCTATTGGGGTCTGAGGTTTACCATCCCCAGGCTGTGATATGCGATATATTAGGCGAAGAGACCGGACTGTACGGTAGTGTTACTTATTGGATTCGCAGAAGTATAAGCAGGCTTGCTTGTTGATCTTCTGATCGTTCAATACCTGTGTGACCGTTACATTTAGCAGACCGCTTGCGGCTTCTGGGTGACTGATATAATCACCACCTACTGCCGGTGTATTGATGAGTATTTAGAGTCCTACACAGAGGTTTCCTGACTCAAGCGAAATGAAGTAGGAGCATATATGTGATATGTATGGGACCGAAATTAATACGCGTATGTGATACCGCATTCTATTCTCGCGATATGTGATATCGGTCGGTTATATGTGATATAGCCGGGCTTTCGAATCAAGTGTTGATTCGATAAGTTGATACAATTGATATTAGTCGGTTGTATGTGATATAACCGGATTATTAAATCATATGTTGATTTAATAATTTAATGTATAATTATATATTTGAAATATTAACTTACATTAACTAATATTAGCTCACATAAGATTTCTTTTTCTCACTTGTGTACACTTAGTATATATGTGATATATATTAATGTACATTCTTTTGTGTCATGTTAGATGATACATGAGATATGGGTGTATGAGACTCACACCATACTTATCATAATGATGGGTTTTATTTATTTAAAGTAAATCAAAATTAGTTGGAAATTAGTCACATGGTTAGAAGCTTGGAGAAGCTTGTAGTGACCATTGACTTAGTCTACTAATTTTGTTTTACTTGAAATATTTGTTAACCCAACCATTATCCCAAACCACGGTTAAGTCTCTACATGAGTTTGTATGAGATAATATCTCACCAATGATTGCTATTCTCACCACTTGATTCATTCTTCACTTGCTTCTCTCCATGGTTAATTTTCTTCATCTCCTTCCTCAAGCTCTCTAGCTTTTTGGGAGGTGAAGAAAATGAGTGAGAAAATAATTTCTAAAGTGAGCAAAATTCCTACTTCATCAACCTCTTCTAGACTAACTATTTAGATTGGGTTGTTTCTTCACTAGTTCATCACTTAGTGAAGAGGTGGCTTGGGTTAATGTCTCCTCGATATAGATCATCTTCGGCCACGAAGACTTCAGGCAAGCTTGTTCATTTCACCTTGTGGAGCCTTACTAGAGTCCGAGAGATCACTACTTGGTGCAAAGAGACTACTACACGGAGCTATTGAAGTGAAGGACCGGTCTACAAAGGTTGTATTTCTTGTTCACTTAGATGTAAAGATATTTACATTCTTGATTCGTCTAATTCTCTAGTTAAGATTCTAGGTTAGGGTTCTTTAGCGCGCCAATTTTTAAAAAATAGCATGTTCGATGCCTCCCGAAACCCAGTGGCCGCCCTAAGGAACCCTGCACTCCTGGGAAGTGGTCGGGCCCGGTTCACTCCGAAGAACAAAACTGTGCAGTTTCGGCCAGAGCAAACAATACTGTTTGTATTGGAGGTGGGTCGTGACAGCTCCATTCGAAGCATTATACGGTCACAAGTGTCGCTAGCCCGTCTGTTGGGACGATATTAGAGAAGAAAATAATTTGGACCGGATCTTATTGTGCAAATAATGAAGAAAGTCATCATGATCCGAAATCATATGAAGGTGGTATAAGATCGATAGAAAAGTTGGGCTGATACAGGATGAAGACTTTCTGGAGTTCGCAGTTGGTGATCTTTTATTCTTGAAGATATCACCGACCTGAGGAGTGATTCGATTTGGTAGTCTAGGCAAGCTTAGGTCTCGATTCGTGGGGTTTTCGATATTATCGAGTGCGTTAGAGAAATGGCTTATTGATTGGCTCTACCACTATCATTGGCGGGTGTTCATGACGTGTTTCATGTATCTCAACTCCGCAAGTATATTCGAGATGAGACACACATCCTAGATCACTCGGAGCCGAAAGTAAGGGAGGACTTAACATACGATGAACGACCCATGGCGATTGTGGATCGACGAGATAAGGTTCTCAAGAACAAGGTTATCCCTCTAGTACTTATTTCATAGTGGAATCGTTCGCACGGAGAATCTACTTGGGAACGTGAAGATGAGATTCGACAGAAGTTTCCATACCTCTTTTCTTGAATCCATGTCTTATTGTATCTTTACGTGTTCCATAAATTTCGAGGACAAAGTTCTTTTATAGTTGGGTATAATGTAACACCCTAGTGCATTTATACGATATTTATTTGGGATTTTTTTTAAGATCTTGCGACAGTTTTCTTGATTATTATTGTTTTTGATGCGGATAATGCATTTGGTAACTGTGATTAGTATCCTACCCGATCTGCATGCTTGAAACCCATTATGGTGCAAGATTACGTCATATATTTACTGGTACAGAGAATCCATGCACATCCAGATTATATTTACATGTATCGTATATTTTTGTGTCTGCATATCTTTTAATAATACAAATAATAGCCAGATAATATATTTTAATATTTAGCATGGCCTGTTGTCATACCCCATATCATATGTGTGCATCCATATATCGTGTTCATGTCCAAATTGTTAAAACAGACTTGTTTGGATCGCTACGTGTATTTACATAGATCCGTACTTGGGGGTATGCATTTTTATTAACTGGATATCGCATTATGGTTTTGGCTTGTACGTATATTAGCTATATTTTAAAACTAGATTTTTAAAAGAGACCCGAGTATTTTTCGGAGTATTTTGATATTAGCTGTATAATCCAAGAAGAAATATATTATAATATTTCTTTAATATTTAAAATCTAATTAAATATATATATATATATATATATATTTAACTAATTAATATATCCTATAGTCTATATATATATTAATTAACAACACCATCATCTCTTTCTCCTTTCTTCTCCCTCTCGTCGCCACAAGAAACTGGAACCTTAACCCACGCCTGCAACCCTAGCTGCTCCCTCGCCTTCGCCGTCAAAACTCCGTCGACAACCTCGTCACCACCACCTCCTCGATCTCCTCACAACCTCCACCACCTCCACTTCCTCCTTTCCTCCTTTATCCCCGAGAACCCACAACCCCGAGCACCTGCAACCCAAGAAACCCCGACCCTCATCGTCGTTAGCCTCGTCGTCGCCATCACCTTCACCCTCCTTTCCTCACCCTCGTTACTACTGTAAATCCCCGTTTCCATCAATGAAAATTCTTCTATATTTCCCAAGTCACCGAATGTTTTCCTATGTATCCTCGTAATTTTTGTAGGAAATTAGTTGCTTAGGTTTTAGTATTTAAATTTTTCCCAAAACAAAATTTTAAGGTAAATTAAAAACCCAGCCCAAAACAAATAAATATAAATCCCCCAAGCCAGACAAAATTCAATTTAATATAAAGCCGGCCCACTTCCTTTTCTTTCCTTTATAAATGAATTAAACAAAAAAAAATCCCCAAGCTTCCCGGCCCGTGCCCTAACCTAATACCCACGCCTCTCCAAACCCGACCCGACCCGCTCCATCCCTTCTTTCCCACTAAACTTTCCAGCTCCTTTTTCTCTCGGTTGCGTCCCCACGTCGCCAACGTTCCCCGTCCCGCTCGCGACCACGATCCCACGCTCGTCGACGAGACCACGCGGCTCATGATCTCTTCAACCTCTCCTCGTCTCTTTCTCCCCTCTCCCTCCTCACTCTCGATTTCCTTTCTTCCCTCCTCACTCTAAAACAGAAAACTCCCTGCTTCACTCCCTGCAACCCACTGAATCTCGACGACGACGACTACGATCACCTCGTCATCCTCCGTCACTCCTCTCTCCAAACTCAAGCCCCACTTCACCTCCCCTCTCCTAACCCCTCCTCACCGTCTTCAGCCCACCGCAGAGCTCCCTGCACAGCATCACGCCGGCGAGCTCCCCACTGCCCCGTCGACCTCTGCATCCTCTGCATCACCATCACCTTCAAGACCCGAGCCCCCACTACCTCACTCTCTCGCTGCAACCCACACCAAACTCCAAGCACTCGAACCCCGCTGCACCCATCGCCGGAGCTACCTCCTCCGACCACCGCCGACCCAAGCACACTCCCAGGAGATCCACAGCACCCCACTCCGCCTCCAGTGATCACGAGCCATCCCCCGGACAACACCGATGACGAACCCGAACTCGAGCCGAGGCCGTGAACCCAAACCGTGCCGTTCTTTGTGCGTTCGTGCCGTTGCTGCTGGCGTGCGTCGCCAACGCGTCTCTAGGCAAGTACCCTACTTGCTACATGCTAGATTATACCGTTACAATTCAAAATCCTATTAATTCCGTGTTTACAATTCGTGAAAACTTATATGACACAAGTGTTTGATGCAAAACCCGAACGAAAACTTTCCATTAAACTGACGGAACTCAATCATATAAGCTGTTCCGTGTGGCATCGAACATCATGTTAAAATTTGACTAAAAATTATGATCGTTACTGACTTGAACGATCATCCCCGATTACACCCGTAAAAACTGAAAATTTCCCGCGTCTGAAACTTGTAAAAATCATAATTAATTGTGTACAAATTGAAATGATGTGTTCGAGGGTTCAAATCGAATCCGACTCGATGAACTAGAACCCCATAAAAGTTTTAAATTGTTTTGATACTGAAAATATGACGAAAACTGATTCGGAGAGCGATTCTGGACTGCAGTCCAGAGCAACTCTGTCTGTTGATTTCTATCTCGTAATTCTTACCTCTTTGCTGCCTGAACTTGTATGTTGTGGAACCCTACACTTTAGTGAATATGAACCAGTTAGAAAAATAATGAAAGTGGTTTCACCCCTTTTTACCATCGTTTACTATTTAAACTGTAATTTAAAAGAACATGACGTATAACAGTCCCAAACAGAAACAGAACTGACACCCTATGTTTGTACAGTGCATAACTTCTGACGTAGAGGCGCGATTGAGAATCCATATGATGCGTTGGAAACCCTATTGAAAAACCTAAATTTCATTCAACGGTATCATCGCTAAATTCTGATCCCAACAGGGTGAAAATTATGCCGCGAAACGGGCGTTCAGTTCAGAAACTGAATTTCCTGCAGCGAGCACTTAAAATGAAACGGCTGTAACTTGCAAACCCGAAATCCGATTGCACTGAAATAAATTTTTCTAAACTTCTGACTGAGTCTACTTGTTACCGTCTTTGTACCGTTTCACTGAATTTTGAACGTATGATTTACTGAAATTTTTATAAGCTCATAAGGTGCATAATAGTTCATATTACAAATGACTTGTTAACTGTATAAATGGACATATATTACCCGGTTGCCATACACATAGTGATAGTGCGCATTATTATTCAGTGTACAATGCATTATCATGTGTGAACGGTATTGGTTTAGGAGTGTCAAGTACGCCAATGGAAAAGTGAATGATTCGTGACAGTGAATAATACCGTGAACAGTGACAAAACCGTGTTATTGGTGTATACTTGTACACGACTAGACCATACTCATCAATAGTGTAAACCTGGGGAAAAAAGAAAAATCGAAGTGGAAAGAGCATCGTATTTAGCGAGGACAGTGATTTAGAGGATGATCATTCGAACAACGACTCTTATATATATATTAGGTTGGGCCTAGCGGTCCGGCTGACAGGGTTATATCCCGGGCGATGCGGGCCGTAGTGTCGGGTATGTACGAGACCCTCGTTAAACATGATCCTCCTTTCTACAACTCGATTTCAAAGATGACTTAGAGACTGATAGGGACACAGATCATTCTTTGCATCAGCTAGTGACATAGTGATTACCTGCATTTTAGTTCCACTGTTATTACCTTATTTGTCTGTTTCATGTCACTATTATAATTTTGTTATTACGTCGCTCTGACGACCTGAGTATGCATGCTCAGAACTCGAGGAAGAACCAGCGCAGGAGTCGGACTTACCCTTCGAGCTTGCAGAGATTTAGTCGGGAGGACCTCCTTCACTTTTACTGCTTTTCCTAAAAGAGACCTTGTATTCGAACTTGGTTAGTAATTCTTTTCTTGCTTTATTTTAAATTGTGAACAATGAAATTTGATGTAATAATTTAGTGGTGTATTTCCTTTACTTCTGTGCTTTGTTTACTGATTACTATGTAATACTAGAAGCCGAAGTGTGACTGCGGCGGGATTATTCCTTGACCGTAGGAGAATGGCTGGCCTAATCATCCCTCATTTTCCGTATTTTGGGAAGCGGGGCGTGACAACTACCTCCGCAACCACCACCCTCGACAACCCACGACGTCGATCCTGCAACCCTCGACAACCCACAACGTCCACACTGCAACCCAAGAACCCCTTGCTAAGGCCTCACCGCTGATCACCCCCGACCTCGCCGTCGTCTCCTCACCTCCCTCTCCGATTTCCGACACCATAAACTCCACCACCACCATCAACCATGCATTCCCGACCCGAAAGTAACCCCAGAAAACCTACTGCCAACGTAGCCACCTCGCTGTCGACGACAACCCACCATCGTCATTACCTTCTCCTTTGTTCTCTGACCCCAAAACCCAGAGCTCGACACAACAGCCTCATTCTTCTTCTTTCTTTCTTTCTTTTCCTCTTTTCTTGATCGGTTTTTGAATCTCCGATCGTCTCACCGGAGTCGCACACATCACTGATGATCCGGACGACCCAGTCATCGTCACCGTCCAGCGTAGTCATCACGTCACGTCATTGTTCAGCCAGGTCCAGCCCTGCCCACGCATGAGTTGCATCATGATGTTTATCCGACGTTGAAAGTGACGTACGTACCCCGTCATGAGATCCGATCAGGCAAGTTTAACTTGCAATATGCTATATTACTATATCGATATTTATATGAATAAAAATAATACATGTGCTTTATTATTCATCAACTATTACCGGTTTACAATATTATGTTATCTGATCGTATCCGTACCGATAATAGCATATCCGATTACATGCCGGAATATCATGATATCATTATACTACTATATTAGTACAACATGCTATCTAGTTTGCATCGTACTTGGTAATGGATATATAATGATTATTACAGATAGATACATATGCATCCTGATATTAGTCGTGTTTCGATATTGATTACAGTTTCACATTAGATATTTATTTGATACATATACATCACATGATATGTTCACAACACTCTACTTGATTTGTTACTTGGATATTGTTACCAATGCCAACAATATTGGCGTGTTGTCCTGACAGACGTGACTTATTATCTGCATAGACAAGAACTGTACATATTTGATCCTGTGTTGGCATTAGATCTATATTGGCAATACCTGACTTAAACACAAACCTGGGAAAAATCAAGAATGTAACCGAAACGTAACTCAAGAGAATTTTATTACTTGTTTGCCATTTTTCCGAGAGTTAAGGAATAATTACTTGTTTGCCGTTTTTCCGGGCGTTGCGGAATAATTACTTATTTACCGTTTTTCCGGGCGTTACGGAATAATCATTACCTGTATCCCGTTTTTCTGGACGTTACGGAATAATTACTCATTTGCCATGTTTCCGGACGTTACGGAATAAATACTGTGTTACCGTTGTCCCGTGGGGATTGAACGGGATATATACTGTTGGGTTACAATGAGAATTATATTAATTGACTTTAAAGACTTTTAGAATAGATAACCGAGAAGCACAATTTAAGGTTACACAGCACATACACATACCTCACTGTTTCATATCTGTGTTATTTATTCATATTTACTTCTATCGTTATATCCTAATTATCATTGTTGTTTTGATATTATGACGCACTGACGTCTGGGTTTTTTATGGCCCAGTTCCTTTACCTTTATCACAGGCAGATCGAGAATATTTTAACAATCAAACCAAGTGATAAAGAATTGATCGTGTATTTAGAGATATTTAGTTTAGCTTATTTTCGCAATTTTATTTATTTTGATGTGAGCCCATATTGGGATAGGATTCAAATGTTGTTTATTGGAGTTTGATTCGTTTCCGCTTATGCATTTTTCTTGACTCTATTTACTGTGGCAAATGGACATGTATTAGATAGATATTATATTTTTCTGTTCTTGATATCCTATACACTACTACAAATAAGGCTTGCCCCTACGGATTTATCCGTAGGGGCAACCCACTGCCCCTACGGATATATCCGTAGGGGCGAAAAAATACCCCGTAGGTGTAAAGGCCGCAAGTGCAACTTGAAGCCCAAAAAATACCCCGTAGGTGTAAAGGCCGCAAGTGCAACTTGAAGCCCTGAACTTGCCCCTACGGGCAAATTCTTGCCCCTACGGATATCTGTGTAGGTCCTTTTGCCCCTACGGAGTAAGCCGTAGGGTAAAAAAAGTTATATTATTTATGGGATTTTTTAATATATTAAATGTACCTACGGATATAACCGTAGGGCCATGTACTACCCCCTACGGATATCTACGTAGGTACCTATCTGTAGGGGCAAAATATCAAGATTTCTGATATGTTGCCCCTACGGATAAAGCCGTAGGGCGAACCAGTGGCCCCTACGGATATCTCCATAGGGGCACTCCCAACCCCCTGGTACTGAAATCAAGGGGGAAATATCAGTTACTGCTGATATTTTGGCCCTACGGATATAGCCGTAGGGGCAACATGTGTACCTACGGATTAATCCGTAGGTACATATTATCTGTATTTTTTTTTTAAAAAAAGGGCTGCCTGATTTTTTCCCGCCCTGTGCACAATAATATATACATCAATCAAATATAAAATTATAAATCACACAACATATATCGCAGTATTCATAATCACATCTCACGCATATATATAATATACAAAAGAAACACAAAAACTGAATATGATATAAATATAAACCAATATCAATATCGTTTCAAAATGTAGTACAATGTGTATGATATAAATAAATACAAGTTTCAAAAAATAAGAACCAAAAAGCTACCCTAGTTCGGTCCAGCTCCACCTCTGAATAACGATAGAATAACGCGCGCCTGCTCCTCGGTTAATAAACTCTGCAATTCGGCGCGAGCGGGAGTCTGAGCGGCCTGTGGAGCTGGCGATGTGGTCTGCGCAGCCGCCGTCGAGGTAGTCGCTTGCGGAGCCGCGGCTGCGGGAGTCTGAGTGGGCGGTGGAGCTATAGGAGCTGTCTGCGGAACCGCAGCCGATATAGTGGCTTGCGGAGCCGCAGCCGAAGGAGATGCATGTAGAGGCTCGGCCGATGTACCCTGTCGCGTCTGGACCTAACGTGTGTAATAAGCATGTAAAAACTGTGTATTATTCGAATTCGTATCATTATTAACTTATTTCGAAACGCCGTTTGGATATCTAGTTTGTTGTTTATTTTAATTACATCTGAATGTATGATTAATCAAACTTAAGTCTAAAACCAAATAAGCTCAAGCTACGTACTAATTATGGATATGTTGATATCTATATAATATGACATGATATTTTACTATAAAGTAGTATACATACCAGCATCTCCTTCAACTCCTGAACGGTGGCCCCCAAGCTCTCCAGTTCCTGATGGACACGTCGGTCACCGGAGACGGAGGAAGTAACCGCCGGGGTGGAGTCCAACCTCATATGGGCCCTGCTAGGGCCCAGTTCCCGGCCTCTCTCCCAACCTCCGTGGTGCCCTCCGTGTGCGGCGTCCAGAACTGGGGTCAGCAGCCTCGGATCGCTCTGTCCGGTAAAATCGATCTCCGAGGCCTGGGCCTGCTCAACCACCCGCTCCTATACCCACATTAAGCAGTAAAGTATAAGTATAAAATTTAAACTTGAACCTTCCAAAACTAAAATTTCAAGTTTGGGTAGAAAAAATATTAACACTTATGCAGTACTCCTGGGTAGCGACGTCGGGATATCGAAGCTCGCCCGTGGCGGGATCTGTCGAGGTGCCGTGGACGGCAAGATATGCGGACAACACGCTCGGTGTACCACCTGACGCCACGGTCCGAGATGTCTGCAATATTAGAAAGTAACTCTTAATATTAGAAATATTAGAAAACAACTCTTAATATTGCAGAATATCACAAAGGTCGGTCTATTGTAATTTACCGATAACTCCATGGCTCGAGTAATGTTCCTCGAGCCACCTGTGTAAGTGGGGCGACCCCTCTTCGCCGACTTCCTGTTCTCTGTATTCTGAGCGGCCTGTTTCTGCACAATGCATTAACATTTAGTTTTATAATTAAGAAACACAAAGAAATAAATTATATCATAAATAATGAATTACATTTAAAATACATACCTGTTTACGTTGGGAGTCGAAATAAGCGCACAATAGAGGCCATGTCTCTACGTCGACTCTCGCAAACGCCGAAGTAGATAGGAGGGCCGCTCTCTCTGCCTCGGGGGTCGCCATCCACATGGATTAGCAGTCGGCCTTCAGCTCATTCCTGTTGTATCGGACCTTGGCCTGCATGTTCTTCATCAGGCCATTGTACAGAGCATGAAGGTCGAGCACCCTCCCCGGGTGATCAGGGTCGGCTACAGGCTGAAAATCGTAATCCAACTGAAAATACAAAAAAAAACATTGTTTTTAGATTGCAAGTGTTAATAATAAATATATTGGATAGATCAAATGAAAATATATATTAATACATACCCGAGCCTGATCAAAGAAGAGGGCGAATGAGCGCTGGTGCTGCTCGCCCCACTCAACGTGAAATGGATAGTTCTTCATGAGCCGGCTCTCGTCCCCCAAATACCAGCTGAACCTCTCGGCATGAGGACCGGTATAGCAATAGTCAAGGGTAAAAAAAGGGGGGAATGTTGCCTCCCTCCTAGCTCTGTCAGGCCTCAGCCTATGGGACTGATTCGGGCCTCGAGTCCCCCTCTGGGGTTGGGGAGGCCCTGCGTCTGCACGAAATATCAAGACAATCAATAATAAGACAAAGTTGTATTAAGAAATCAAGGTTAAACGAAAATTCAAGTGTGATATATACCTCCGGTGACTATCGCACGAGCCTGGGCCCGGGCAGCAGCACGAGCGGGACGATAGTTCCTCCGGTGAGGAACAACCGGGGTCCCGGATGCGGACGCATCCCCTCCAACTAGAAAATAAATATCGACGCTAAATTTCCATGAAGTTCATATTTATTCTATAGAGCATATATAAAATGAATAAATATTTTAAATTTATTCATACTAACCTGCAGACGATGCGGAGGGTATGGAAGCGGCAGGAGTGGCCCCTGCGAAAGATGTGGACGCACCACCTATAATTAGACAATTAAAAATAAATTATATAAGTAATTGCAAAAAGAATGTGTAGATCAATAATATAACGTTCTAAATCAATATGCATGCACTATAGGATATATAAACATACCGCAGGTGCGGTGGTGTCACCACCTACAGTTAGACAATAATAAAAATTGCTAAGTAAGAGCAAAAGGAATGTGTGTATTTATGATATAGCATTCTAAATCAATATACATACACTATATGATATATAAACATACCTGGAGGAGCGGGGGTGGCCTCTGTCCCAGATGTGGACGCATCACCAACAACTAGACAATCAAACATTGACAATATAAGTAATTTTGACATAAACAGGCATGAATATCTGTAATATTACATTCAAAATGGATATGCGTGCAGTATACCTGGAGGTGTGGCAAAATCCACACGGAAGGAGGCATCCGAAGGGGTCTCCGATCTGGGTGCAAGACCGGCCCTCTGAAGCTCCCTACGGAGCTCTCCGGGCGGCAGAATCGCTCTACCTCTGCCTCCGCCTTTTCCGCGGCTGGAGCTCCTGTCGCCCCTTGCTGCTCCCGACATCGTCATCAAATCTAGATAAACGGTTCGTGGACGCATTAGACAATCATTAAAAGTATTGACTATATATGTATAGAGCGTAAAATGTGAAGTAATAATATAACATTACCGATAACCTTTTTCGTTTCGTGGGCGCATCATACATATCTACTTGGATTTCATCGTCGATGTCATTTCTAACCCACGTAACTTCATGATCGGTCGAAGACAACCCGTCCTTCGAAACAGACGGTCGGAGCACTTTAAGCCTTCTCTCTTCTTCGTCCTCATCGCTGTCCTCGTATTCTGGGACATCGTAGACATCTCTGGGTTTCTATCGGCATACAACACTCCACCCCGGATGCTTCAAACACTGTGAGTAGTATACTTGGAACGCTTGGTTCGGAAAGATAAACGGATCGTCCTGACCGTAAAATCGAAGTGTTTTCACACTGGTCAATCCATATTCATCTTTCCAAGTCCCAAGACTGCTTCTCCACCTGTCCGTATCGGTTCGCGGATCGTACCAAGTACACTGGAATATATAAAAGGATTCTGATCGTCCGGGATAGTGGATGCCGAGTATACAATTTAAGTACCCATGGTAAATCACACCGTCCGATCCTACCGTCACAATCCCACTATTCTGAGTGGTTCTAGATATTTCTATGTCCTTAACTTCGAATTTGTATCCAAGGACACTAAATCCTTTGTAATATGCAACCTCCATACTAGGAAATTGAGCTAAACATCTTGAATCACTCTCAAATGATGCAGACAAGTTCGGATCGTGGATCTAACAAAATAAATTTTACGACAAATACATAACGATACAAGTTTAGATTAAAACTGATAGCAATAAAATGTTATTCGAATAACTTACATGATCTGTGAACCGATCACAAAAATTATCCTGATGGTATTTTTCCAAACGTTCTTCGTTCCAATCAGGATGCCCCTCATGTACCTCGTTAAAATGAATTATGTTTTCGACAAATAATTATGACATTAATATTATGTCATTTCATACACACACAAACACAGATATAACAATCAATCCAAAAGAACTTACTCTCTAATTTGTTCAAGACATGTGCAATTAAGCAAGATAAACCGGTATATCTTGTTGATAAACATAGTGTCTACGCTCTTATACTCGGCTTTACCATATGGCCCGTCTTGAATTCTTCGTGGTCGGTTAAACCTTGTCTCAATGTTCTCGTCCAGATAGCGGGAATAAAATATGGTTGCTTCATCAAGAAGATAACCTTGCATGATAGAACCCTCTGGTCGATTTTTATTGCGTATATACTTCTTAAGAGTGTAGAGATACCTAATGAGAATATGTTGAATAAATAAATACGGGCATACAGGACAACAATAAATTTATAAATTGCGCGAAACGAAAAATTACACGTACCTCTCGACGGAATCATATGTCTCTACACCATCAATGAACAAAGATTTCAACTCCTCGATCAGAGGTCGGAGATAGACGTCGATATTGTTCCCCGGTGAGTTTGGTCCGTCGATAAGAAAAGGTATCATAAAGTATGATTGGTCCATAGCCAACCAAGACGACAGATTATAAATTATCATTACAACGGGTCATGTACTGTGACTTCCAGCCATATAGTTGAATGGGCAGAAGCCATCGGTAGCCAGTCCGAGCCGGACATTGCGAGGATCGCTACTGAATATTGCGTGCCTCCTATTGAAATCCTTCCATTCTGGTGAATCTCTTGGATGGCTCATTTTTCCATTTTCGCTTGGAGGAGCACGGTGATGCCAAATTATTGCCTCGGCTGTTTTCTTGCACCTGAATAGCCTCTGTAGCCTCTGTGTTATGGGAAAGTATCGTGCTATCTTCACAGGTATATCAAGCTTCTTATCAGAATCTTTCGGCTTATACCTGGCATCTCCGCATATTGGACACTCTTTCAAATCCGAATTCTCTTTCCAGTACAACACGCAATTTTTAGGACATACTTGAATCTTCTCGCACTTTAGACCCAAATCAGACATCATCTTCTGGGTTTCGTTCCAGCTTTCGGGAACATTATTTCCCGGAGGCATAGAATCTTTCAAGAACGAAAAAAGCATTGTGAATGACTTGTTGCTCCATCCATTTAGGCACTTAATCTGGAAAAGTTGGACGAACCATGAGAGGGTGGAATACTTCGCATTCTCATAAATTGGTTTCCTAGCATCATTCATGAAATTTTCATATTTATCCGCACGCGGTCCTTGACCGGAAGGAATGTCATCTTCGGTACGAATAGATTCACCTAGGGCAGCCTCTACCATATCCTCCATTTCTTCTGATGGAAATAAATTTCCGTCTCCTGCCGCATTACCGAATTCTTCTTCTTCTCCTGCCGAACGTTGAAATGAATATCTAATCTATCTTTGTACACGGAGAACCAGCGGAAAGGTACCGACGAAATATCTCGAAACGGATGAAAATACAAGTGAATGAAGGCGTTTGCTTTATACATTCTTAACTTGTCCACACGGGAAAAATCTATGGGTTACCATACGATTGAATTTTCTCGTCGCGTAGACTATACGACGGTTGTTAGTATCCAGCTATACTGTCCGATATTTAACAACCTTCGTATAGTTCTAGGTTACGACGAGCATCGCACGTATGTTAACCGATAGACGGGGACTAAGTGGCGCTTTTAGTTTCATATATGAGTATCGATGAGAATATGAAGGTTTCATATTATCATATATTGGTTTTAACCCGAACATCTCGAATCGCTCTCTAATTATGTGTTTGTTGAGTATTCTTGTTGTATGTGTGTGTTCCGGCTGTCGGGGGTAGGCTTCTATCCCGTTAAGAATGTATAGAGCGAACGCCCATCACTTGTGTTTTCAACCGTTTCGAGTAAATTTCGGCAGCACCTCCCCACTGTTCTCCGAGTACACTGTAATAGAATAGATAATCATTTCAAAGCTGTGAAACAACGTTGAAATGAACATCTAATCTATCTTTGTACATGGAGAACCAGTGGAAAGGTACCGACGAAATATCTCGAAACAGATGAAAACACAAGTGAATGAAGGCATTTGCTTTATACATTCTTAACTTGTCCACACGGGACAAATCTATGGGTTACCATACGATTGAATTTTCTCGTCGCGTAGACTATACGACGGTTGTTAGTATCGAGCTATACTGTCCGATATTTAACAACCTTCGTATAGTTCTAGGTCACGACGAGTATCGCACGTATGTTAACCGATAGACAGGGACTAAGTGGCGCTTTTAGTTTCATATATGAGTATCGATGGGAATATGAAGGTTTCATATTATCATCGAGTATCATATATTGGTTTTAACCTGAATATCTCGAATCGCTCTCTAATTATGCGTTTGTTGTGCATTCGTGTTGTATGTGTAACATGATTTTAAACCATTGAGATCAAGATTGATAGAACTGATCATCCTACATTGCAATAGCATTCATCAACCAAAAACTATTATTGCAATGGCATTCATCTATAACAATCAACAATTAAAACTACAAATGTAGGATACTGATATCATAAAGCGTTATACGCAACATATGAATTCACATGACTGAAACATGCATCAAAATATTGAAGTAGGGGGGCAGAAAAAAATCCTATTTGATTATCAAATGCATGGGTTTGTATGATTTATATGTATGTATTTGAGTGCTGCAATTCCGAAATTTGCTTTAACTTGTACGTTGCTTTATGTTGTTAATTTGATTATTTTTAAAATTGTAATTGGTTCTACACAAAATTATTTCGTTATTGTAACAGAAAATTTTGTTTCTTTCGATATGAAACAGATACGATACAGGATATGATAAATAAAAAAAAGAAACACAAACCGTATCAAGATTTAACAACTTTGATTATGTCATATACGCGGGCCGATATTTTCATATTAGCCAATAGGCAAAAATAGATTGCGGTCTGGATATGGCATATTGGCAGATGTTACCTATATGCATACATGCATGTTGTCTATCCATTTTTTCATAAATTAAACCAACTTTTCTATACATGCTAGTAATTACTGGATACATTCAGGTTAAATGCATAGAGCCAGCCGTAATTTCCTCTACGGTAAACTTTCATCAATGCAACACTTTGGTTCGCCTAACTAGATCGCCATTCACGAACACAATCTATTTATATGGCATGATTTTATACACTTAATTTTACCACATTTATTGAAAATGAATCATTCATGATATGATACATGTATATACATCGATACCCAACCCCAACCTAACCCTAGCCCCAGCCCCAGCCCCAGCCCAGCCCCGCCCCAGCCCCAGCCCAGCCCCAGCCCCAGCCCCAGCCTAACCCTAGCCCCAGCCCCAACCCCAACCGAACCCCAGCTAAACCCCAACCCCAACCGCAGCTAAACCCCAACCCCAACCCTAAGCCAAACCCTAACCCCAGCCCCAGCCACAGCCGAACCCTAACCCCAACCCCAACCCCAACCCCAACCCCGACCCCGACCGCAACCCCTGCCGAACCCCAACTCCAACCGCAACCCCAGACCCAGCCATGAACCCTAGCCCTAAATAATCAAAAATTTCTTTAATTTAGTTGAAGATTTACTAACCTGAACGGCGGTGGCGACGACGAGAACGGCGGTGGCGACGACGAGAACGGCGATGGTGATTTAGGGATTTTGTTTCGCGCGCGATCGAGAGGAAGAAAGAGAGCGTAGGCGATCGATCTGTGCCTTTATTAAATCGATATTTAGTTGCCCCTACGGATTTATCCGTAGGTCCTTGGTTTGCGGCTCCGTAGGGACAAACACCAAATTAAGAATTAATATTTTTATTCTTGAACGTCTAGGCCCGTAGGGATAACCTTTTAGCCCTACGGATTAATCCATAGGGCCTACATAAATCTGCCCCTACGGATACGGATTTCAATATCCGTAGGGGCAACCCTCTATTTTACTAGTGATAGACGGCCGTAATGTGACTGTGAAGAGATGATTTCTTGACACGGGTAGCATGGTTGGCTCTATCATTTGCCGTAGTCACCGTATCTTGAGAAGCGGGGCGTGACAGGATCTTCGTTCGTGAATCAATAGCCTGCAAGTTTTTCTTTTTTAAGATTGTTTTGAAAAGCCCAAACATATATATTGAACAAAAGATAATTAAGTACATAAAACCCAAATCAATGTAGTTAAATGAAAATAGCTCAATATTGAACTGTTAAAAAGGAAGGTAATAGTTTCCAATTCCATGCAATTGGTGATGGTCCATAGCATCAACGAACTTGCACAAAAATAACTTGTATAGCAACTTGCTCTTGGTTTATTTTATTTTCGCTTTTGCTGTGTTGGTGTATGGGATTGTTTCCCATGATGGACTTTGTTCATTTTCAATTTTTCAACAAGTTTCTTCAAAATTTTCATTTAATGAAACCTTGGTCATGGTTTGAAAAAGAAAAACAACTTCCTCTCTCCATGGAGATAAGATTCAAAATCTATTATAACCTTAGCGGGTCTTCCGATCTACTAGAAAGATGTCCATCACTGATCGAACGCAATGGTTTGTTTGGCGGCTCCTGAACAAGAAGTTTCCAACTGGTGTATAGAGTACTTGGCCATTTTATCTACTAAAATTGGTGTGAGATTGGACTAAGCTTCCTTTCATACCATGTTAAATGCCCTCTAAAAAGGAGGAACGTCTGCTGTTAGACAAAAAACAACAACTGCTATGGCAATCGGTGCATGGACATGGTGGAAATTCAGGTTAGCATGGCGGAAATTCAGGTCAGCAAGAAGATTTGATGCAGGGGCATCGGATATTGAAGCTGGAACGTACCATAGGAGTTTACACAAAACGGTTCGAACAGCCCGACTAGAGACTTATGGTGGCGAACTTTTAGCCTACGTTGTGTTTGGCTCTTGTTTTGTATTGGGGTTAATTGGGTTTATGCCAGAAGGGGGGGGGGGGGTTATTATTACTGTCTGGATTTGGATCCGACCTGAAATAAGACATTAACATCTTCCTCTTTTTTTATCAGCGGCCTGAGAGTAATTTTACCGCGTATTAATTTATTGGATAAAATTAGCCCAAGGGGTTAAAATTAATTATATAAACTCACAGGGACCTTATTTCTCCATGTTATACACTTTATAGCAAGGGTGCAAAACAAATTATGTAATGGCTTATTGGGTTACAGGGACTCTATAGTAATTTGTTTGGGGAAAAAAATGAGGTTTTGCATTATTACCGTTGAAATCAATTTTTCTTTTAAAAATAAGGTTTTATAAAAAAAGAAGGCTTAAAACTTTGCTAAACTCTAATATGTTGGTATTTTATTTTATAAGAAAAAATGGGTTTGTGCACCCATGAAACCTCAAAAAATGCCTTGGTTGCAGTGTTTTGAGCCTAGGCTTAAAGCCTTATAAAACCCGCACATTCAAAACCCGCAAACTGAGATAACCAAGAAACAAAGTGGCAACTGAATTCTCTTTTCTGTTGTCCCCAGGCCAGGAATCAAGTTTGGAGCAAAATTTATGGGCTTTAACTTGATGGACTTTGATCTCAGCAAAAGCTTAATAGGCTGGAATGAGTTCTATAAAGCTCTAGTTTTGGGCCTTAATCTTGTCAAGGTTTTGTTGGGTCCTATAGTTTTTGTGTATGAGTATACCCCCTGTGATAAATGTTGCTCTCTATTATAAAAACTTTCCGGTTCCATATTTTATAATTATCTCTCTTGTTTCGATGGCGCAGGGAACTTTTTTTCCTCGCATCGTTGGCAAATGTATGACATTTCTGATTTTTCTTATTTTTTGCCTTCCTAGTTTAGGATTATACCAAGTCTTTTATCTTGTTCATACCAATTATGAGAGAATCTAATAAGATTAAAGGCTCATCTAAATATGGTCGTTATTTGTTTCGATGCGAAAAATACTTCAACCGCGATAAGCACCTTGGGAAAGCAATAACTCCTTTAAGAAGCTTCCAAAATATTTGGTAATGTATCTATATAAATCAATTACTTGCTGAGCATTGAGTCATAGTTTGATGGGTTTGATGTTGCCATCAATCTTTATAATATATTCATGAAAATCGAGATTGGTAGTTTGACAAAAATGATATGAATTATGGTTGAGATAAGGGGGTCCTTTGATAACTCTAAAGGTCGCCTTCATACATATATAGCCCCTATAAGGTGTCCTGCTATTATTAGGTGGTGAGATTTTTCTATTGGAATATGAAATTCACCCTGGCCCTCCAAGTGGCAATTTGAAAACCCTAAAAATTCTAAACCCTAAGACTAGCTTAGCTCACATGAGAGGAGAAAGAAAACAATCTCTTTTATCTTCATCCAGTGTGTTCAGTCGAAAATATTGCATTCTGTAACACATCAATTTCCTCATTATTCTAATCATCTAAGGATAGTTGATATAAATATAACACATATTACCGGTTTGTCTGGAAAATACTAAATACCACGTGTTATAGTTATATTCAACATTCTTTATAGCAAATTGTGTGTTTATTACTTCATGCATGATATTGTATATCTCAAAATATTTCATCAAGATTGTGTGCAGAAAATTATTCAGGTCAAAGAACTGGAATCGTAAAATTTGCCGATAAAATGCAGTAAGTCAAAGACTTAAAATCTGGCAGAGATTTAGAAGAGATTAAATTATTCCAGATATCAAAAGAACACCCAAAGATCAACACCAAGACATCCCAGGAAAATGAGCCAGTAAACTCATCAAATGGCCGCGGAACCGCGGCCGAGTTGGCCGAGTTGCCGCGGTTTCGCGGCCGAGTTAAGGCATCCGATGACATGTTCTCTCCAGAAGCTTCATTCTAACCTCCTAGCTTTCTCAAGACGCTTCATTACCACGTGGGTTCTTCTGGAAGGCTCTGCATAACAAACTTCTTCTAGAAGGCTCCTTGTAACAACCTCATTTTAGAAAGCTCTCTCTAACAACCTAGCTTATAAACGAAGATTCATTTGAGATTTATAAAAGGGGATCTAGATCTAATAGTTGGTGGTTGTTGAATATTGAGTCAAATCATTGCACAAGTTGAGTGAGACAACTTGATCCAAAACAAAAATCCAAATCAAATTCCAATTCAAGATCAAGATCCATTGAGAGCAAAATCAAGTGACAATCGAAAATCCTTTATCGCAGCGCCAATTATCATCAAGAGCAAGAGATCCGCATTCGATCCACGACTCATAAGATCAAGCTAAGCAAAGATCGACGATAAATTCCCTTTCAAAGGAGCGATCAAGAGCTAATCTTGTAAACTCAAATTTGAGAGGTGTAATTTGAAGGAGATTTAATAAAGGTGATAATTGTAATTCTCGCTTTCTTTACATTCTTGCATTATGAATTTTTCGTTCTTGATTCTTTAATTTTCATGATGTGTGAGTAAAATCTCCGCTTGTAAAGGATTCGAGAGAATCGGTAGATCAGGTGATGATAAAATCCTAATACTAATCTTAAGTCTTATGAGATTTGTGAACTTTAGGAAAAAGAATCATCAATGACCTAATTTGGATCGAGATCACATTCTTGCTAATTTCGTTGCAAATTAGAGATTAAATAATTGATGATTTTCTTTGCTAAAAGCTAGATCCGAATGATGATCAATGAAAAGATAAGGGATAGAGAAGGAGAAACCTTAGTTTCTTCAATAGATCCCTAATCTTCATTCATCACCTTCGTTCTAGTTACAATTCATCAATAGATAAGATAAGTCATTGTTAGATTCATCATTGCTACTAATTCAATCGAATTCTACAAGTTATTCTTCATATTCTTGATAATTCAATTTGATATTGAGCACTTCTCGATTTCTAATTCTTGAATATATTCGTGATTTTCTTGAAATGACAACTCGATTAAATCTCGAATTACTTTCTTGAATTTTCTTTTATATTTTCATTTTGACTCATCTAAAGCAAGGTCGAATAAGTACACGCATCTCAGTGGACGATCCGTATTCATTAACGAGCTATATCGACACCTTTAATCGATTGCGGTTATAAATTCTTTGATTGTGATAAACTTTTCATTCCATACAACTCCACAATCCAAATAATTAGATTAATCAAATGGTGCCATTGCCGGGGATGCGTGCATAATTTGTTCGTTTTTGCAATTTGAGTTAAAAAATTATTATTCCATCAAATTTTAATCCAAAATCGCACCATGTGCTTAACGTTTAGTGTTTGAATTTTTGCGAGGGAATCTGGAATCATTGTAGCAGTGAGATCAAAATTCAGAGAAAATCTACAAATTCCAGAAGAGTACAAGAAACTACAAGGAAAATTTTGAAACCCTAATTCCTCCATTCCACCGCGGATCCCCGGCTAATGGCAGGTTTTTGCGGCGGTTCCGCCGCCGTTTAAGCGTTTCAGTGTTCCAAACTTCTGTGGTATATTCTATGTTCTCTCCTTTTCTCTCTGACCTTATCCAATAACCATTTTCTGCAGGATTCTTTGTAAAAACAGCGCCGCTAAAATAAAAATCTGTTGCATTTCTTAAAATTGGTTGTTTTGTGCATATTTTTAATACAGAAATTAAGGGGCAAAGACCAAATTCAGATTAGGAAGGAATTTCATTACCCTTCCTAAGCCCCAAAAATCACAAAACTAGTATCCGCATCACCCTCATTAACTAAAAAATATCTAGACAAGACTCTAAGGACCGTCGCGCTCAATTAGGACAGAAGAAGGTCGTGGGTAATCTATTGCTTATCCGCATTTCTTTTTTGGTGTCTAAGACAAGTGTGTCTAAGGCAAGTGGTTACTTAATTAGGCCCAATACTTACATAGAGGAAAACCTCCCACTTACCTGGCACTTACCTGGCCATAGAAAGAATAAAGAGGCAGCAGAGGATTTATCCTGCGAGTTGTCTTCTGGAAGTCTAGGAGCGGTCTAGTGACTTGACCTAGGTGACCATTAGATATAGGGTTGCTTGTGCATTTTTGTGTGAATTTTCATAAATCCGTCTTTTTTCAAAACAAACCAATTATTTTCTCTCTTTTTTACCCCCTTTCCCCTCTTCTCTTCTTATAATGGGTTACCCAAACAAACGAACTCTTGCCGAGCTTTGCTATCCACAACCAGATATTTCTTGTCTTCGTAATCGCTTCGGTGTACCATCCGACTCTCCTATGTCTTTAAGAGATCGGATAGAACAAGCGGGTAGAAACAGTTGGCCACCTCAGTCCAGGTCTTATCAACTGTATCCTAATTCTACATCTGTTTCAATTGATACTCCGAGTGAGGATGCCCCTAGATGCATATCCATTGATGATCATATAGTTAGGGCTAAAGGCCAAAGTTTCAATCCGGACCAATATCAACCATCACCACCATTTTCCAAAGAAGAATTTCATAATCGGTTTGTGGCATGTATGATGTCTATTGAAAATAGTCAACCAACCAACCAATATCAATATTCTTCTTATCATAATGTTGATCCTACTCCTGTCCAGTTTTCACAACCATTCTGTTCCTATCAATCCGATCCGACTTTTATACCTTCTCTAGACAGTCTTTCTAATCAGTCATTTGGGAGTTTTAATTATTCATAAGAATTTCAATTTTATACTGAAACCCCTTATCGACCCAAGTCTAGTCTTGAGCAGACATTAGAAAAATATTTGAAAATGTCGAACCAAATTAGAAAGGAGACGACAGAGTGGATGTAAGCAAATAATTTCAAATCAGCCCAAAAATTTTCAGTATATAATTCGGGTATAGGACAAAGTGAGAATTTGGGTAGTGAGACAGAACTATACACCTTTCCTAATCAAACCTTCTATTTCCAAACTGAAATCCACAACTCCAGTTTCACAGATTCATCAAGTATACCAAATGTTTCATCAATTTAAGATAGAATGTATGAGAAGTTGTATGACTTTGCAGTGTTTGATTTACCCGACTGTGAAGGGTCCATTTCAAGTGAAACCATACCAAATCCTTGTGATCTCTACACTTCCCCTCTTGAACCTAAATTGATTGAAAACCATACTTTTATGAGGTGTCTGAGAATTTTAACCTTCACTTGAATGAGGAAATTGACGTTGGAGATATATTGATTGATGAACCCGAAATTTTGGATGAGTTTGTTCCACCAATTCATCAGAACTTTTCACTTTATTGTGGTCATCATCTCGAGCCTTTAATTATTCTTCCCGAACCTCATACATGTCTTGACATCGATGATAATTGTATACCTGAACAGCAGACCGAAATTCAGCCTACATTTCCCATATCTGGTTTAGCGATCCTCGATACACCAATTGGTTTACCCATTTCACCTTCTACTTTCTCTGGTTCTTCTTCTGTTCCTATAATGTTACCGAGTGTTGATGAATCATAATCCAATATTTCGAGTTCTAGCGAAACATTTAGCGACGTTATTCTTCGATATATCGATGAAAGTTTCGAAGAAATTTTCGCTGATGAACTCGTATTCCTAACAGACACGGATTTTGTGATTAATCAACCTCCAGCTATAGAAGTTGAACCGCCATCGCTCCTTCTACGATACGAGAATGCAAATGCTCCACTCATTCCTAATCATTCACATTCTCACTGTCATTCATCCTCATTCTTTTATTTCTATAATTTAAGACTCAAACCCTTTCCATCACACCACTTATTTCTTCACCACTTCTTCTTGATTCTATACATATGTTCTTTCACCGACCTATACGTTACATTGATCAAATCTTCGAATGGTTGGTATTAATTTTTGGTTTTTATAAAGCCTTATATTGACCAAATAACTTTACTCCATCTTAAAATGCTTAATATTGTTTAACTCAAGTTTTGGGGGGGTGTATTTTTGGCTCTTGAAAATAAAAGTTGTGCTCAAAATTGTGAGCCAAAAATAAGTTTGGGGGAGTATTTTCATGTTCACTTATTCTTGTTCCCGCCAATAAATTTTCCTCCCAAGCCTACAGGTTTTTGAGATTTAACAGATGACAACAGTGAGGACACTGTTGTAAACAAATTTGGGAGATGTTTGTGCTTATTTACGCACCACTTTGCATCATACTTTGCATAAGCACAAAATATATAAAAAAAAATGTGTACATAAATAAGATAATAAAATATTAGAAAGTGAAAAATTACATCTAAAATATTGGAAAAATTTAAGAAAACCAAGAAAGTTATATGTTTTCTTAAAACGAAACTAGTAATAAGTAGTTATGAGTCGTTGTTCCAAGGATTAGTAAGATGAAAGAAGTCATTAATCTGAGAATAAAAATAAGTCTGAAAATTAGTTTCTATTCTGGAAGCCAAACATTTGAACGTTGATACCCTACTATACGCACTTACACACGTCTTGAAACTCGGGATAGTAGAGAATACCTTGAAATGCTCTTGTCTAAAAATCAAAGTATGAAGAAAATAATAAATGAAGCATAAAAGATAAAATGGTGAAGAAAAATCACAAAAGCAGCATAAAAAATATAGCGAGGGTGTTTCATCACCTAGTGCCTTAGACCAACTGGTTTGGAAGTCACTGCTAAGCCTTAGGTGTTGTAAGACGAGAAAATTGCTAATTACGTCTAACATGTGAGCACATTTAGTAATCGGTCGGTTAGTAACTCAAGAAGTATTAACGGTCGCATGAAAAATGTGTGAGTAATTCCATCTAAAATATTCACCGACTAAAAAGTATTGAGGTAGATGGACAAGAGTATGATAGCTTGAATTGAATTCTCCGAGTGTAGGGATGTCTTTTACACACACATAGTGGTATATGATCGGTGTTTGGAAGAAAGGTAGAGATGAAGAATAAAGGCGATGTTTTATTGAAGGATGATGTGATTTCTAATATCTTTTCATGACTATTAAGATATGGCTCATGACAACCGAAAAACTAGTGTAGTTGGAAACTCTGATTTTCAAAGTCTTTCTTTTATAATTTCTATCTTTATATGTAACTTTCACAGTTTTCATTTTATTATAGGATTTTGTGGGTGCAATCCGCTGAAAACCCTCAGCAGACAACACTCCTCCTACTAGGGACACCCAGAGGTTTAAAGGCTTGTTGCACGTGCTCAGTGCAATCGTGTTTGCCTACGAAAGTGTGCTAGTTAGTTTTTTCTTTTTCCTTTTCTTCTTCTTTTCTCCTTCACCTGAATAAAAGATATTTGCTCGAGACGATCAAACTTAAGTTTGGGAGAATTTTTTCAGTCGAAAATATTGTATTCTGTAACACATCAATTTCCTCATTATTCTAATCATCTAAGGATGGTTGATATAAATATAACACATATTATCAGTTTGTATGGAAAATACTAAATACCACGTGTTATAGTTATATTCAACATTCTTTATAGCAAATTATATATTTATTACTTCACGCATGATATTGTATATCTCAAAATATTTCATCAAGATTGTGTACAGAAAATTATTCAGGTCAAAGAACTGGAATCGTAAAATTTGCCGATAAAATGCAGCAAGTCAAAAACTTAAAATCTGGCAGAGATTTAGAAGAGATTAAATTATTCCAGATATTAAAAGAACACCCAAAGACCAAACACCAAGACATCCCAGGAAAATGAGCCAGTGAACTCACCAAATGGCCGCGGAACCGCGGCCGAGTTAGGATATCCGATGACATGTTCTCTCCAGAAGTTTCATTCTAACCTCCTAGCTTCCTCAAGACGCTTCATTACCAAGTGGCTTTTTCTGAAAGGCTCTGCATAACAAACTGCTTCTAGAAGGCTCCTTATAACAACCTCATTCTAGAAGGCTCTCTCTAACCAGCTAGCTTATGATGGAAGATTCATTTGAGATTTATAAAAGGGGATATAGATCTAATGGTTGGGGGTTGTTGAATATTGAGCCAAATCATTGCACAAGTTGAGTGACACAACTTAATCCAAAACAAAAATCCAAATCAAATTCCAATTCAAGATCAAGATCCATTGAGAGCAAAATCAAGCGACAATCGAAAATCCTTTATCGCAACGCCGATCATCATCAAAAGCAAGAGATCTGCATCCGATCCACGACTCACGAAGATCGAGCTGAGCAAAGATCGACGACAAATTCCCTTTCAAAGGAGCGATCGAGAGCTAGTCTTGTAAACTCAAATTTGAGAGGTGTAATTTGAAGGAGATTTAATAAAGGTGATGATTTTAATTCCCGCTTTCTTTATATTCTTGCATTATGAAATTCTTCTCTCTTGATTCTTTAATTTTCATGATGTGTGAGTGAAATCTCCGCTTGTAAAGAATTCGAGAGAATCGGTAGATCATGTGATGATAAAATCCTAATATTAATTTTAAGTCTTATGAGATTTGTGAAGTTTAGGAAAACGAATCATCAATTACCTAATTTGGATCGAGATCACATTCTTGCTAATTTCGTTGCAAATTAAGGATTAAATAATTGATGATTCTTTTTGCTAAAAGCTAGATTCGAATTATGATCAATGAAAAGATAAGGGATAGAGAAGGAGAAACCCTAGTTTCTTCAATAGATCCCTAATCTTCATTCATCGCCATCGTCTTAGTTACAATTCATCAATAGATAAGATAAGTCATTATTAGATTCATCATTACTGCTAATTCAATCGAATCCTACAAGTTATTCTTCATATAATTCAATTTGATATTGGGCACTTTCTCGATTTCTAATTCTTGAATATATTCTTGATTTTCTTGAAATGACAACTCGATTAAATCTCGAATTACTTTCTTGAATTTTCTTTTATATTTTCATTTCGACTCATTTAAAGCAAGATCGAATAAGTACACGCATCTCAGTGGACGATCCGTATTCATTAACGAGCTATATCGACACCGTTAATTGATTGCGGTTATAAATTCTTTGATTGTGATAAACTTTTCATTCCATACAACTCCACAATCCAAATAATTAGATCAATCATAGTGCATGAAAATCGCATGAGAACAAGAGGAATGTTATCAACACAGCATTTTCAATCAACCCATATGGGGTCATGTGCATGTGACACCATAGAGCGTCTTTTTAATCCAGAAGGTGAAGACAATTAACACTTAATGAACATCCTGTGGATTTGATCTAAATGATTGATGGTTACCTGTTCTTTGCTTTTCTTTTCTTTTTTGGGAAAATAGTCCCTTTTTGGTTTTAGCCAAATTAATCTAGGAATAAAAGACCTGCTGGGTCAATGATTGCTCACATTTACCTAGCAACATATCAGTCGAATTAATGATATATTAGAAACTAAAACTTAAAATCAGGAATGAGGTAAATACATTCAGCACCATTCAATTGTATTTTATTCATGACTTAAGCATGGAACGGATTCTGGGCAGCAACACACGAGCACCATTCGGTTGAAGGGGTCAGAATATTCATTATTTGTTGAAGAAAATCTTAAAAGCTTGATTTTTGGGGTTTTATATTCAACCATATTATAAAAAACATGAAATTTTAGGATATGTCTTCTATTTAATTAAATTATTTAGCAATAGACAGCTCCACCAACTATTTTCCAAATAGCTAGCTATTGGACTATTTAATTAATAAACAAAATAAGAGGAACCAATAAAAACAAAAACACTTGAGCAATGATTTGGATGCTATGGAGAATCTTTCTTAGGCCATACGGCTCTTCTGTATTACTTTATGACTTTTAGTGTGTGCACCTTTTCTTCCTTCCTTTCTTTTTTCTTGTTTTTTTGCTCAACTTTATTTTTCGCTTTTATCGCTAAATGCTTTATGACAAGGTTCAATCATTATACCACTATAAAGGCTTTATTCGAAACCTTCGTATCCATTTTGGGTCATTTTCTTCCATTCGGTGCTTCTAGAAAGTATTTTTTTGATTAAAATAACAACCATCATATTCTTTATTCTTTCATTTTTTTTGTTGTTAACTTTTAATTGATTATAATTTTGTCCCTTTACTACAATCCGTCATCGTCTCAACAATCTTTTTTCTTCATTTACATATTATATATATAAATAAATAAAAGGAGAAGATTTGTGTATATTATAATATAATAAATGCTTGGTCGTGTAATTGGAGGCGGACCAGCAACGCACACGTGGATGTGGGACCCAACAACAACCGTACTACATCAACGTGGGTCCCGCCACGTGGGAAACGGTTGCTTCCACGTCAGAAATTTGGTGTACGGACGAGAAAGAAAACAGCATCTCATCTCTTGAGAAGGAGCATGACCAAGTGGTGGGGCCCACTCTTGCTGCCCTGTTTTCCTTCCTTGTTCTTAGTCGCTTTATTTTGGGCTATAAATTGCATTACATAGGAACCTCTTTTGTTTTTTTGGTTTTATATTCATTTTATCAGGGATTTTTTCTTCTCAGAATACACTTTTAATGGGATTTGGGCTGTTTTGGAATATAAATTATCATAACCGAGATAACGTCAATGCGATCCAAGTGCGGATTTGAAAAGAGACGTAGAATTTCTATTATTCCAACAAAATTAAACGAGGGTGTGATTTTGCAATTAATTTAGCATGGGTTTTTTATAAAAAAAACATGCTCCATCACAACAACAACAATTTTCAAATCAGTGTGACAGGTAATCATAGCATCTATATACCGGCTCATCTTTTATAGTGATTATCAAAGGATGAGAATGATTAATTGACAGATTGACCGCCATGCCTGAGAAATCCGAGCACGCTCATGCTCTTGCAATTTTCTGACTTAATGTTTGTGCGACGGCTGGTGTTCTTGTTATCAAACTGACTGTATATGAAAACTAATCTGATTGATGAAAGAAACCTGTTGTATACTCCAAATTTAACAAGTTGATGTTATGAGCAATATGTACACCCAAACCATTGATTTGAGAGTTTGGAGCATGTCTAAATCTTATGAGACTTGTAACAAGAATTGACATGAGATAGAATAAGAAGTTTCATCAATTAGTCCTTCTGGATCATGTAAAAGCGATTGCTTCTAATATGTGTGTTCATGCTGAGAATTGACACCCAACATTTTATGAAAAATTATTGTTGGAATATAAGAATTCTTTCCCCACGCTTAAGCATCACAGATAACTATTTTGGAAGTTGTTAGCCCATGTGTCCGGTAGGTTCTCTGATGGAGACACTGAAAGGGTATCGGAACAATACTGACTCAAATCAATTCCACGAGACGTGTGTATATGTGGTCTCTGCAACTACAGCCCCTGTGCTTTACACAAAGGTGCTATTAGCGGCCTCAATATCGCACTGGGCTCTGACATCATGAAACTGGAATTGATGACGCTCGATATCGGTGACTTCCCAGATAATGACACGTGGCAGATGACGTGTCTCAGAGCTTACAAGAAATGATCAAGAACGTTACGTTAAGATCACATCCCGGGCCTTCGGCCCGAGGATATTCCCGATCTTCGGTGGCCTTCTAGATCACCGTCAGCTCGCCTCCAAGCTATCACAGAACGAACCCGCCTCGGCCTCCCACTCGATCCCGAGCCTCCCGCCGAACTGCGGTTCCTCGGTCTCACCGACCGACCCACAACACCGATCGCAGGCGCCTCCGCCACGAATCCGCGAATCTCTCCAGACGCGAGATATCAGCCGCCCATGATCCCACGTTCTACGCCATCATGATCCCCTATTAACGAGCATATCTCATCATTAATAGGGAATCCCGCCTAACAAGCGGGCGTGACGCCAGGGGCGTGATGGCCGGCGTGAATCTCATGCCCTCCTGCCCATGGCTGCTTCTATATAAACCCCTCTCTCAGACGACTCAAGTAAGCCAATTTTACCCTAATAGGCCGTTACTCTGCCAAAATACCCTATCTAACTTGATCGTCGAAGGGTCATCGGTGGCACAACCATCCCGGGACTTCTTTGCAGGTAGCTCGGCCTCAACCACACAAAACCCATTGAGATCCACACGCTTCATGAGGCAACCCTCCAAATCCAATCTAAGCCATCCATCAGCGCTCGCAGAAGATCAACGGAAGGTAATATCTGAAGGAGATCCAGAGATCCATTAGTTGGCGCCGTCTGTGGAAAGCAAGTTCTACTCAACGAAAGTTCGTCCTCCGGTCTCAACTTCATGGCGAGCGGTCACCGCGACGATCCAAGCACCAGCCGTCGGCCTCCCCGCAGTGGAGACAAGTGGAATCCCCTCCTCCACCGAACGCCATTCACGCCCTATCCGTCCGGATAGATCGACTCGCGTTCGTCGTGGATGCACTCGTCCGTGTACAAACGGCTGGGCAAACTCCCCAGGTCGCCGCTCCCCCACCTCGGGACCGGGACCCCTACAAAGGAAGAGAAGACTCTGCCCGCGTTGGCACGACCGAACACCGCCTCGCTGTCTCTGGCGGCCGCAGGTCCCCCGGGCCGACGTATTCAATGACCCGGTGGACGCCGCACAGCTCAACACCGAGATCATTCGCCAGAGCGCCTCGTCCCGAGCCCCATCGCGCCCCTGTCCCTCCCGAGGAGGCGTCGGTCATCTCACCTGCGCCCAGGCATAACCGACATCCCCTCACTCGACGGGGTCGCGCGCTTGGGACTCGCCATGGCAGCTCGAAGACAACCTCGCCAGGGGACCTGAGGACCCTCATCGAACGGAACCGTAGCCGTGGCCAGGCAGAGGTCTCCGGCAGCAGAGCCAAAAATCAGAGTGTGCCGAATCATCAGGATACCACGGCCGACTCGACACCCTCGAAAAGAAGATCGAAGGCATGCATCGGGAAAGTCGTCATTCTAGCGACGGAGCTAAATATGCCGCCGACTCGACACCCTCGAAAAGAAGATCGAAGGCATGCATCGGGAAAGTCGTCATTCTAGCTACGGGGCTAAATATGCCGCCGACTCACTCACGAAGCCCTTCACAGAATAGCTTCTCGCCGTCCACGTCTCCTCCCGGAACAAGCCCCCGAAAGTCTCACAATTCGACGGGAAGTTCGACCCGAAGGACCATCTGGACGCGTTCACGGCCAGGATAAGTATCCAGGACTGTTCCAACGCCACATAGTGCCGCGCTTTCTCGACCACTCTCATCTGATCCGGATGAGACTGGTTCTGAGGACTCGCGCCGCGCTCGATCTCTACCTTCGATGAGCTGGCCACACAATTTCTCGGCCACTTCGTCGGGAACAGACGACAGAAGCGGACCGTCGACCATCTCTTCACCATAAAGAGCGGGGATAAAGAATCCTTCAAAGGATACGTCACCCGCTTCTACAACGCCCTCCTTGAGGTCCCGGAACACCGGGACAAAACGATCATTACAACACTTAGGTCGGGTCTTTGGAACAAGGAATAGCTATGCTCCTTTGCATTAGTGCAACCTAAGACCATGGCCGAGGTAAAGGCCTGGAGCGAATGCGAGATCCAGCTTGAATCCAAGGTGAACGCTAACCTGCTCCGGACAAAACAAGCTGATCAGAAGAAAAGGGCCCGGGAAGAGAAAAAGAAGATTGAGCGGCCAAAGCCCTACTTACCGAAGTTTCAGGAGTACACCCCGCTCAACGTCTTCCAGACGGTACTGCTGGAGGAGGCTAAGGGCGAGAGGTTCTTCAAACTTCCCCCAGTTTCGAATAAGGCAGCAAAGCGCACCCGGGGCCCCTACTGCGGTTTCCACAGGTCCCAGGGCCACTCCACTGAGAACTACAAACAGCTCCGAGACTATATCGAGGAGCTAATCCACTCGGGGCACCTGGCAATGTACTTGCGAGACAAGCAGCAGGCTGACTGTGAGCAAGAGCAACGTCCCCTCCTGGCGAAATGACAATCGGCCAAATCATGGTCATGTCAGCGGGGGGTACGACGATGACCGACGAGACACAACATCCCTCCCCGATCGAGGGACCTATCGGCCACCGGAGGAAGAAGGCCAAAGCAGCCGAGCCGATCGTTTTTACCGACGAGGATCTCCATGGTATTTCCCTGCCTCACAACGACCCGCTGGTGATCACAGCTCGGGTCCACCACTACGAGGTGCAGAGGATACTGATCGACTCGGGAAGCTCGGCAGACATTCTCTTTTATAACTGTTTCCTGCGTATGGGACTCACCCCGTTGGACCTAAGGCCGACCGCTCACATCCTGTCAGGGTTCACTAACAACTCCATCCCGGCGGAAGGGGTAATCACTCTCCAATTTAACATCGGGGAGGCTGGCCGCACGCGCACCATGCCAGTGGAGTTTATCATCGCGAGAATCCTATTGGCCTACAACGTCTTCCTCGGTCGCCCGACACTGACTCCCTCCGGGTCCAGATATCGACCTACCACCTAGTGATGAAATTCCCGCTCGACCAACAAACCGTAAAGGTTTTCTTCACCGCAACATCTACGTCTGAGCGGCCAAACAATGATGTTGAGGGCGAGGGTTACATCAAGGGTTCTCTGGACACTCAAAACGAGCAAAAGGAGGTCCGAGGGACCCCGGTGGAGCCACTGACAGAGGTCCCCCTCGTAGAAGGGGACGATGAACGAACCGTTCAGATCGGGTCGCTTTTGACGGGGACTCAGCGAGACGACCTGGTCCACTTCTTCAGAAACAACTCTGACGTGTTCGCCTGGGCACCTGCCGACATGCCTGAGATCGACCCCAAAATCATATCTCACAAGCTCGGGGTGGATCCTAAGGTCCGACCCGTCCGGCAGAAAAAATGAAGCTTCGCCCCGATCAAACAAAAGGCGATCGAGGACGAGGTAGACAGGATCCTCTCCGCCAACTTCATTTGGAACGTGCCATACTCGGAATGGTTGGCGAACGTAGTCATGGTCAAAAGGTCAAGCGGGAAGTGGCGCATGTGCGTCGACTTCACCGACCTCAATAATGCCTTCCCGAAAGACAACTATCCCCTTCCCCGGATAGACCAACTCGTCGACAGCTCGGCAGGCCATGAACTACTTAGCTTCATGGATGCTTTATCCGACTACAACCAGATCCGTATGAATCAGCAGACGAGGATCTCACCGCATTCACAACGGACCGGTGGTATACTGCTACAAGGTGATGCCTTTCAGCCTCAAAAACGCCGGAGCTACGTATCAACGCTTGGTCAATCGCATGTTCAAGCCGCAGATCGGCAGGAACATGGAAGTTTACGTCGACGACATACTCGTCAAATCGATCTCTTCGGACGAACACGCCAAGGATCTAGGCGAGTCCTTCGATGTCCTCCGCAAATACAAGATGAAATTGAACCACGCCAAGTGCGCATTCGGGGTCAGCGGTGGAAAGTCCTCGGTTTCATGGTCGCTCACCGTGGGATCAAAGCTAACCCGGAGAAAATCAATGACATCCTCAACATGGCCACGCCCAAGGCTGACGTCAAAATCATGCGGCTGACAGGGCGGGTAGCCGCTCTGAGTCATTTCATGTCGAGGTCTGGGGATAAGTGTCTCCCGTTCTTCAAAGCTCTAAGGAAGATACCAAGATTCGAGTGGTCGGAGGAGTGCCAGACCGTCTTTGAGCAACTAAAGAGGTACTTAGCGACTCCCCCGCTGCTCGCCCGGCCAGTTGAAGGGGACGAGCTATCGCTATATCTGGCGGTATCCGACCAAGCTGCAGGCTCGGTGCTCGTCCGAGAGGTCGAGGGAGTCCAGAAGCAGGTATACTATGTGAGCCACGTCTTCAAGGACGCTGAAACGAGGTACCTATCTATAGAGAAGATCGTCTTGGCACTTATCGTGGCCTCAAGAAAACTACAACACTATTTCCAGGCGCACGCCATCCTCGTTCTTACCGAGCGGCCTTTGGGGTTAATCCTCGCCTCCCCTGAGTCCTCTGGACGCTTGGAGAAATGGAGATGGGAGTTGTCCCAGTTCGACATAAAATACCGTCCGAGGCAGGCTATCAGGGCACAAGCCCTGGTCGATTTTATGGTCGAGTGCACCATCCCCAACAAAGAGCCAGAATCCATGCCGGCCCCCGCAGCTCAACCCTCAATCGATGGGAAGCCCGACTCCTTCCCTGATTGGATCCTTTACGTCGACGGGTCCTCGACTGAGGAAGGCTGTGGTGCCGGCCTCATCATTCGGGGCCCGAACGAGGCAGAAATGGAGTATTCTCTGAAGCTCGGGTTCAAGGTCTCAAATAACGCGGCGGAATACGAGGCCTTACTGAACGGACTGCGCATAGCTTTCGGACTGGGGGTGAAAACGATCCGGATTTGTAGCGACTCCGCCCTAGTCGTGGGCCAAGTGACCGGCCGATTCGAGGCACGGGAGCCTCTGATGGTGAAGTATCTATCCGAGGTGAGAAGATTGCGAAGGGACTTCGACGAAGTCTAGGTGGAGCAGATCCCCAGACAGCTCAATGCCCAAGCCGGCGCCTTGAGTAAGCTGGCTTCATCTTATACGGCCAACAACAACAAGAACATCCTTTTCGAGGTCTTGCCACGACCCAGCGTAGAAGAAGGGGCGACACTACTTCAAGTATACACAGCCCGAGAAGAAGACCGGGATTGGAGAAAGCCCCTTTTGGAATTCCTGAGGGAAGGTATGCTCCCAGAAGATCAGGGAGAAGCCCGCCGTCTCCGAGCCAAAGCTCGTCATTTCGTCTGGAGCAATAGGAACCTCTACAAGAATTCATTCACTCAGCCCTTGCTCTGGTGCGTCGACCCCTACGAAGCCGACTATGTCCTCCGTGAGATCCACGAAAGGGTCGGCGGCGCGCACCAAGAGGCCCGCACCTTAATCCAGAAGGTATTGCTCTAGGGGTACTACTAGCCGACAATTCATCAGGACGCCCAGAAGCTCGTTAGGAGATGCAAGAGCTGCCAACTCCATGGAAGCATACCTCGCCTTCCCGCTACTGAGATAATCTCCCTAACCTCCCCATGGACGTTTGCCCAGTGGGGAATAGATATGATAGGCCAGTTCCCTACCGGTACGGGCGGGCATAAGTACGTCCTCGTCGCAGTAGACTACTTCACGAAGTGGATCGAGACAATTCCCATCAGGAAACCGGATGCCACCAAGACTATAAAGTTCCTGCAGAACAACGTGATACTCCGGTTCGGCATCCCGAGGTGTATCATCACCGACCATGGGACAAATTTCAAAAACGAAAGAGTTAAGGAATTCTGCAGCGAATATCGTATCCTCGTGAAGTTTGCCGCGGTCGCGCATCACCAATGCAACGGGAAAACCGAGGTCACTAACCGGGATGTCCTCCAAGGTCTTCGGACACGCCTAGAAGGGCGCCAAGGCAGTTGGGTCGAGAAATTACCCCGGGTCTTATAGGCCCTGTGCGCGTCGAAGAAAATCCCCACCCGGTAGACCCCATTCAGCCTCTACTACGGTACCGAGGCAATGGTCCCAGCGGAGATCGGGCTCCCTAGTCACCGGGTCGAGCATTTCGATGATGAAGCGAACACCTCAGCCCTCCGAACTAACTTGGACATCTTGTTAAAAAACGAGACCGGGCTCAGATCAGAGCTGCCGCCTATCAACAGCAAACCGCCCGCTACTAGAATGCGCGATTCAAGCGTCGCTTCTTCAAGACCGGAGATTTAGTCCTAAGGCGGAACGAGTTCGTCGATCAAGGAAAACTGCATAAGTTTTCCCCAAAATGGGAAGGTCCTTTCCTCGTCTCAGAGGTCCTGCCCGGTGGAGCCTACCGCTTACAAGACACGGATGGTCGCAAATTTCCATGACCTTACAATGCTGAGAAGTTCAAGCTACACCTCTGAAAAGAATACCTACGCATGTATATTTCTTCTTTCACAAAGGCGATGTAAACCTTTCTAAAGTTCTTTCTATTTAAATAATAAAAAAGGGAACAATGAGGCATCGCAAAAAGGAGAATTCTATTTATTTAAAAGGTATTACGGGCTCCTCTGCCTTACAGAAAAATAATAGGAAAAATTTACAACAGAGGGGGGACGGGATCGAGGAAATACTCCTGGTGATACTCAGTGTAGATTTCCGCTAGCCGGGCCCTAGCCTCCGCAGCCCGCTCCCGCCGATGCTGCACACGAACCCAGGACGCCACGGAAGCACCCGGCGCTCCGTCCTCTGCGCCTTGGCTCACGATGTACCTCATTTTGAAGCACTCCAAAATGAGGGCCAAGGATCGGTCGTGCCTGGCTTTAGAGATGAGGCCGAGCAGGTAGATCGAGTGCACCTTGTCGAGCGCCTCTTCCAGCAACTCCTCGAAGAAGGGGTTGTACAACCCCGGGGACCTCCTCCAAATTGTGTACATCAGCAACTGCAGGAGGGACGACCGCCGAGGGAGAAGCCGACCGACATGACCATCGAGGAGCTGAACCACTCCCCGGTACCCATCCTCAGCTAGGGATTAGTCATACACGGAGACTTCGTCGAAGGTAATGATCTCTTCGATCGAATACATGCGTCCAGTCATCTCAAAAAGAGATATCAAAGAAGTTGCAGTCTCCTCTCTATTTATAATCCCAAATAGAATCCTTAAGGACCCAGATTCGCACGCGTATAGGCGCGAATCCTGGGATCCACCAAGGTTACTCCAATATCGCGCCGCCAAATGGCAAAACTGACGCAGCTTCCCGAAACGTTACGCCTCCCCCAAGCATTCCTGGCATATGCCGCCTGCGACAGTCGCTCCTCCCAAGGTTCACCAACCAAAGAAGGTTAAACCGGACCTCCGGATCCACCGAGCAGCTACCCTGCTCGGTCCATCCTTAACAGACTACTACTGGGGTTCTTCAACAAAGCGGTGTAAATTTTTCTAAGTTCTTTTTATTTAAACAACAAGAAGGACACGATAGAGCATTGCAAAAAGAAGAACTTTATTGATTCAAAAAGGTATTATAGGCTCCTCAGCCTTACATTACATAAAAAAAATTACAGCAGTGGGGAAAGGGGGTACAAGAAATATTCCTCGTGGTACTCCGAGGAAATTTCCGTCAGCTTAGCCCTTTCGCCTCGGACCTCTGCCTCTGATGCTGTCCACGAACCCTCGTGGCCATGGACGGGCCATAAAGCTCCACGGGAGAGCACCCATCGGCAAGATGCCTCATTTGATAACACTCAAGGTCGAGTGCCACCGATCGATCCTACCGACTCATCGAGATCAGGCCGAGACGACATAATAACCCCAGCTTCCCAACCGCCTCGTCCTTCAGCTGTTCCGACAAGGGGTTGTGCAGCCCCGACGATGCCCTCCAGATGGAGTACAACAGCTGGAGAAGGGGTGATCGCCGGGAGAGCAGGCAGACGATATGATTCTCAACCCGCCGGATCACCACCTGCACTGTCTCCTCGGAGCACAACTGGTCGTACAGATATACGTCCTCAAAATTTATGATCTCGGAGATAGAGAAAGGGAAAGTGTCCATTCTTATGTTTTGGGGATGAAAAAAGGAGTGATCAACGCGTCCTCCATTTTATAGCCCCACAGCGCCCCTAAGAGTCTAACAGTCGCTCGTTTCTTCCACTACCGGACCGCCACGCGGCGGATATCCCGCTTTTCTCGGCGAAATCGGAACAACGCGGCTATTACACTTCGCCTCCCCCGCGCGTTCGTAACACGTGTCGCCCGCGACGGTTACTCTTCTCGATGTTCATGCAGCTACCCTGCTCGGTCCATCCTTAGCAGGCCTCTCCATGCCCACCCGCGCTAAGGATCAAAGCCCTCATCAAGAGGCAACCGAGCAGCTATCCTTCTCGGTCCATCCTTGGCTGGTAATTTCTTACCCACCGACGCCAAGGATCAAAGCCCTCACCAAGAGGTAACCGGGCAGCAACACTGCTCGGTCTATCCTTAGCAGGCCTCTCCATGCCCTCTCGCGGTAAGGATCAAAGCCCTCATCAAGAGGCCACCGAGCAGCTACCCTGCTCGATCCATCCTTGGCTGGTAATTTCTTATCCCACGACGCCAAGGATCAAAGCCCTCACTAAGAGGCAACCGAGCAGCCTTCCTGCTCAATTTACTAATCGATCCCCACCTCGACTTCGGGGCTAGGGAGATGCCGACCTTTCACTGGTCTTTGCACACTTGGCAAGTGGTAGAATTCAACTCGACGTGCGATCACTAGATGAAAAACCGACCTAACATGAAAGCGGTACTGCGCAAATAAAAATGTTTACCACAGACAAAGGGAAAATGCGCACGCAAAGAACACTGCAAAAAGATTTTTTTATTCATAAAAAGTCAGAAGTCTTTACAGAGGTATTATAGACTCCCCAGCCTTACAAAAACACCCGGAGGCTTACAAAATTTTAGCGAAAAAAGAAAATAAGGAGGCAAGGAAATTCATGCCTCGGGGTCGGGGAGAACGTCGATGAGCTGCGCTCCAACTGCGACAACCGGGGTTGCGTCTTGAAGGTCGCTATCCATCGCAGGAGCCTCGGCGCCGGGAACTGGGGGGACCGACTTCTCCCCGATGCTCCCACCAGGGTCCTCTCCCCTTGCAGCGCTTCCGGGGGCATTCCCCTGCACGTCATCCTCGAGAGGGTACTCATCCCGGAGCTCGCCGTCAGGGAACTCCGGCATCAGGGCATTGACGGCGTCGTGCCAAATGACGTCAGCGGCTCCAGCGAGGTCGGTGTAGAACTAGTCCGACTTCTTATAGCTCTCCACCGCCTTCAACGCCCAGAGCTCGTGTAACAACTCTAATTTTCCTATACACTTTTCTATACAAAATTTTTGTTAAAATTTTTTAAAATCCATAAAGGAGTATTTTAATCTGAGCACAAGATATATATAATTAATTATTTTGTTTTTAAATAATTTCATTTTTAGTGTACATAAAATTGTTTTAAAATTAAAGTGTACTTGGGATATTTAATGTTGCTGTTACCACTTTAAGTAGTTATTTTCCCACAATAATTACAAGAAGGAGTTTGTAGCTCATTGGTAATATCTTGCACTGCTGAACCAAGCCACCAAAGTTCAAATCCCACGCCCCACAATATTTTTTATATTTATTTTATTTTAAATTTTTTGAAAGTCAACAGTCAAACCGTCATAACTCACAAAATTTATACTGAACATAAAAAACTAAATACACCAAAATTCCCCCCATGAGAAACCCCACCTTTCGGCGCCTTGACTTGGCCGGCGCCGCCGGCCGGACTCGGCCGGACCGCCGAGTCACCTGAAGGAAAAAATTCCCTCTTGACGTAGTCAACCCCCCTGCATACTGTAACACCCGAGTTCATTTATACCAATTCTAGTTCCGTATTTAATTATCTGTGGTCCTTCTTGATTTGGTGTGTTTGGGTGCGAATGGTATTTCTACATATTACTTTGCATTCGACCCGACCCGCTTAATTAAACCTGTGTGACTCTTATTTATAGCTTACCTTGACTGGTTGCATGGGCTTTTGCATCTCATAATGTGGTTTATATTGGCATTTTATCTTATATCGCATCTGTTGCATATAACAATTTATATCACATAAAATAAATTAAAATTGCATTTCATGGCCTGCATGATACCCCTAACCCTGTGGTAGCATCCTTGTATCATGCTCTCGTCCCGTTCAGTAAAACGGACGTGGTTGGATGGCTACGCGCACGTACGTGCGTCCGTTCTTAGGGGTATGCGTTTATGCTACATAATTCTTCATTTTAATTTTTGGAACATGCCTATAATTTTCATATTTCAAATCTAATTTTTGGACCCGTCCCGGGCGTTTTTCTGAATTATTTTACATCCCGCCAAAATTCTATTGTTTAAAATTGAATCTTAACTTCTAAGTATTTTTCAGTCTATAAGAATTCCTTAAGCAAAATTTTAAATCTTTTAAAATTTCCTGTAACTGCATTGCCTCTCTCTCCCTTTACATTTTTCCTACAGCCAATCAAAACCCTTGGCTTTTCCTTCCCCAGCCAATGAGAATCGTTCGTTAAAAAAAAATATATTAACCAAAATCTTTTCTAAAGTTTTGCCTAACAGATTCTTTAACCAATCAAAGTATTTCCTTTTTGTCCGGGCCCCACCTCACGAGCGTCTCTCTCTCTCTTTCCCTTTCCTTTCTCTCTCTCTCTCTCTCTTTCCCTTTCTTTCTCTCTTTCTCTCTCTCTATTTCTTTCTTTCCTTCACCGCTACGAGACAAACCCTTCTCTCCTCCTCTCTCTCTCCTCTCGTTTCTTCCACTCTCTCTCCTCTCGCGCCCGCCTCTCTCTCCTCTCGCGGTGCGTGAGAGTCCCGTCACCTCCCCCATACTGCTACCGTCACCTCCCTCTATCTCTTCTTCTTCTTCTCTTCTTCGAGCCAAAACGCCCACGAACCCTAGCCGCCTCTTGCTTCCTCGACACCTCCTCGATCTTGTCACCACCTCTATCCTACCTCATCCTTCTCCTCGTCGTCGTCGCCATCTTCTCCTTCCTCCTCCTTTCCCCTACCCTGCACCCCACAGGACCCCTACGGCCAGAACCCACCATCGTACTCGCCTCCTTCGCCGTCGATCTCATCATCGTCGCCAACATCTCCTTCTCTCATCTTCTCTATCATCTCTGCCTTCTTCTCTTCCCCTCATCCTCTCTCTTTTCTCCCATCATCGAACCCATGAAACCTTGCACACCCGATCTCAACCAAACCCGCTGTCCTCGCCAGTGCCGTCTCTACCCTTGCCGTCGGCCATCACTGTCGACCTCGTCGACCTCACCTCCACCTCTCTTCTCTTCCCCTCATCCTCTCTCTTTTCTTCCATCATCGAACCCATGAAACCCTCACTGCCTTGTCGCCGGCAAACCCATCGCCGGAAAACCCTCGACTCGTCATCGCATCCCATCGCCTCCTCTGACTCCAGAAACTTTAAACCTCAAATCATCAACACCCCATCCTTATTCTTCTTCACTTTTCTTCTTCTCTCTTTTGTTTCTTCTCTTTACTTCTCGGATTAGTGTTTTCCGATTACCTCGTCGGAGCCGTAACCGTGGCCGCCATTCTCGACGACCCTGAGGACGTTCCCAGATAGCGCGATCGAGTTCTTACCTTACCTGGTTCCATCTTGTACTCACGTGGACACATCGCGACAGTTCCCCAACGTAGGACGTACCGTGCAACTCCGTTTCACTTTCCGATCGAGGCAAGTTAATCTTGCTACATGCTACTATAACATCAATACATAATTATTTCATGATTAGAACTGTAAATGGAATCTATGGTTTTCCGTATTTCATTATTGCTTTTCGATGTTAGATTATATCATGGTAAACTCGGATCTTAAATTATAAATTGATGCACGTTAGAGCACCATATCGTATACCAATATCCGTGTTTAAATTTTTTACTAATTAACTGCACAACTCATAGCACTCTTAAATAGTTTCTACCCGAATACCCAGTTGCATCCACTGAACGTAATTTTATATATCATTGCATCTCTAGAGTATTTAGCACTTATTAACATGATTTTAACATCCACATGTGTTTTACTATATTCATGTATGTTCCCCTCCGAAAGACGTGCAAGAAGGGACGTCTCGCCTGAAATTCGGGGCAGATGCTAATTGGTGCTATCCGTCCACCTCTCCGAAGATGCCAAGTTGGTTTATGGCACCATGTATTGAAGGTTTGAGCGGATGCGACCGATGTAGCAGACTTCGTCAGATTCCCCCTCGTTGAGGGGTTTTTGATTGTGGGGACGCTCTTCCCTGCAGGCGCAAGCCCCTGCAGTTAATTACGCTACCGCATCGCGGTAACAACTTTCTCCTTCTCCAGATGGTCACTTCGTGTCGTGTGTTTTTGTTCTATGTTTTGTTGCCCGTGGATCGTTTACGGAGACTGAGTTATGTCGTCGCCCGTAAGGCGTGGACTAGTCCAAATCCGTGTTATCTTAGATTTGGGTTTGGGGGTTTGGTTTGAGGATACGTTAGCCATGCTTGAGGCTAAGATCAACTCAAACGTTTGTTAAGGACACGTTAGTCCGATTTGAGACTAAGATCAACTTAACGGGATCGTTTAGATCCGACAAAGGAGCTTTTGGACTCCATTGTTCCAGTTTTAGGGATATAGTGGTCCATCGTATGTGTGTGGCCGTCGGGACCCGTCACCTCTCTGACGACGTTGAAGGATTACAACGACGGGTGTCAGAGGGGTTCAGAGATGTACCCTCGTGCCAGAGTTAACTTGGGGGATTCGTAGTCCAGTTTGCTTGAAGGTTTTAAGGATTCGTTAGCCATCTTTGAGGCTAAGATCAACTTAAACGGGACCGTTTAGATCCGACAAAAGAGCATATGGGGCTCTATTGTTCTAGTTTAAGGACATTGCGGTCCATGGGTAGTTTAAGGACATTGCGGTCCACTGTTAGTTTTAAGACATCTCGGTCAAGGTTAAGGACGTCATAGTCCATGGGTTTAAGGACTCCACAGTCCGGTATGTGCTCTGGATGCTTCACACGGGTTCACTGCCGTGCTTGGCGAGGACCAGGCTCCGCTCTGGGCGTTTTCCGTGGGGTCAAAGAGTGGCGTTATCCACGTTCCACGTAACCAGGAATTTTGCACTAGATGCTTCACACGGGTTCACTGCCGTGTTCGGCGAGGACTAGGCTCCGCTCTGGACGTTTTCCGCGGGGTCAAAGAGTGACGTTATCCGCGTTCCACGTGACCAGGAATTTTGCATTAGACATGGGTTTAAGGACCCCACAGTCCATATCATGGGTGGTCGTCGAGACCCGTCACCTCTTTGAAGACATTGAGGGATTACAATGCCAAGTATCAAAGGAGTGAAGAGATGTACCCTAGAACCGGAGTGGCTTGAGTAGTCCCTGGCCCAATTTAGGGTCAAGACTGATTAATTATATTATGAGCCCATTGGCCCAGTTAATCACGAATTAAGGACTTATGGCCAGCTTGGGCTAAGTCTAATCATGTCTGGAATATTGATTTCTTGTGAGTCCATCGAGGGAGAGGCTTTGCCTCTATCCCTTTAGCCAATTGGGCCAAAGACTATTGTTAAACACTTCAGAGCAATCAGTGTTGAACATTGGGAATAAGATTGACAAGTTAGTGTTTAACACTAAGAGATAATTGGTGTTAAACACCAGCAACAAGGCTTTTCAAATTAGTGTTAAACACTAAAACAGCTCAGTGCTGAATACTGCAAATAAGGCTTTTTTTTATCAGTGTTGAATGCTAAGGCCCAACAGTGTTTCAATACTGTGTTCAAGAGTTCCAATTTAGTGTTAAACACTAAGGCAAGAGGGGTCACGTGGCAACACGTGAGAGCGCCCTCCCTTTATTTATTCTGCTGAGATTATCGCCTCACGTGCCCCCACGTGAAGGGCATTTAGATGCTTATATGTTAAAGCTTCTGTCAAGAGTCACGTGGGTCACGTGGGGTACTGCCTCAAAGGGCTTTCTGTAGCTCTTTTTGGAGGGTCACGTGGTAACACGTGACCCTGCCTCTATGTATGTTTTTAGAGGATCTGTTAATCTTTTTCAGGAATTACATCCCTCGAGCTGCAAATTTCCGAGGAATTAAATTCCTACTTCCTTTCGAAGACTTGTATTCTGGAATAGAGTTTAACTCTGAATTTTCTGTGGGAATTAAATTCCTCATGTATGTGAAGATCCAAATAGGGTTAAACCCTAACAAAAACTTTTAAGGAATTAAACTCCCATTTCAGGGAATTATGATTAAAGGGATTAAATTCCCGCTGTTTCAACAGAACTATGTTCTTAATTAGGGTTCAACCATGTTTCTTTTGTTTTGAAGGAATTAAATTCCCATGATACAGGGTCGAGCCCTAATTTTATTTTAAAGGAATTAAATTTCTATAGTTCTGTAAGAGTTAAATTCTCATGCTTGCATTCCTTCTCTATGTTTTGGATCTGCATGGCAGGATCTCGACCCATTGAGAATTAAATTCTCAACCTTAAGGGGAGATGTCCACTTTGCAGATCCTCTATCAAAGAGAGAAGAAATATGCTCTTATGTTTTATGTATCAGAGTTAAACTCTGTTGAGAATTAAATTCTCTTTCTTTCAAAAGGCCTTCCCTTTCTTACCTAGGGTTTTTGCAGAAGATCCGAGTCTTTTCAAAGTATCAAAGCTCTCCTCCTTTTTTCTTTCTTTTCTTCTTTGCGCATGTATATCTCTTTTGTATCTCTTCGCTCCTATTTATAGGAGAAGCAGCCGAATAAATTAGTTTTGTGACGAATCTTCATTGAGAGATTTGATTTGCATCCTTCATTCGTTCTGGACCTTTGGATTATTAGGTGAATTTTATTCACCATTGGATTTTAAATCCAGAGATTCTCCCTTGTTATTTTGGTTAGATTTAAGGGGGAAATCTTTCCAAACCCGGGATTTTCCCATAGATAGATCACCTCTGAATCTTTAATTTGATTGGTTCCAGATAGCCGCTTTCCTTTGGAAAGATTTGAATTTCTTTCAGAATTTAATTCTGTTGACAAAATGGGCTTTGAAAGCCGGTCACGTGTGCCCACGTGACTCATGGTCACGTGTGAGCACGTGACCCCCTTCGGAATGAGCCTTCTTCTTTCCTTTGCGCTCTGTCTTCTGATTGTTGCTTGAACGTCACGTGCTACCACGTGACCCCTGGTCACGTGTGAGTACGTGACCCCTGTCTGGCGCCTTTTTCTGGAGAACGAGTCTGCTGCCTTGAACGTCACGTGCCAACACGTGACTCTGGTCACGTGGGAGCACGTGACTTCTTCTGAAGCCTTTTCCTTGACTTGATCAGTTAACCGGTGTGCCTTTGACGCTTGCATTTAAATATCACGTGTCGCCACGCGACCCTGGTCACGTGGGAGCACGTGACTCTTCCTGAAGCCCCTTTTCTTCCATGTAGTCAGGAAACTGAACCTGCCTTGATGACGTTTTTTAGGCGTCACGTGCCAACACGTGACCGCTAGTCACGTGTAAGCACGTGACCCTCTTCTGAAGCTTTTCACAGAAGCTTTCCTGATTTTAAATCAGGAAACAAATGCCCCCACAGCGTTGTTCTCACGTGTCTGCTCGTGAGTGCAACGCTGTCACCTCTTGCGACCGTTGGATTCCTTTAGGGATTTGAGGAGATGAAGCGTTTCTATTGCTTTCTATAAATACCTCTGTCTCTTCATAGGAGGCTTCACTTTGCCCATCTTCTTCTTCTGAGAACTTTTTCTGAGAATTTAATTCTCTTCTTCCAGAGCTTAGTTCTCTGTTTTAAAATATTTTCAGAGTTTAACTCTGCTTTAAAGGGATTCCTCCTCCTCAGGTAATGGTAATCGAAGCACCTTCGTTTTGACAAAAACTCTCCGGATTTTAAATCCAGACCAAGGGTTTCACAAAGAACCCATTTTTCTTCAAGTAATTTAACCAAAATATGAGACCACTTAACTCCCGCAGTAGATCACTTAGGGTTCAGATGATCCCTTAGGGAGATGATTATGGCGGTTCAACCCATGGAATTTAATTCCCTCAAGAATATTTCTGAGAATTTAATTCCCTTTTCTTAATAAGGAATTTAATTCCTATGAAGAACTCAGTCTCTTCGCGTGGAGGCTTCCTGAGGTCTCTTGGCCCTAGGTGGTTCTTCCTGCAATTAATGCGATGGGGGCTTTGTAATGATGTCTTTTGACTTTTATTTCAGGTATCATGGATGCCCATCTGTATAATCTTGACGAAATCATTTCCTACGGGAATATTCGTGCGCTGGGCCGCAGTCAGAATCAGGAGTTCACCGATGCTCAGTGTGCCGAGATCATGAGCCGCTTCGACGAGTACAACCATAGGCTACTCCCCCGTCGCTCTTCTCTTCTGAGGCTGATCGTGCTGGCGATCCGGGAGGCACTTCCTCTCTTTTGCGCCGGCATACCGCTCGGGGCCTTGGACACTGCCGAGGATAAGGTGCATTCGGTGTACCTTATGGGCTTGATCTCAAAGAGAAGGCGGGATAATCTCATTGATCTCCTTCATCAGATTTTTCAGCAATCAGCCATACTGGGCGCCTACCGGAGGGTAGAGGACATCCGCGGGGACCCCGATGCTTGTGACCGCGAGAGAAAGCATACACGGGAGGTTCGAAATGCTTGGAAGATCTTGAATAAAGTTAATTTCGAGTTTCTCAACCCATGCCCCGCGTCTGAAACCTTGCCATTGTAAAAGTTTTCTTTTTATTTTGTATGGCCTTCTTGAGGTCTGGATGATAAGTTCTGTTGTGTCTTTGTATGTTTGCATGCTTTTTCTCTGAGATCTTATTATTCTGCTACTATTGTTGTTTGTGCTTTAATGTGCAGGGTACTACTCCATGTTCTTCCTTTTAAATGCACATCAGGTTTGGGCCTCACGTGTTCTACACGTGAGATCCCTTGATGCGACTGTTCACAAGATTTTCCTCATGCCATATTTTCAGTGCACAATGTTAGGTGCTGAAAAAGGGGCTTGGAAATCGTTCCATCTCCTTGATTTTCGATACCTTTCCTTTTTTTAGGTCTTGAAAATAAATTCACCATGCAAGATTTTCCGCGCATAGCACTTAATGCATTTCATTATATATGAGGCTATAGCTTTCTTTTCCTTTCACAGAGAGATTCATATCATATACATATTTTTTCTTGAGAGAGAGAGAAACGAGTGCCATGGCTTGTAATCGTCCTCATGCTCGTCGACAGCCATGGGAAGTTCCTCTTGAGGAAATGATCCCCCGGTTTGCTGCTCGGTTGGTGGACCCCCTCTTTTCTGATGACGAATGTGACTCGGCCATGCACGAGCTCTCGATTCGTAGAGGGTCTCCCCTCCCGATGGGTTCCCTCTGGCTCCAGATGATTCTCGCGGCAGTGCTTGCCGACATCCCTCCTCATCCAGCGGAGATGACTCTGGCGATGCTTGATGCGGCGGAAGAGAAGCTTGAAGGCTTTCATGAAGCGTGCCTGATTACTCAGGCCTTGAAGGACTACTCAATTCATCTATTGAGCGAGATAAAGGCTCGGCGAGCTATTATGTTTGCTTTCGCGGACGAGCATGGCGCCAACCGATGGGGAGCGACCTCTCGCGAGAATCGTCGCTTCGATGTGCTGGAGAGAGCGGAGAGGGAGATGGAGAATTTTGTTCTTTGCTTTGTTAACCCTTGTGCCATTGATCCGGTGTTTGGTGATCTTTTCCGTTAGCGTAGTGTCTTTAAAATAGTCCTCTCTTTTGTATGCTTTATGCTGAACCCCTATGTAGGCTCAGTACTCGTATGCGTGTTTTCGCTTGCATGAATAAACATTGTGTTCTTCTTATGAAAGCTTCTTCTAATTATCAACATTGTCATCATGTCGCATGCAAATTAATGCCTCGAACTTTATTTCTTTTTCGGATGCTCATATAATCGTGAACACATGCTTGATAGGATAAACACTGGAAATTTTCTCATTGCTTTTCATACCAGGTGATGTGAACACGTTTCAGATCGATCATCGCTGTCGACCGGAAGCCCATTTATACGGTCTTGTAAATGTCTTGTGTTCGAGGCCGTGGTCGCGAGCGCAAGCTTTCGTGGCCACGTAGCGAACATATTGTTGTGCGAGAAAAGGGTTCGGCCGTAAATTTTCGGAGAGGGAGCTAGCTCCCAAGGTGTTGGGCAAGCCTCAAGCCAATCTCACAGCCAGGGCCAATAAATCGTATGAACTGTGGCGGGCGTTACAGGAATCCATCAAAGAGGTGGTGGCCCTCGATAAAGCCGCCACGTTCACTCGTGAGAGGGTCGAGGCTCATAAAGCCACCGAGAAAGAGCTCGAAGCTCGGCTTGCTTCGTATCAGGCTCAGCAAGCTCAGGCGGAGGCTCGTCTTCTGGAGATCTTGCGTCATGAAGCCGTGGCTCAGCAACAGAACGATGAGCTGGTAAAATTATTGCACCGCCCGCCGGCTTAAGGACTTGTATCTTTTCTTCTCTTTTTTTTTTGTACATACTCATGGATAAGAGTATCCTTTCTTTTTGTTTCTTTCATAGATTGTACTTTGTATCCATTTTGGTTTATGAATAAAAGATACAATTTTCCTCTCAATGATATGTCCCCTTGAATGCATTCTGCGGATACTATATCTTGATCTCCTTGCCGGACATCGATGGCTTAGGGTTCAGGGTTAAGATCTGCTTCCTAAGACCTTTGCATTTTATGAGCCACGAAGGTCTCATAAAGAGTTTTTCTCCCTACAGGTCGAGAGGATCCCATAGGTGTAAGTTCTTCTTAAGAATCGTGAGGATTCTTAAGCGGGTTTTCCCTTGAGAGTCGTAAGGATCTCACAAGAGAGTTTTTTCTTCCCTACAGGTCGTGAGGACCTGCAAGTGCTGGATGTGGCCGCCCTTATCCGTGTTTCACGGGGTCAGAGGCTGCTCCGGGTATTGTAGTTTAAAGACGTCGCGGTCAAGGTTAAGGACCTCATAGTCCATGGATTTAGGGACTCCACAGTCCGATGTTAGTTTTAAGACATCATGGTCAAGGTTAAGGACCTCATAGTCCGTGGATTTAGGGGCTCCACAGTCCGATGTTAGTTTTAAGACATCACGGTCAAGGTTAAGGGCCTCATAGTCCGTGGATTTAGGGACTCCACAGTCCGATGTTTGGTTGCAGGGACCCTTCACCTCTTTGAAAACGTTGAGGAATTACAACGCCAGGCATCAAAGGAGTGAAGAGATGTACCCTTAAACCGAGGCAAAAATCTGTAAGGAATAGGGGTGGTTGATCGTTAGTTTTAAGACATCGCGGTCGAGGTTAAGGACGTCATAGTCCGTGGATTTTAAGGACTCCACAGTCCGGTGTTTGCTCTGGATGCTTCACACGGGTTCACTGCCGTGCTTGGCGAGGACCAGGCTCCGCTCTGGGCGTTTTCCGCGGGGTCAAAGAGTGACGTCATCCACGTTCCACGTAACCAGGAATTTTGCACTAGATGCTTCACACGGGTTCACTGCCGTGTTCGGCGAGGACTAGGCTCCGCTCTGGATGCTTCACACGGGTTCACTCTGCGAGGACCAGGATCCGCTCTGGACGTTTTCCACGGGGTCAAAGAGTGACGTTATCCGCGTTCCACGTAACCAGGAAGTTTGCACTAGATGCTTCACACGGGTTCACTGCCGCGTTAGGCGAGGACTAGACTCCGCTCTGGATGCTTCACACGGGTTCACTGCCGTGTTCTGCGAGGACCAGGATCCGCTCTGGACGTTTTCCACGGGGTCAAAGAGTGACATTATCCGCGTTCCACGTAACCAGGAAGTTTGCACTAGATGCTTCACACGGGTTCACTGCCGCGTTAGGCGAGGACTAGGCTCCGCTCTGGATGCTTCACACGGGTTCACTGCCGTGTTCTGTGAGGACCAGGATCCGCTCTGGACGTTTTCCACGGGGTCAAAGAGTGACATTATCCGCGTTCCACGTAACCAGGAAGTTTGCACTAGATGCTTCATACGGGTTCACTGCCGCGTTAGGCGAGGACTAGGCTCCGCTCTGGATGCTTCACACGGGTTCACTTCCGTGTTCTGCGAGGACCAGGATCCGCTCTGGACGTTTTCCACGGGGTCAAAGAGTGACATTATCCGCGTTCCACGTAACCAGGAAGTTTGCACTAGATGCTTCACACGGGTTCACTGCCGCGTTAGGCGAGGACTAGGCTCCGCTCTGGATGCTTCACACGGGTTCACTGCCGTGTTCTGCGAGGACCAGGATCCGCTCTGGACGTTTTCCACGGGGTCAAAGAGTGACATTATCCGCGTTCCACGTAACCAGGAAGTTTGCACTAAATGCTTCACACGGGTTCACTGCCGCGTTAGGCGAGGACTAGGCTCCGCTCTGGATGCTTCACACGGGTTCACTGCCGTGTTCTGCGAGGACCAGGATCCACTCTGGACGTTTTCCACGGGGTCAAAGAGTGACATTATCCGCGTTCCACATGACCAAGAATTTTGTTGATTGTATCCGCATTTCACGGGATAGAGGTTTGACTCTTGGTGATTTGTATCGCCGAGCCATGGAACTTGGGGTTGCCGCTGTTCCGTTTCGCTTGATGTTGTGTTTGCCGCCATGAGACGGACGTCGAGGTGGTGATTACTCCATGTTGGTATGAGACGATCTCTGAATGTCTTTCCGGTTTTATATGAATTACCGTCAAGACGTTGAAGCTAGGAATTTGGCATTCGCTTCGTTTGCTTTATCGCGTCCGAATCCTGCTGGGGGAAGAACGCTGGGGTGACATTTCATCTGCTGTATCGAAACGAACGTCAGGGTGGTGACCACTCCGCGCTGGTGTAGGATGATCTCCGATTTTCTTTCAGGTTTTATATGACTTGCTGTCAAGACCCTGAAGCTAGGAATTTGGCCTTCGCCTTGTTTGCTGGCATTGCGTCCTCTGTATCAAGACGAATGTCGTGGTTGTCTCTAGATTGTTGGTGAACCGTTGAGGTTTGGAACCAGGGATTTTGCCGTGACTCCTTTCGGTGATGTTGCGTCGTCAAGACGTTGAAGCTAGGAATTTGGCCTTCGCTTCGTTTGCCGGTATCGCGTCTGCTGTATCGAGATGAATGCCGCGGTGGCGATCACTAGGCTATCTGTGAACCGCCGAGATTTGGCTTCTCCTTATAATGAAACTCGGGGGGAGGAGTATGATCCCTTCTTTGATTGCGCCCCTGGATTGTATACAGGGTTAGATATAACATCACCTGTAGGGCGAGGATTTCACTTTTATTTTATTTCTTTTTCCGCGATGCTCTATCATTTCAGCTTTTATATCGCGAAAGTCGCGATTGCCCCATCATTTCGGCTATTTTTTCGCGGTGCCCAATCATTTCGGCTATTTATTCATTTTCACTCGCTGTTTTTTATTGCGAGTTGCCCCATCATTTCGGCTATTTTGTCATGCATACATTTTTACTTGCTGCTTTTTATTGCAAGTCGCCCCATCATTTCGGCTATTTCGTGTGCATGTGTGGTTCGCTAGCTTTTTCGCTGCAAGCTTGGATTTTTAGATACCGATTTCAGCATCAGCATCGCTACAACTGGAATGTTGCCAGGAGCGAATCATCACCTGCCTTTGTCGATGATGAACAAAGGTGGCTCAGCAAACAGGGTTAAGGGTCCTGTCGACCAAAGCTTTTGACTTTATGAGCCGTAAGGGTCTCACAAAGGTATTTCTCCCTACAAGTCATGAGGATCTTGCAGGTGTATTTTCTCCTTAGGGATCGTGAGGATTCCTAAGCGTGTGTTCCTCTGTAAGTCGTAAGGATCCTACAAGAGGGCTTTCTCCTTATGGGTCGAGAGGACCTACAAGGGCTGCTCATTATATGGACATATCCCTAGTCACGGGTGGGACTTTCCTGAGGAAATTTTTATTCGCGCCCGTGGATTGTATACAAGGGTCAGTACGAGCCGCTTGTAGGGCAATACCGAAGGTTGTGGAGGATTTGCTTAAGAACAGGTTTAGGTTTCTGTAACTTAAGACTTTCAAGTCTTATGAGCCGTGAGGGTCTCATAAGAGAATTCTCCTTACAAGTCGTGAGGATCTCGTGAGTGTATTTTCTCCTTAGAAATCGTGAGGATCCCTAAGTGTGCTGCTCCTTTGTGAGTCGTAAGGATCTCACGCAGGCGGTTTCTCCTTACAAGGTCGAGAGGGCCCTATAAGCGTCTTTTAACGAGGTTGCGCCCTTTCGGGTTTTCACAAACACTCGCCGGTAGTCCAGCTGTTTTTACTCAAGGAGCCCTTTCGGGTTTTCATCCGTGCCCACTTTGCTTATGGACATACCGTTTTTTATTTTATATACTTTTATTTTATTTTTTTTTTTTTATCTCGTCAGCCTAATGATGCTGTGGTAGTAGTTTAGGGACGTTTCAGTCCGTCGCTAGTTTAAGGACGTTTCGGTCCGTTGTTAGTTTTAAGGACGTTTCGGTCCGTCGTTAGTTTAAGGACATTTCGGTCCATCATTAGTTTAAAGACGTTTCGGTCCGTCGTTACGGGAAGGCCGGCTGCTGCTTGTAAGGTCTGAGCCTGGGAAGATAGCGAGCGGACATAGTCGTCGTCATCCATCATCGACCCAGGCTATGGCTTATTAAGCGTAGTATTTCTTTAAGAAACGGCCGTTTATTGGCCTGAAAGGTCTTTCACCGTGCATGTCCATGAGTAGATAGGCTCCACCCTGGTAGACCTTGTCTTTGATGTAAGGGCCTTCGTAGTTTGGCTCAAATTTTCCCCGTTTGGCACGATTGGGGATCATAGGTCTCTTGACCACTAGCACGAGTTCGCCTTGGCGGAATGTCCTCGGCCTGGTCAATCTCTCGTACGAGCGCGTCATCTTTGCTTTGTAGGCTTCTAGATGTTGTTGCGCTATGAGCCGAGTTTCGTCGAGGGCATCAAGCTCCTCAAGCCGAAGGTGAGCATTTTCTTCGTCCGTCAGCTCGTGGTGGATTGCCACTCGTAGAGAGGGTAACTCTATCTCGAGGGGGAGTACTGCTTCCGTCCCAAATACCAACGCGTACGGCGTTGTGTTCGTGGCCGTCTTGAATGTAGTTCGATAAGCCCAAAGGGCTTCCTGCAGCCTTTCATGCCAGTCTCTCTTATTCCGGGAAACGGTCTTTTTTATGATCTTCGTCAAGGTCTTATTGAAAGCCTCGGCTAGACCGTTAGCTCGTGGGTTGTAAACTGAAGAATATCTCCAGTCTATATTGTGCTGCTGCGCGAAGCGGCTAATCTTATGGCTTCTGTAGGCCGGCCCGTTATCGGAGATAATCCGCCGTGGGGTTCCGAACCGATAGATGACGTGCGTCTTGAAGAAATGGAGGATATTCTCCGTCTTCACTTCCCTCAATGGTATTGCTTCTGCCCATTTGGAGAAGTAATCAGTTGTCGCTAGGATAAAACGATGTCCTCGAGATGATGCTGGCTCAACGGGGCCGACTATGTCAGTTCCCCACATCTCGAATGGCCAGCTGGCCACCGTTGGGTGTAGTGTATTCGGATGTTGGTGGATGAAGTCTCCATGAATCTGGCATGAGTGGCATTGCTTCGCATACTCGAGGCAGTCCTGGATCATCGTGGGCCAGTAGTAGCCCATTCGTTTAATCTTTAACTTCATCTTCGGGCCTGCTTGGTGAGAACCGCAAAGTCCGTCATGGACTTCCTGAATGACTCTTTCCGCTTCTTCAGGTCCTAAGCATCTCAGCCATAGAGAATCAAACGATCTCTTGTATAGAGTATCGTTGACGAAAGCGAAAGATAGAGCTCGTTTCATGAGCTGATGTCTTGAGGATGCTTCTCTGGGCATTCGGTGGGACTTAAAGTAGTCTATGAAGATTCCCCTCCAGTCCTCGGCCTTCTCATGGTCTTTTATCTGTAGGGTTGTCTGCTCAGTCGCTCCCTCTTTATATAATTCCGGGGGTATTTCTGCCGGGGTGAGCACTCGACGGCTTTGTACCACGATTCTGACATCATCGAGGTTTTCGTCTGCCAGTTCTTTAGCAAGTTTGGCTAACGCGTCTGCTTTGCTGTTCTCCGCGTGCGGTATGTTCTCTAAAATATAAGAGGGAATTTGGGCCAACAGTTGTTGCACCTTTTCGCCGTACTTTACCAACTACGGCTTGCACGTTTGGTAGTCACCATTTACTTGACTAACAACTAGCTGAGAATCCCCGTATATAAGGAGATTTTCAATTCCCATGTCGATGGCGATTTCGAGGCCTGCTATCAGAGCTTCATATTCAGCCTCATTGTTTGTCCTCGGCTCTGTTAAGGAGAAGGCGAAGCGCATTATCCCTCCTTGTGGAGTTGCAAAGATGAGACCTATCCCCGATTTGATCATTGGGATACCTTGTTTCTGTTTCTTTACGGAGGACGCTCCATCGAAATAGAGTTCCCAACGGGTGCTTCCGCCGCTAATTGCATCAAATGCATGCACGTCCGGCAAATCACAATTCAGAGGAGAATCGGCCGGTATCGGGTGCTCAGCGAGGAAGTCAGCAATGGCCTGGCCTTTCACTGCCTTGAGAGGTTGATAGATTATCGAGAACTCCATCAAGAGCAGGGCCCATTTAGCGAGTCGTCCCGTCAATATGGCTTTTGACATCAAGTATTTAAGGGGATCCACCTTCGAGATGAGACAAACTTCGTGTGCCAACGCGTAGTGCCTGAGCTTTGTTATCGCGAAGATTAATGCCAAGCAATGTTTTTCAATGGGAGAGTAATTGCTTTCTGCCCCCAGTAGAACTCGACTTAAGTAGTAGAGTGCTCTCTCTTTCCCCTGATCGTTCTCTTGCGCCCATAGTGCACCTAAGGAACCTTCGAGGGCGGTTGTATAAAGAATGAGGGCTTTTCCCTTGACCGGCGCAGCTAATACCGGCGGGTTCTGCAGGTACTGCTTGATCTCGTCTAGTGCACCTTGGCATTTTTGATCCCAGACGAATGGGGTTCCCTTCTTCATCAGGTGACTGTAGGGGCGGCATTTGCCTGAAAGATTTGCGATAAATCGTCGGATGTATGCGAGCTTCCCTTGGAGAGACCGCAACTGTTTGAGGGTTCTTGGCGGAGGCATTTCCATGATCGCTTTAATCTTTGACGGATCTATTTCAATACCTCGGTGTCGAACGATGAATCCCAGGAATTTGCCCGAGGAGACTCCGAACGCGCATTTGAGGGGATTCATTTTCAAATTATATTGCCGGAGGCGTTGAAACACAGTCTCCAGATGCTTTAAATGCTCTTCGTATGACATGCTCTTTACTACGAGGTCATCGATATAGCACTCAACGATGTCATGTATGAGGTCATCGAAGATCTTTGTCATGGCCCTTTGATAGGTAGCGCCAGCGTTCTTTAGACCAAAGGGCATAACCCTGTAGCAAAATATACCCAAAGGGGTCCGGAAAGCGGTGTGCTTCTGGTCTTCAGGATGCATCTTTATCTGATTGTATCCTGACGAACCGTCCATAAAGGAGAAAACCTCGTGAGTGGACGTGTTATCTATCATTAGCTCGGTTACCGGTACTGGGAAATCATCCTTTGGACAGGCTTTATTGAGATCCCTGAAATCCACGCATATGCGTACCGTCCCATTCTTCTTCATTACCGGGACGATATTGGCGATCCAGTCGGGATATTGAACTTCTTGAATAAATCCAGAATCGATCAGCTTCTTGACTTCGGCGTTGATGCTCATCTCAAGCTCGAGTCGCATCCTTCTTGGCGCTTGCTTAACTGGCTTGATATCCGGGGATATTGCTAATTTATGCATGGCAACCTCCGGATCTAATCCTGGCATCTCAGAGTAGTTCCACGCGAAGCAGTCTTTATGCCGTAGTAACACGTTTTTTAACGCGGCCACCTTTTCTTCAGAGAGTAGCTCGCTGACGAATGTCGGTCGCGGGTCCTCTGCCGATCCCAACTCAATCTTCCTGAGGTTATCTGCAGTAGTATGTATACCGTCTTCCAGTTCTTTCGGAGCGGGCGGAAATTCTGAGATCACCTCATCATCGCTGTTTTCAAAGCACCGGGGAAGGTCATCTATGTTCTCGGGCTCTTCTTTTAATATCATAATCGTATAACAGGCGCGAATCCGCTTCCGTGACTGTGGTGGATCCGGTTCTGCTCTTGCGGCCTTGGGCTCGTGCTTTCGTGGCGGAGTTACCCTCCAGCTGTTGGATAAAGCGAATCTGCCTCGTTGGTACTGGTCCTCGACCCAGTTCTTGAAGGTGAAGCAGTCTTCGGTGGGGTGTCCTATGGCTCGGTGATAAGAGCAATAGCTCAGACGAGAAGCCTTGTTAGCTTGCTCAGGGTGTCTAGATTCTGGAAGCGCGATCATTTGATGTTTTAAAGCGAGCTTGAGTAACTTCTCCGTCTTGTCTCGGGGGAAGCAGTACGCTCGACTCGTCTTTTCCATGAGGGACGAATCCGAGCCGCGCAGTACCTGTAACCCTCTAATCCTACGTCGTTGTTGTCGGCTCTTCTTTCCGTTCCTTGACTTATTTCCGTCTCCGCATCGGGCCTTTCGCATGATGGGTTGACAAGGATGAACATCTTTGTCTTTTGCAGTTTGTTGAAATAGACGTTGCGTCCCGGCCTTCTCGTAGATGGCCATTTCGCGGCTATGGTCTTCCCGAGCTTTCTGACCCACTTTCCTGATAGGCTTGCCCATTCGTTCTTCAAACGACGGACTTGGCGGTTCAATCGCGGGGTCTAGTTTTGATGAGGGGTCGGCATCTCCTGACAGGGCGTCCTCTTCTTCATCAAAGGTATATATAGCGTAGCTGCTGTGGGCCCGCTCTCGTTTTCCGGTTCTCGCGTATCCAAGCCCAAGTGTCTCCATTTTCCCGTTGGGCAATTTGCGCTGGGTTCCAGGGACATCCCAAATCCTGTTGTAGAACCGAGCCTGTCGAACAGTTTGTTTTAAGGGTACTCCTTGGCGCTTCAATAACTTCTTTAATCCATTTGTATAGTATCTGGGCAGACGGATGGGTTGGAGTCTGTCGCATGTAGCATCTGCGCCATGCCAGATCTCTTTCTCTATTTTCGACTCTGAGGATAGGTAGAATAGGATCATCTTCTCACCCCTTTGCCTGGGAGGGATGTAGAATGTTTGCAGGTCCTGCACATTATGAGCTTGCAGCGTGTCGAGATCCTTGTAGTGTTCTCGCGGTACCATGGTGATTTGAAAGCTATGGTCATCGCCCGGAGGTATTTGTATTGACAGCCGATTGGAGAACACAGCATTAACTTCATCCTCTGAATCACTTCCGAAGACCAGTATGGGGGCGGGCGTCCCCAGGTTGTTACGCTGAGATGGCCCTGCATAAACTATCTCTTCCTCTTCTTCGGTATCGCTTCCGAAAACAGGAACGGTGGCGGCGGCTTTGTTCTCCGGGTCGCGACACCTTTCTGTATCCTCGAAATCTGGCAAAAAGTACTTCGCATCTTCATATTTGCGGACTTCGTTCACGGAGAATGGATTCAACTCTCCTGTTACGGTATACTCGAAACCATCCTTAAAGTACTTCATACACTGGTGTTGTGTAGAAGGGACGATGTTGTATTCGTGTAGCCAAGGACGACCGAGCAAGGCGTTGTAGCAGGTTTTGGCGTTAATGACATGAAATTTGATGTCTGTGACGAGAAGTCCAAAGCGTAATGTTAGTATCACAGATCCGAGAGTCCGTGACGATTGTGAATCGAAACCGGAGATAGTAATTTTGTCACGAGCGAGGTGTTGCACACTCATGCAGATTTCCTTCAACACTCGAACATTAAGGAGATTGACGGAGGATCCATTATCCACCAGGATCTTGCCTATCTTGATGTCATGGCAGTATCCGGAGACATATAGGGGACGGTTATGGTCGCACGTCCCGAGAAGGAGGTCTTCATCACCGAAAGTGACGTCGGCCGAATGCACTTCCTCCAGTTCGTCCTTCATCTTTTCAGTGGCGAGGAAGGCTTGGAATTGTTCAGGTTCTTGCAATGCCTTAATTAGTGAGTCTCGCGATTCTTTTGACAATAGGAGGGCATCAAGGATGCTAAGCTGAGAAGGTAGCTTCCTTAAGTGCGCGAGGATGTTATAGTCCACCTTACTCTTCTTAGGAGGGTCTCTGGTAGTTAGTTCTTTCGTGACTTGGTCATCTAAAGCGATATCTTCAATGACCTTTTCCTTTCCCTTATCTTTTCTGCTCACGGGCCCGAGATTCTTTTCTGGGAGTGTGCGATTGCGCAGCTGAATGTTCTCGCAGGCCTCTGGTTCCTCCTCTTTCCCTAACACGGATTCTTTAAAGAGAGGGCCCAGAGTCATTTCTTCATCAGAGTCGCTCCCAAAGGTGAGAACTTGTGACCCCCCGACGTTAACCATGTCACAGCTGCCAGTAGTTCTGTTGCGCCTGTCGACAGTGCTTCTTCGTTCCCGACGGCTCTTGCGTTTCATGCGCTTAAAATGTTGCCGACAAGCAACATATCCTTGCCACCATATCTTAAAGGCGTCGCACTCCTCTGTGGGGTGTGAGATTTTCCGATGATATGCGCAATAATTAGGGTGCCTCTCCGTCCCATCGTGTGTATTCCCTTCCGAGGGTGGTAGCTTCATCCCCATTGACATGGCTTTGGCAAACCTTTTCCTCGTCTTGAATATCTTTTTGTCTACTTCGGACGCCTTTTGATGGCGGGGGTAGTTCAACTCTTTCATTCAGTCGCCTGCATTTGGTTCTTTCTGACGCTGCCATCTCACGCTCCTGATCCGCTTTACTCTTTAGCCGAATCTCGTCTAGAAAGGCATTGATCATTTCATTTGTCAGCCACGCATGCTCTGGTTCAGGTTCTACCTCTAGCTTCTTAGTGTCAGGAGTTTTCTCATCATCGGTAAACGAGTGGGAGATTACGTTACAACTCGCCACATACTCTTCGGATTCATCCGATGAGCTCTCTTCATCATCTTCCTCTTGAAAGATGTGGTTGAGGAACTCTTGCAGTGTGACAGGGGTTCGCGCCTTTTGATTGTATTTTTCCAGCGCGTCGATCTGCTTTTGCAATTTCGTGCGCTCGTCTCCAAGCTTCGCGGGCTTCCTGGATTTCTTCTTCTTTTTCTTCGAAGCTTTTGACGGCTGGGCGTGAGTATTTGGGCCCTTATCACGAGTCTTCGTAGTTGGGCGGGGCTTCAACATCCCTTCGATAATTTGAGGTTCAAGAGGGTCCTTCCACTCGATCGCAGGGCACGCATGAAGGTCTCTCAGCATTCTTTTGGTTTTAGTTGATAGTACGACCTCCCATGGAGCTTCTTCAATAAAGGAGCAGGTTGCCCCCGGTGTATCTGCTTTCTTAGGAGTATGCGGTTGTGGTGGGTTCACCTTCCACTTTTCGGATAGTACAAACTTCCCCTGGAGGTATTGATCTTCAATCCATCCTTTGAAGACGAACCAATCTTCAATCGGATGACTTACCGTTTGATGGTAAGGGCAATAGTTAGGGTTATTCACCTCGGTGGGTTGTGGCGGTCGCCTTGGATTTGGTAGGTTTATAAGTCTGTTGCGTATTGCCAGCTCAAATAATTGTTTCGTCTTGTCTCGTGGGAACGAGTAGGGACGCTTCATCTTCTTATTATAGTACCGGCGTCTTTCTTCCAATTGATCTGCCGGTTTCGGGGCGTTAGGTTGCTGTTGGGCATTCGCGACAAAGGTTGCCCTTCCTTTGCCCTTGTCATTCCGCGGTTCCGACTTCGGGGGAGGTGGTCTATGACCCATCTGGTCCATCTGAGCCAACTTGTCGATTAAAGCCTGGAATGTGGTTGGCTTAAAGAACATCATGAATTGCGAGATGGTCGCGTGGGGGTCTAGGGTACCCACGAACATGCCCACTGCGGGTGCCTCCTCAATGCGTTGCTCGCATCTCGACCATAAATTCCGCCAGCGTATAGCATACTGGACCCAGGTTTCGCCTGGTTTTACCCTGGCGTTAATCAATGTCGTTATTGGAGTGCGCTCGCTGGCACTTGCGAACCGCTGAGTGAATAACAACTCCATTTCAGCGAACGTTTTGATGGAATCGTTCGGGAGTTCCGAATACCATTCGAACGCTGTTTCTGATAAGCTGCCAACGAACTGACGGAGTAACAGTTTATCATCCCCGCCGGTGTTACCGCAGAGGGCCCGGAACTGGGCGACATGTTGATGGGGATTGCCGGTCCCCTTATACACATGGAATTTCGGTATCGTATAGCCTTGTGGGTATTTGATTTGGTCGTACCAGCTTGGATACGGCCGCCCCGTCTTCACGACTTGACCAGCTGCCTCAGTCGCATGATGGACCCGGATTTGCTGGGCTATGTAGTCAGCCAAGTCTGCCTTAGAGATTGCCTCCTCCTTGGCCGTTGAGAGGGCCGGCAGTGGATTCGATGTTTCTCCTCGGTCGTCTTCAAGAACGATTGGGGGATCTTCGGCGGGCAAGTCTTGCTGGATCATCATTCCTATCATATCTTGGAAGAGAAGGCCCATACGTTGTATGTTGGCTGCTTGTTCAGCAGCCTCTTTGTCCTTTTTCTCCAGTATCCGGCGAAGGAATTCAGCGTCGGTTTCCTCCTCTTGGCGTGCGTCTGAGGACGTTTCTGGGCTTTCTTTTGGCCCGGTAAGTGCGGCCATAGCAATCATCATTTCTTGGAGCTTTTGCTGTTGCTCCTGGGCTTTCGTCACGGATCGGGTAAGTGGTCGGTGGCCTGTAGAAGTGCGGCTCTCCTCCTTTCCAGAGGCCATGTATACGGTGTGGACCATCATGCCCCCAGACTTAGGGCGTCTGGGCTCAGTGCTTTTAGCCATCGTTGCACGTTGGGGGGTCTTCTCTGGCCTCCTCCTTTTATGAGCCATGGAGGTTGAGGGGGCCGTTGAGGTGGGCGTCCCGACAGCCTTTCGGGGTTCAGCCTGGTGACCAGCTTCCGGTTGGATTTTCAGCTTCTTGTGCTGGCGGGAGGAGTTTGGATCGATGATCGAGTCTCGGGCCTGTCGCCAAACCTTATAGATTTTGGAAGACAGCCGTTGAGGAGATTGGGGTTGTTCTGGTTCTATTTCCGCAACCTTCTTTAATGGGGGAGGAGACCTCTTCAGCACTGCAGTAGGAGAATTTCTTCGCACCTTGTTTAGCATTTCGAAGCTGTTCCCAGTTGGAACAGCAGCATTAACTTCTGCCACCGGGGCTGGTGGAGTCAATCCGGAGGGGGAATTGCCCCCAGCCTTCCTTATTCGGCGCCAATGACGACGTCGAGCGCGTCGAGCGGACGGCGCTGGTTCAGCGGTAAGAATGGTCTTGTCTTGCCCCCTGTGTGGGTGGGGGGTTGTTGTTGGTGTTAGCCTGTCAAAGACCGATGTCTTCTGGGCAGTAGGAGCGGGGGCCGAAGCCATCAATCTTGTAAAGACCGACTTTGTGGCAGGGGAAGCCACCTTGGCAATTTCGGGGGTAGGAGCGGCCACTTTCTTAGAAGCAGCCTTCTCTGAGATTGTAGGCCCCGTGATGAGTTCGCAAGATTTCTGGCCCAATCTAGAGAAGACCGAGGCGTTGACGTTGGGCGACTCGTTGAGAGGAGCCGCGGCAGGGGTAAGACGATCAAAGACCGACCTCTTGAGAGCTTCCTTTGTCGGCACCGGCGCCACGAAGCTTGATGGGGGGAGTATAGTCCCAAAGAACAATCCGGTACTGGCTTGAGTCACTTGGTCCACCGGCATTGTGAACAACGAAGCAGCTTGGGGTCCATAGGCTATACCTCCTGGCGGGGTAGAGCGTTGGTCGCAATTGCAGTTTGAGCAGTTGAAGGACTTCGCGGAAGTAGCAGCCATCGATCCTTTGTTTTCTGCAATAGGCAAGACGCCAATTCTTAGTATCTTGAAACCCAAGGGCAATCATTAGCGAACCGCGATTGGTTCGCGAATCACGACACACGAAGTGTGGAGTGGAAAGAGGAAAAGGTCCCACCGGGCGTGCCAGAATCTGTTCCCCTCCGAAAGACGTGCAAGACGGGACGTCTCGCCTGAAATTCGGGGCAGATGCTAATTGGTGCTATCCGTCCACCTCTCCGAAGATGCCAAGTTGGTTTATGGCACCATGTATCGAAGGTTTGAGCGGATGCGACCGATGTAGCAGACTTCGTCAGATTCCCCCTCGTTGAGGGGTTTTTGATTGTGGGGACGCTCTTCCCTGCAGGCGTAAGCCCCTGCAGTTAATTACGCTACCGCATCGCGGTAACAACTTTCTCCTTCTCCAGATGGTCACTTCGTGTCGTGTGTTTTTGTTCTATGTTTTGTTGCCCGTGGATCGTTTACGGAGACTGAGTTATGTCGTCGCCCGTAGGGCGTGGACTAGTCCAAATCCGTGTTATCTTAGATTTGGGTTTGGGGGTTTGGTTTGAGGATACGTTAGCCATGCTTGAGGCTAAGATCAACTCAAACGTTTGTTAAGGACACGTTAGTCCGATTTGAGACTAAGATCAACTTAACGGGATCGTTTAGATCCGACAAAGGAGCTTTTGGACTCCATTGTTCCAGTTTTAGGGACATAGTGGTCCATCGTATGTGTGTGGCCGTCGGGACCCGTCACCTCTCTGACGACGTTGAAGGATTACAACGACGGGTGTCAGAGGGGTTCAGAGATGTACCCTCGAGCCAGAGTTAACTTGGGGGATTCGTAGTCCATTTTGCTTGAAGGTTTTAAGGATTCGTTAGCCATCTTTGAGGCTAAGATCAACTTAAACGGGACCGTTTAGATCCGACAAAAGAGCATACGGGGCTCTATTGTTCTAGTTTAAGGACATTGCGGTCCATGGGTAGTTTAAGGACATTGCGGTCCATGGGTAGTTTTAAGACATCTCGGTCAAGGTTAAGGACGTCATAGTCCATGGGTTTAAGGACTCCACAGTCCGGTATGTGCTCTGGATGCTTCACACGGGTTCACTGCCGTGCTTGGCGAGGACCAGGCTCCGCTCTGGGCGTTTTCCGTGGGGTCAAAGAGTGACGTTATCCACGTTCCACGTAACCAGGAATTTTGCACTAGATGCTTCACACGGGTTCACTGCCGTGTTCGGCGAGGACTAGGCTCCGCTCTGGACGTTTTCCGCGGGGTCAAAGAGTGACGTTATCCGCGTTCCACGTGACCGGGAATTTTGCATTAGACATGGGTTTAAGGACCCCACAGTCCATATCAAGGGTGGTCGTCGGGACCCGTCACCTCTTTGAAGACATTGAGGGATTACAATGCCAAGTTTCAAAGGAGTGAAGAGATGTACCCTAGAACCGGAGTGGCTTGAGTAGTCCCTGGCCCAATTTAGGGTCAAGACTGATTAATTATATTATGAGCCCATTGGCCCAGTTAATCACGAATTGAGGACTTATGGCCAGCTTGGGCTAAGTCTAATCATGTCTGGAATATTGATTTCTTGTGAGTCCATTGAGGGAGAGGCTTTGCCTCTATCCCTTTAGCCAATTGGGCCAAAGACTAGTGTTAAACACTTCAGAGCAATCAGTGTTGAACATTGGGAATAAGATTGACAAGTTAGTGTTTAACACTAAGAGATAATTGGTGTTAAACACCAGCAACAAGGCTTTTCAAATTAGTGTTAAACACTAAAACAGCTCAGTGCTGAACACTGCAAATAAGGCTTTTTTTTATCAGTGTTGAATGCTAAGGCCCAACAGTGTTTCAATACTGTGTTCAAGAGTTTCAATTTAGTGTTAAACACTAAGGCAAGAGGGGTCACGTGGCAACACGTGAGAGCGCCCTCCCTTTATTTATTCTGCTGAGATTATCGCCTCACGTGCCCTCACGTGAAGGGCATTTAGATGCTTATATGTTAAAGCTTCTGTCAAGAGTCACGTGGGTCACGTGGGGTACTGCCTCAAAGGGCTTTCTGTAGCTCTTTTTGGGGGGTCACGTGGTAACACGTGACCCTGCCTCTATGTATGTTTTTAGAGGATCTGTTAATCTTTTTCAGGAATTACATCCCTCGAGCTGCAAATTTCCGAGGAATTAAATTCCTACTTCCTTTCGAAGACTTGTATTCTGGAATAGAGTTTAACTCTGAATTTTCTGTGGGAATTAAATTCCTCATGTATGTGAAGATCCAAATAGGGTTAAACCCTAACAAAAACTTTTAAGGAATTAAACTCCCATTTCAGGGAATTATGATTAAAGGGATTAAATTCCCGCTGTTTCAACAGAACTATGTTCTTAATTAGGGTTCAACCATGTTTCTTTTGTTTTGAAGGAATTAAATTCCCATGATACAGGGTCGAGCCCTAATTTTATTTTAAAGGAATTAAATTCCTATAGTTCTGTGAGAGTTAAATTCTCATGCTTGCATTCCTTCTCTATGTTTTGGATCTGCATGGCAGGATCTCGACCCATTGAGAATTAAATTCTCAATCTTAAGGGGAGATGTGCACTTTGCAGATCCTCTATCAAAGAGAGAAGAAATATGCTCTTCTGTTTTATGTATCAGAGTTAAACTCTGTTGAGAATTAAATTCTCTTTCTTTCAAAAGGCCTTCCCTTTCTTACCTAGGGTTTTTGCAGAAGATCCGAGTCTTTTCAAAGTATCAAAGCTCTCCTCCTTTTTTCTTTCTTTTCTTCTCTGCGCATGTATATCTCTTTTGTATCTCTTCGCTCTTATTTATAGGAGAAGCAGCCGAATAAATTAGTTTTGTGACGAATCTTCATTGAGAGATTTGATTTGCATCCTTCATTCGTTCTGGACCTTTGGATTATTAGGTGAATTTTATTCACCATTGGATTTTAAATCCAGAGATTCTCCCTTGTTATTTTGGTTAGATTTAAGGGGGAAATCTTTCCAAACCCGGGATTTTCCCATAGATAGATCACCTCTGAATCTTTAATTTGATTGGTTCCAGATAGCCGCTTTCCTTTGGAAAGATTTGAATTTCTTTCAGAATTTAATTCTGTTGACAAAATGGGCTTTGAAAGCCGGTCACGTGTGCCCACGTGACTCATGGTCACGTGTGAGCACGTGACCCCCTTCGGAATGAGCCTTCTTCTTTCCTTTGCGCTCTGTCTTATGATTGTTGCTTGAACGTCACGTGCTACCACGTGACCCCTGGTCACGTGTGAGCACGTGACCCCTGTCTGGCGCCTCTTTCTGGAGAACGAGTCTGCTGCCTTGAACGTCACGTGCCAACACGTGACTCTGGTCACGTGGGAGCACGTGACTTCTTCTGAAGTCTTTTCCTTGACTTGATCAGTTAACCGGTGTGCCTTTGACGCTTGCATTTAAATATCACATGTCGCCACGCGACCCTGGTCATGTGGGAGCACGTGACTCTTCCTGAAGCCCCTTTTCTTCCACGTAGTCAGGAAACTGAACCTGCCTTGATGACGTTTTTTAGGCGTCACGTGCCAACACGTGACCGCTAGTCACGTGTAAGCACGTGACCCTCTTCTGAAGCTTTTCACAGAAGCTTTCCTGATTTTAAATCAGGAAACAAAGTAAGGTTGAAACCATCTACTAAATACAAACTGATACCTGTGCATCTACATATCTTAATCTGTACCTATTTGCATATCATGTTCCAGTTTATTGTTCTGATGATTCTATGCTTGTTTATTTATAACCATGTTTATATTAGTTGATTTGTGAGCACCCACATATTATTTGTGCTTCTTGACATGACCTGTTGCACTTCCTATTTAATATGACATGGTACCGTACACTCTTGACATGACATGACACCTGTATACATTACCTGGCTTGACCTGATGTACCATGGTATTGCCTGTTATTTAATCTTGTGTCTACTGCCAACAAACCTGACATGTAGTCCTCACGGACCGTTCCTGTTGTCTATCCAGACAAACCTGCTTACCTGATCCTGTGTTGGCATTAGTTCATGATTACTGAATACCTGACTTGACATACACATATAACTTGGGGGTATGGGAAAATCAATGGTGAAACCTGACTTGTGACTCAACAGTTCGATACTTGTTCTGGTCAGTTTTAGAGGCTAGGCCAGCCTTGGGATGATACTGCTGACATCATTCATCTGTACATATTTCCTGTTTTAGTGCCTAGCGGCATGTCTCGGATTCAGCCCGAGAATCTGGACCGTGGTCCCGGGTATGCACGGGATACTATTGAGTTACATCGATGATTCATCAAATTGATTTCACAGACTTGAGAGTAGATAACCAACTGACCAGTTTAGTTTACTCACTGCACGCTACCTTTCACTGCCCTGTTTTAGATTACTTTACACCTGCTTTACCATTTATGATTATACTTGCATGTCTTGCTACCCTGTTTACATATTGTTGCTTGATGTTATGACGCGCTGACGTATGGGTTTTGCATGGCCCGGATCCTTCTACCTTGTTGCAGACTGATCAGGAGTATTGCCGCTGTTAGACCGAGCGGTGAAGTTCCTGTCGGTATGTAGTTTTACTTTCCAGGTGTTTCATTATTGTATCTTTTGCTTCCGCATATCATTATTTCTTGACTCATTCATTCTGGCTCATGGACATGTATTAGATAGTTTAGTTTACTTTGATATCTCTACAGCCGTAATGTGACTGTGGAGGGATTTTTCCTATCCACAGGTAGCATGGTTGGCTATATCGCGTGCCCATCTTAGCGTACTCTGGGAAGCGGGTGTGACACATACACTAATTTCCTAGATCGGTTACCGAATGCACAATAAATCACTTTTACTCCAAAATTTAATGATTTTTTAATGGTTTTATATAATTTTTATATTTTTTTAATTAAAACCCTAACCCTATATAAACACCCCTACCCTCTACCCTCTCACCCTATATTCCTAAGTCCACTCTCTAAAAATTTCAAGAGAACTCGGTACATTAGAAAACGAGCGAAATGCGAAGCGCTGCCGAAATCGACGGCGAATCCCGGCGATCGTACTAGGACCTATTCACGACGTTTCGATGCACCGACAAACACACTACCTTCCTCTCACTCTCTAGCGTTATCCAAACCAGTAAGTCCTCTATTCTACCTTTCTTTTCCTTCATAATAATACGACTTTTTAAAACCCGATGGAAATCGGAACAAACCGATTTCCGATTCGGTTTTCTATCAAAACTCACTTGTCACTAATTCTATAATGCTTAAATATATTCATGTTGACTACTAATCACTTAACAATCAATTTGGATAAAGTTTCTCACATGAAATGATAACTTTTGCAAAATACCGTATTTCGCACTTAAATACCACCATGTTTAGTTATCACATTTAACCCTTAAACAATTGCTATACCTTAAAATAGATCACGAGGTAATGACCTACCTCCATACACACTCAAATACAACCCTAATTGATATCATCAAAACTTAGAATACGATAATACAAGACTTTACATTAAAATACCATTTTCTTTATAAACCTTTTCTGAAAGTTCTAACTTGTATACAATTTTAAAACAAAATCTTTTAATAGGAAAATACGATATGTCATAGACATCGATCGTTTATCTAAACCTGACTTTGTGGTGTCTAGGCAAGTGTGTCTAAGGCGAGTGTTACTTAATTAGGGCCACTACTTGTAGTGGAGAGCCTCCCACTCACCTGGCACTTACCTGGCCGCAATTGGCGGTGAAGAGGCGAATTGAGGCTTCTAATGACGTGTCGTTTAGACCATTTAGAAATAAGCTAGTTGGCTTAGGAAACCCTAGAATCTAAAATACGGAAATTTACACCCTTTTACAAATAAATAGCTTATCTTTATAAAACCGTTTTCTAAATGATTAGTATTTATAAAATCTTTGCAAAGCGCCACTACAACCCATATTTGGGGAACCCGTTAGGGATTGTACGGTTTATCGTGCACCCTCGGGCTTAGTAGTGCGAGATTCAGACCTCCGCAAGGAGCATTCGGTCTCGAAAGGTTTAGAATACGACATTTATGAAAAATGAGATTTTTGGAAAATAAAATATTTATTAAAAAATTATTCTTGTATCAACATATATATATTTATCATTTAAACACCTATTTTATTATAAGATAAAGTTTTCACTTTTCCTATAAAAAAATTACAAGATTAAAAGTTACATTAAAATACCATGAATTTCAAATAAATCAATATTACAAATTAATACCTTTATTAGGATATATTCACTAGAAATATCACTAAATAAAATCACACTCATTATAACAATAAAGACGAATAATAAATATTTGGGGTGTATCTTGAAAACTATGCAAAAGTATTTTTATATAAAACCCTCTCAAGTTTTATAAATTACAATAAGGACCCTAGCAATTATAGAACTTCAAATTACATTTCTTGTAGTCTGACTCAGGTTTGAGTCTGATTATTTCTGACTTGAATATGATTCAAGTCAATCTATATTCTTTAAAATTCCAACTCAATATGAACACATGAATCCCAGAATCCAGTTAACAATCCATAGAACTTGACTGAACCAAACCATGGATATACATCCATTATTCCGTTATTCCATTTACCTGATTATGCAGTTAAAATATGTTTACTGATATCATGGTTTCGGTCAGTTATCCAACTTACACAATACAATACTACTATACAAACAAAATACTACGGGGTTTAAGGGGTAGATTGGAACGAAAGGTGTTAAAAGTGGCACGAGACGGTCAGACTTAAGACACCTAACATAAATCTAATTGCTGTTGTTCCGGGTTGTATAACGGAGCCTTGTACTCTATTTTCCGTTTGCCCTGGTCTCTAGCATATAGAGACCCCTCTCGTATATACTGGCATTCTTCTGTACCAAGCTGCAAACAACAGCATTAATACAACATTACAACAATACAATACAATATTAAAAGCTACTCTCTCTCCTACTCTTTTTCTATTTGTCCCTTATCTTCGGGACTTACCGAGCGACCTGTTCGCTAACGACATTCTATTTCTTTCTTCTTTGAATGTCGTCAGGTGCTTTGGACCCAGCAGAGATCGAGCCCACCGGTAAAGATTTGAAGCAGTTTCACGAAGACCCCGAGCTCTAGATTTTGTACCTTGTTCTAGTCAGTACTTTCATTTCCTGTTATGCCATTGTTTAGGCATCGCTTTTCATTTCAGTTGTATTTACTTTTCATGCATTGTACAAAAGAATTTTATTAATAAAGTTGTTGTTATTTCTATATCTCTTGTCTATTGTGAATTACTTTTATATTGCTTAGATACGTTTAGCGTGTGTACTTCTGAGTATATACGTAGCGGGCCTCGTCGCGTCCCCTTCGCCGTACACTGGGAAGCGGGGCGTGACAGCTCGGCACGCCTCGTCCCCTCCTTCGCCGCTTCATTCTCCCTCCGGAGGGTGTTCGCCGTCTTCTTCAGGGTGGCGACAGCTCGACGGCCTCTCGGCACTCGGCGATCTCCCGATCCCTGGCCGCCACCCGGTCTTTAAGAGCAGCGACCCTCTACTTCGCCGCCTCCAGCTCCAGCCTCAAGCTCTCTTCCCGCGAGGAGAACTCGCCCGCGGCCCGCATCATCGGGGCAATTTCCTCATCCTCCATGTTCATGAAGAGGGCGACATGCTGGAGGACCAGAAGAAAACAAAGAGGGTTAAAAAGGAAAGGGGGCACCCAATCACGCGAACAAAAATACTGAATGAAGGCCCGAGTAGGGTGAGATCACTAACCTGCACAACCTCTTGGGCTATGGCCGACATTTGGGCCCGGAAGGTCCCTCGAGGGATTCTGCCCCCGGCCGACCTTTCCATCTCCGAAAGCAGGCTGTCAGCGACGGAAAACCCCGAGGGCACCTCGAAGTGAAGCTCCCCATCGTCCACGAGGATTGGGGAAGCCGGGGAGCGGGGCGTCGTCCTATAAAACCTCTTGAGGAGCGACGCAGGGGAACATGTCTCACCCCCACCTCTGGAGCCCGGGGCTCTTGCTCCCGAGCACGTTTTCGACTCGGCACGCGACTGGACTCTAGGGCCCGGGGCGCGCATTGTCCCCTGGATGGAGCGGCCGCCGGTGGAGCTGGAGCCGATGGCGGGTGAGAAGGACCGGCGCCTCCGGCCTTCTTCCCCTTCTTCGTTTTGACTAAGGCTATCCGAAATTTGCCTAGGTCCATGGGTTCTGCATAAGACAAAAGTACAAGGAGCTAGCAGCGCCAGAAAAAAAATGAAAGAATGCACAATTCTAAAGAGGTCGCCTGAAAACTCCTAACTTACCCGCGAACTGGGCGGGTCCGAGCCCGGCCTAACTGAGGGCCCGTTCAGACAGCAGCACGTCATCCCGGGGGAGGGGTTCCTACTTCGAAGCCGCCACCTCGTCGGGATCATTCGACCGACTCACCCGCGGACAGCTGGCCCTATGCCACTGGGTGGGCATAGGCCAATCCTCACCCTCGGGCGGCCCAACAACTAAAAACTTCTTCTTCCATTCGTGAATGGAAGAGGTACTACGACGATCCCCGACCCGGCAGTGTCCCCCCGTTGTTTTCTAAAAGAGATGTATACCCAGCTCGGCTTGCCCCTGCGAGCTCCAGGGTGGTTTTTGTAGCAAAGAGAAGAAACGAGGAGACTCCGGCTGAAGGGGATTAGACACAATTTCAACCGGACCAAGAACCCAAGAAGAATCCTCCAAGAGTTCGGCACTAACTGGCCTGGGGCTAACCCAAAACAATTCAACGCCACACTCACCTCGGGGGAGAAGGGCAGACACATCCCGGCCCAAAAGGCTTCCAGGAACAAGGCAATCTCCTTGCCCCGTACTTGGTCTGCCCTCTCCTCTTCCTCGGCCAGACGAAGCGAATAGCCGGGAGGAATGCAGAAATGAGTCCAGATGGTGGCGAGCTCATCAGCATGCCTCAGTGTGGATGACGCGCCAAGAACACCCGTGACCTGCGCTCTGGGGACCGCCCCCGCCGTACGATTCCGGGAAGCATGACTAACCCTAACGTCCCGGGGGGACTCCGACTCAGAAGAGGAAGAAGAAGAAGAAGTAGAAGAGGAAGTTTCAGAAGACTCCCTAGACTCTACCCGAACTATTTCTACAGACTCCTTGGAAGAAGACATCTAACCCGATCAAAGGGATGTGTCCTCGGGAGAGAAAACGCAAGGAATCCGACCTAAGGAGAATAGCGCCGGCTAACATGACTAGAGACGAGGAAATTATGGAGAGGTATGGGCCCTGATGGGGGTCCTACATTTATTTATAACTGACGGCGTACACATCCTACGGCTTCGATCGCCTCCCGCCAAAACAACGCTTCGCAACCAACGACCGACAATATTCCACCTGTAGCACTCACATTGGGCGCGTCCAATAGGGCGTGGGGACGCATGCGGCCCGTTTCGTCAACCAACCAACGCCAGACACGTGGGCTGTCGCTTCGACGAATGTACGCACAAACCGGCGCTTCCTCTTTAATGCGAGATCTCTCCCCTGATCCGCTGACGGCATCAAGAAAATACCACTCTTTGCCCGGGAATGCATGCAGACGATATCTTCGAGTGAGAGCTCACCCCGGATGACCAGTCAGACCACTCTCGACCCAACCCAGGAATGGGTCAAGACGAGAGGGGGAGGATAATGATGATGCTCGATATCGGTGACTCCCCAGATAATGACACGTGGCAGATGACGTGTCTCAGAGCTCATAAGAAAGGATCAAGAACGTTACGTTAAGATCACACCCCGGCCCTCCGGCCCGAGGATGTTCCCGACCTTTGGTGGCCTTCTAGACCACCCCCAGCTCGCCTCCGAGCTATCACAGAACGAACCTGCCTCAGCCTCCCACTCGATCCCGAGCCTCCCGCCGAGCTGCGGTTCCTCGGTCTCACCGACTGACTCACAGCACCGATCACAGACGCTCCCTCCACGGCTCCGCGAATCTCTCGAGACGCGAGATATCCGCCGCCCATGATCCCACGTTCCACGACATCACGATCCCCCATTAATGAGCATATCTCATCATTAACGGGGAATCCCGGCTATCACGCAAGCATGACGCCAGGGGTGTAACGGCCGGCGTGAATCTCGCGCTCGCCTGCCCATGGCTGCCGCTATATAAACCCCTCTCTCAGACGACTCGGGTAAGCCAATTTTACCCCAACATGCCGTTACTCTGCCAAAATACCCCGTCTAACTTGATCGTCGGAGGGTCCTCGGTAGCACAACCACCCCGGGACTTCTTTGCAGGTACCTCGGCCTCAACCACACAAAACCCATTGAGATCCACACGCTTCAGGATGCAACCCTCCAAATCCAATCTCATTCATCCATCAGCGCTCGCAGCAGATCAACGGAAGGAAACATCTGAAGGAGATCCAGAGATCCATCAGGAATTAAAATGGTTTGTGGGATGTTGGTCTCACATAAAAGCGCACGGGGTCATAGAACGAAATATGACTTCACGTGAGCTTTCAATATATTTGAAAACTCATCTAACCAAAAGGCCAAAACCCTTGGTGGGTTCTCATTTATATCATATACTCATAAAGGCATCATATTATTTTCATCGTGGGATTATTCTCTTTAAGAGTCTGCTAAATTTAATTTCTATTTCTAAATTTCTGATTTAACTCGTTGCAAACCTTGTGCAAGTGTATCTCCGACTCCGAGCATGGGTGAGCAATTAACTCGAGCGTTTTTCTTCTCTTTGTTGAACTCGGTTCTTTCTTCTTCTTTTTTCCGTAAATAGATAGCTTGCATTCTACAAAGAACTCAGAGAGCAATTTCCTCTCTGAGTTTTTACACAAAAAATCCATCTTCCCACTGTTATTTTATTTTTATTTAGGTCACAATATTATGATTGCATTAACCGATCGGATAGCAGAGTGCACGACATGAAAACTATCCAGAAAAATATGTTTTGTTATATCTCGAAGGCAGACCACCGATATCTGGACGGATCGATTTGGGGAGACAAAAATCTATCCTAAGGACAACCATCTCGAGAATCGGCAAGTTCACCTGTATCAAAATGTATTCTCGGTGACTTTCTGTATTTTTTTGTTGAACGATTTGATTGTTTTTTAAATAAGCAAAAATACAGCTAACTGATGTTCAAATTATCGATTGAAACAAAGTCTACAGAATATGCACATGATGTTTATCCTTATCATAGGATAGTTTTTCCTGAAATTATTTCGAAAGATGAAAGATTATCAGCCTAGCAAATTCTGTACATAGAGAGGTGGTGGTGCCTAGGAGGGCATTTTCGACCAACAAAATTTCGTGCACACGACGCTTTTTTCAGCTGGCTCTCCTTTTTTTATTCTGCGCCGATGAATGAGGTGATGGGCCCCCAATTGGCTGGTAAGTCCGCCGCATACAACGACCAGCGTTCACGTGCTCCGTACCTCTGACGGACCACGGGTAATTACGAGATATCTTTCAATTTCGATTTCTCTTCAATTTATCGTATCGAGTCTCACGCAACAATTGTGAGGCACAAAACATACAAGACAGATGATAACTCTTAATTAATTGGAGAGCTCTCATGCGACAATTGTGACCGATTTATTCGTATTAAAGTCTCATGCAATAATTGTGGCCGGAAAGTTAGATCCGAGTCAAAAGACAAAGGAGGATTGTTTGAAGGAAAGAGACAAAAATACAAGCTATTTTCACAGGATGACGAATATGAAAAGAAGGTCTGGCCATATTCACGTCATCGAGGAAGATGGAGAGCTCTTTACAGATATTGAAAACTTAAGAAGGATGGCATTGGGTGTTTATAAGAAGCTAATGACCACGGTGAAGGAGGATAGATGGATGATGAAGGACGATTTTTAGAATGATAGGAAGAAGCTCATAGATAGACAGAGAGAAGAGTTGGATACATGATTCTTACAAGAGGAGGCTAAAGCAGCGGTTTGGAAGATGGGAGCAGATAAGGCACCCGCACCAGATGGATTCCCAATTTCTTTCCAACGTATTTTTTGGGATATTGTGAAAGAAGATATTTTGAGGTTGTTTGTGGCGATGACGATGGAGGCTAGGTGTCTTAAGGAATACAAACCGATAAACTTAGTAAATTGTGCATGTAAGATTATTTCAAAGGTCTCGACTAATCGGTTGAGAAAATTTTTGAGAGATATCACCAGAGATATACAGACCGGCTTTGCAGCAGGACGGTACCTCATGGACGGGATAGCTATAGCTAATTAAGTCATTCAAGGTTCTCGAAGGCAAGAAAAATAAGGATACATCCTTAAATTAGATTTTGAGAAAGGTTGTGACATGGTAGACTGGAGATGTATTTTAGAGTGTACAGAGTTTAAAGGATTCTTCCAAAAGTGGAAGTTTTGAATTAATTTATGCTTATCCTCCACATCTGCCAATATTTGCATAAATGGAGAAAACACAAAGGAGTTTCGGTGTAGGCATAGCCTACGCCAGGGGATCCACTTCCACCGTTTATTTTTACTTTAATTGCGGATGGACTTGCACACATGATTCAAAGAGGAAGAAACAAGGAATTATTGGAGAGAATGGGTCCATGAGGCGCAAGAACAGAGATTATAAACTTGCAGTATGCGGATGATACATTACTATTTGGTAAGTTATGCGAGAATCATGCTCCCATAATCAAATGGGTCCTTTATTCCTTTGAACTTTGGTCAGGGTTGAGCATCAATTTTTCACAAAAACCCGTTGATGTGCTTAGGAGAAAGATCAATCCGGGAGGAGCGTCTTGTATCCATTTTTAACTGCAAAACGAAAGACTTTCCGGTTAAGTATCTAGGGCTGTCTCTACGGCCGGGCATGTTGAAGAAGTCAGACCGGTTTCCATTGATTGATAGGCTGCAAATCGATTGGAAGGCTGGAAAGGTCGGTGTCTTTCAATAGGTGGGAAAGTGAATTTACTAAATGCGGTATTGTCGGCTGTCCCACAATATTATATGGAATTTTACTTGCTATCAGGTCAGGCGGTTAAAAAGATTGATCAGATTCGACGAAATTTCTTATGGAGAACAGTGTCGTTGAGGGAAAAATCACTTGATTAGATGGAGGAAGGTCTGTAGACCGAAAGAAGGAGAAGGCTTGGGTGTGAAGAATATTAAGGAAATAAATAGGGTGCTACCGGGCAAGTGGTGGTGGAGGTGGGTGACGGATAACGGGAAAGGATGTGTGGCTGGTATCAATACAACTTATGGTAATAAGTTTGGGGCTATAAACGCATCAAATAAGAACGTGTCAACAACCACTTTCCTCAAGGGTATTATGTCGGTAAAGGATTCCTTTTTCAAAGGTATCTCTTATACGATAGGGAATGGTAACTCAATTAACTTCTGAAAAGATTACTGGTGTGGAGATATCACTTTGCAGGAGAGATTTCCTTTGCATTTTGAGCTCGCAAAGTATAAGGAGACGTTAGTTCTTAGTCAATGAAAATGAGTTAAGTGGTGGCCAAGATTTCACAGAGCGTTAACAAGAAGGGAGAGGAGACATCGACGCATGTTGATTGATTATCTTGAGTCATGGAAACCGATGAACGGAGAAAGTCTGGATAAGACAGAATGGAAATGGTCAATGAATAAGGATTTTTAGGTTAAGTCCTTTTAAAATATTTTGAACTATGGAGGGATGGTGTCTACAAATGATAAGAGAATTTGGAAGTTCTCTGTGCCGTTAAAGGTTCGTATCTTCTTATGGTTGGCGTCCAATAATGCAACCTTGAGGAGAGACGATCTTTGCAAGTGGAAGTGGGTAGAGCCGTCGTGTTGTGGTATTTGTGAGGCACAAACAGAATCAGTGAACCATTTTTTTGTCCAGTTGCTACGAGTGTTTGGGATAAGTTTTTGACCGGATTTGGGTTTTCTACTCTTCCGTGCAACTTTGTTGATTTATGGACTTATGGGGGCATTAGGTTTGATAGAGAGAAATTAAGGGGGTGGGAGATTGTGGTTTTTGCTATGTGTTGGAATATTTGGTTAGAGCGGAATAATACAATTTTTAAAAATATTAAAAAATATAATCTGAGTATTCAAAACACAACTAAAGCAATCATTAAATTCTGGACAGGTGGTGCGGAAAAGAAGCCAAAGAAACATGCAAGGACCGAGGCACATGATGAGGGATCAGTAGCTGATTTAGGGCATTTAGCTTCCAACATGGACATGGACGTAATGGTACGGCCAGGAGGAGGACAACGTTGATTGCTAATGGTTATGAAGGAAGGTTTAAGAGAGATGGTGGCTTCTTTAGTTTTTAGTATTTAGAAAATAAAACTTGTATTTCTTTTTTAGGGGATGTGTTATCCTCTGTTTTTTCCCCTCTCGTCGGACGTTCTTTGATGTTGTTTCGTTAAATTGTCGTTTAATGAAACGCGGGGCAATTTGCTTTCGTCTTAATTCAAAAGATAACTCTTACTTAATTTATTAATTAATTAAAAGATCAGGAGCAGTTTAGCAGCTAAAACTGCCAATACGATGAGTCATCATGTGAACTTAATTAAACATCTTGACCCCAATTCGAATTTTGACTAATTACATGATTCATTATTTATTGTCTCTTATCCTAAACCTACCCACCACCTTTTCATTTTAAATTAATTAATCCTGGAGAAAATATCTAGAAATGTTCCAAAAACGGATGTTCTATCTTTCTTTTCGACCGCATGAGGTTTATTGTGCAAAAAGATGACCTCAAAAAAATATCTCCTTTTTTAAACTTGATTTCGGACATGTAAGATGGATTAAGATCGAATCTCGATAAAGATTTTCCAAGCCTCGACTCAGCACTTTTGATCAGAGAGAGTCTGGGATTTGTTATACTAATCTCCTATATTATGATTAATTACCATTATTTTAAGCTTTGCGGCTTGTTATCTTCGGCATGCCAATTTACTTTGATCTTTTTTTTCAGTCAAAAATTAGATTGGTTTAGCAAATCAATAGGTAATTAATCCACTCCGGTTAAGGAGACAGAAAAATTCAGCTTACAGGTTAGAGTTAAGTAACCAAAAAGTAAATAAACCAATTTCATTGAGTTGGTTTGAAATTAATCACAAGTCACAACCTATAAAAAAAAAGAAACACAAAAAGATGAAGAAGAAGAAAACCTATTAATGGCATGTTGAAAAATCCAAGGAATTCAACAAATTATTAATTGGCATCCCTCTTATAGAAAGCTCAGCCATTGACCAACTTCACACTCAAACTATTACTGGCCTGTTAGAAACAAGAGGCAAAATCATTACACTGTTGAAATATATATATTTTTTTCCATAAATTACCTAAGGATATAAATAGATAAATAAAAGCCTAGGTATAAGTTAGGAAATAAAGCTTGAAGAATGAAACCAACAGTTAATATCTACCTTCCCTCTTGCAGAAGTTTTGCAGTTTGGCTCAGATAGCTTGACCAGTTTTGTGCTCAACCCCTGCCTAACTTTGTACACTGCATCCAAAAATTCACTTACTCATCTTTAACCTGACCATGTGTTGCCTCTACTTCTTCCCCACTTCAAAGCATGTTAATTGATAGGTTGCTGTCTTAGAAATTAAAATACCTTTTTTCTATATAAAGATGCTGGAAAATACTTCCGTGTTTCATTAAAATAACTTAACGAAACAATTGGAGAAAACTGCGGTGCGGAAAAAAAAGATGAGAAAATGAAGAAAATAAAAAAGAGACAAACACAAGTAAAAGCTAATAAGCTAGATGATAAAAGACAAAAAACAAAATCACTAGGGAGTAAAGACTTTAAGCTTAAAAGAAAAACTCAAGTGGTGTCTAAAACCACTTCATATGGCGTATGGAACACTCTCGCTCGTCTATATGCATCCAACTCGTGTACTCGAATTCTTCAACTCTGATTTGAGCTACAAACTCTAAAAAAAGGTAACCTTAACATGTCTGATTATCTTCAAAAAGCTCTCTCTTTAGCACATTCTTTGGTTGCTGCGAATGATCCAGTCACCGACCAAGAACTGTTCTTATTAATTCTCAGAGACCTCAATTCTGATTATGAGGCTTTTGTCGTATCGGTTACTACAAGTGCGGATTCAATCTCTCTTAAAGACTTGCTGGGTCTTCTGTTGAATTACGAGATCCGCATGAACCGCCATGTTAATCAATCATTTAAGTCCCCATCTGCTCATACGGCATCTAGATTCGTGTCAGCAGGACGTGGCCATGGAGGTACCTACAACTCTAGTTATCCCCATCAAAATTTTACTCCTTCAAACCATGGCACACATCGCGGTGGTGGATGACATGGATATCGTGGTGGACGAGGTGGCGGTCATGGACAAGGTGGATATCATGGTGGACGAGGTGGCGGTCGAGATAATTATTCATCTCAAAATTCAAATCATATAACAGGTCAATTATGTGATTGTACAGGCCACTCCGCTCTTAAATGTTATATCATTTTGACCTGGCATATGGATCATCCTCGGACACCACTTATTCTCCATCGGCACACATGGTCTCTATTTCCTCTGTTGGTGATGGCTCTTGGTATTCTGATTTAGAGCCACCAATCATATCACAAATGATCTCAATAATCCTTTTCTAAGCACAGAGTATCATGGCCCCAAAACAGTTTAAGTTGAAAATGGAGCAGGTTTGCCAATTTCTAATTTAGATTCTACTTCTTTACATACTTGGAAAGTCATATTTAAATTGAATAAATGTTCCTCATGTGCCCATGATTTCCAAGAATTTACTATCTATCAAACAATTTTGCAAAGACAAAAGACAATGATGCATTGTTTGAATTTTCCGCTCATGACTTTGTTATTAAGGACCGACGATCGAGGGCGGTTCTTCCAAGACTAATGGAAATTTATTCCGGATAGCAATGGACGTCAATCATCATCATAATTCTGTAAATAAAGACCTATATGTGTTGATTGAGGAACGCACTTCTGCGGACAAATGGCATGAACGTTTTGGCCATCCAAATGCAAGGACTACTCGTTTTATTTTAAATAAACATGAGCTTCCTGTAAAGTCTCATGCTCTATCTTTTTGTCATTCTGGTTAATTAGGAAAAAGGTCATAAATTATCTTTTCCCCCTGGTTCTTCTATTGTGACTGCTTCTTCGGAACTTAATTTTAGTGATACTTAGGGTCTTGGTTGATTCTATTCATGGGTTTTGATATTATATTCATTTTGTTGATGCTTATAACTGTCATACATGGTTGTTTCCTATTGAATGCAAATCTGAAGCATTGAGCATATTTATTCAATTCAAAAAAGTGTTGAAAATATTTTGGATCATAAGATCAAATATTTGCGAACCGGCGGTGGTGAATTTCGGAAAATTGCTAAATATCTCTTTAAAAATGGCATTTTTCATAAATTTTCATGTCCTCACACACATGAACAAAATGAGTCAGCAGAAAGAAAGCAGAGACATATCGTGGACTTGGGATTGACATTACTTGCTCAAGCTAATATCCCACGGGATTACTGGGTTGAGACTTTTCGCACCGTGCTATTTTTAATCAATCGTCTTCCTACACGAATTTTAGCAAACTCAACGCCTCTTGAAAAGTGATTCAATACTCAAGTGGATTACGATTTTTAAAGGTTTTCGGATGTGACTATTGCTATTCGAATCTTCAACCCTACAATCCAAATAGATTTGATCATCGATTAGCTCTCTACACATTCATTGGTTACAACTTTGAGCACAAAGGATATTATTGTCTTCATGTACTTACAGGCCGAATGTTTATCCCCCTTGTTGGGTTACGTCAGCACCCTGGCCATCTACCGTGGCTGGTGCGGAACAAAAACTGACATTTAAAATTTTGGCGCTAACGTATCCGTCAAGATCGAACCATAAACCAATACTAGCAAACTATAAAAGCTAAACTACAAGGTTAGAATGGTTATACCGAATGAACCAAGTCTTTCGGTCTTCTACCATCTTCCCAAATTCCTTGAGGTGTCCTGAACTGAACTTGGTCGCCGATCTTCCTTCGTCGATGATGATCCACCCGAGAGATGTAGCTCTTGGTTCTAGCTCCACACCATAGACAAGTGAAACAACTAGAGACTCAAGATGGCTAGTCCAGAGTGCCTAGGATATAGTGAATGGATTCAAGTGTTTATCTATCTCATTTCCTTTTTTGATTCTCAACTTATGAGATTATAGAAAGCATGTTAAGCTTGAAGGTGGAGAAACTCATGAAAAAACTAGAGAGGAGAGTGAAGCTGATGGTGAGAAGAAAAACTCATCTAAAAAATAATGAGCCATCCATGAGAGAGAAATTATCATGGCAAGGTTTTGTAAAAACATATCTTTCAATTTAATATCAAGCCCTTGCTTGAATAGTTTGCACAAATGAATTAATAATTCATTTGTTTACACTATGCAAGCATGGTTCTCACCATACTCCCCTCTCTTTATTTCCACCTTATTTCCATTTATAAATAAATGGATAAAAACTAAATGAGGAGTCCACCTTCTAGAATGTTATCTGTAAAAAAATATAGATTATATTCTGCAGTATATACATACCTGTAATCGTACCGAAATACGAATACCCGAAAAGATAGAATAACACAAAGAATATAATATTAGAATATACATATCGAAATACATATACGTAAATTATTAAATCAATACCTGATTTAATAATCGGCTCAAATCCGAGCCAGCTAGTATTATCAACCGTCCGATCGAAAGTCCAGGTAACTAGTACACTCATTCGATCGGAACCCTGCACGTATCTAATACGGCTACTACATCATTTCGCCAGAACCAGGGAAACCCTCTGTGTGGGACTCTAAAGACTCGTCAATACGCTGGTAGTGGGTTTAACCACAAGCACGTCAACGGCACTAGTTATACGTAACGGCTACCCAGGTATTGAGCGAAAAGAAAGCCGACGAGCAAACTCATCCGAACCCCTACTGAGCCTGTCAGTAACAATATCCGTACAGTCCGGTCTGTTCGTCTAAGAGTATCGCATATCGAGTCTAGGGGGTGGATAAAGTCAGACCCCTAATAACACGATATTTCGTGTCGGTATGAAGCCCATCACCCACTAAGAAACTACTGATCCAAATCAGTAATTCTTGACTACCTTGGCCAAGGATTTCTGGTTATGGCCGCCCGTGCACTGCGCGACATCAACCCCAAATACCGGGAGAGACGAATCCCTGACGATCCGCTCACTGCCTCTATGTGGCTCGGGATGTACCCAACTAAAAGCTGTTTGCACGACTCATTTGAGCCGTCGTAGGGTAGTAATCAAAATACAGTGAGAACTCACACGAGACAAATGATGATCTCAGGTCGACAGACTAACCTGTACACATGTCACCTGCGAACTGCCATCTGACAATAGGTATAATACCATCTAGCATATTCCCGGCGAGTCCGTCCAGTGTACTCATAACCCAATGAGCACATGTATACTATCTTAGGTGACTAACTAACACCAATAGCTTATGAGACTGACCACAGCCCCTCGTCAGGGTTTCGATAAGTATACACTAGTCTACTCCGGAGTATCATGCCCAGTCTCGATATTCTCTCGACTAGGAACATTTAAAGATGTTTTTATAGACCACCCAGCTCCCACGTATATGATCGCCATCATAATACTGGTAGTCAAATAAGAATCCTATGGGCTCTATCAATATGTAATAGTGATATGCAATACCATATAAAGCATGTATATGATGATAGAGACATAGCAGATAGCATACTATTATCTCGAGTAAGACTGTTCTACCCGTATAGGTCCTCCCTTAATCATCACAATCGTGTGCCTACGATTACAATAATTGACTTGAGGGCACTGTAGCCAACAATCTCTCATTTGCACTTAAGGCTAATCATTGCGGTGTCGCATACTCACAGCCCATGTGATACCGAACACCCAACTTCTCTACTAATCAGTCTCATAAAGTCCGTTTGTGAAACTATTGCGTTCGAGAAATAGACTCAGTGAATGGATCCTCTCCAGATTTTCTATCTTTATCTCTTTATATCTCAACTTCGCGGAGAAAGACTATCTCCCAAAATGAGTAATACCTGTCTTAGAATTTTTCTGGATATCTGATGGGACTCAGTTCACAAATGAACTCCTAATCCAACAAACTTCTTAGACCGTATCATCCACTGAATTTAATCAGTATGCTGAGCCATTCCTTCCACAGTATCCGCTTGGACCGCCCATCCAACATACTGCCCCTCAAAAGAGGGAAAACTATAGCTCAGACAGCTACTCTGTCATCCAGGTCATCTTGGAAGCCTAAAATAATAACCGCCTCCCGAAAGAGGCCGTTACCATATACCAAGAACATCCACTTATGTTCATAACTGCTTCCCAACGTTTCTCCAGGATTGTATTAATATATGTTTATTGCAGGCAGTGTAAAAAAATTCTGGTGTGATACTTGACATCTCATGATTGACTCAATTGCCTAAGCAAGTGATATGCCAATCATGCAAATCTCTCTCCTCATCGGTCTAGAAGATATCTCTTTAGAGAGGGTGACTCCATCAACTGCGGGTACACCACCACGTCAGGAGTTGTCCATTTTAAAACCCTTTAGAATAGTGTCAAGTACCCAAATTGGGACACTTCCCAGATCTAGATTTAAAATCATAGATCTAGTTACAAGAATTCCTGATATTTTATCCAACAACCACAGTATAACCGATGGTAGTATAGAAATATCACTTCCTATAAAGAGCATGTCATCCAAAAACCAGGACATCACTCTCTACAACCTTCTTATCAAGTCCATTTGTTATTCTGACGAAGTCAAACTCTATAACTGTCACATCAAAACTAAACGATCTATCTCCGCTATACATGATTTAATCTATAAATAGGCATAAGCTAGATTTAGTCTATAAATAGGCATAATTTACTTGCCCATCATGCTTCCGCTGCTCCCACTGACTACAACAACCCTCTGGCAGAGTCATATACACGTGCACTTCTAAAGCTAATTTAGAACGACGTTATACTCATCCTCCTGCCAGATCTCATAGTCTAGAACAACAGTAGTGTCAAGTTTGGCTAATCAAAAACCTCCATGTCACCGTTTTTTAAGAGACCAAAGTACCTCTCGGATGCCTGAGGTTACCCACTGATTGATACGAAAAATCGTGTTTGTAGTTAACCGCAATCAATAACGGTGTCGCGTGTAGCTAGACCGAGATGAGTACGGGTCGTCCTCTGGGAAACGTTGAACCTTTTATTTTTACTTTAGATGTGTTGAGAAAGAGAGGAGGAATAAAGAATTTTGTGAAAAGTTTCTAGATCTACTTTAAACAAGAATGTTAAATATAGATCTAGATTATTTTAGAGATTTAAATAATATAATAATAGGGCTTGTAGGGTTCGTTAGGATTTAGTAGTTATGGAAGATTAATTAAAAGTTACCCTTTTTATCCATTAATAGATTTAGAACTAGAACGACGGTGATGCGTGTAGATTAGGGTTTCTGGAGGGAAAAGAAATCCCACTCTTAACCCTTATCTCGACACGGAACTCCGTTCATATCTAGCCTTTACCAAAACAATCATTAATCTAATCTCTAATCGCGGTCGGAACTAGCAAAGAATTGCTAGCGCGCCCGATTAGGATGTTAATGATTCTTTTGATAAAGTTCCTAAACTTTATAGGACTTAAAAAGGGTTTAATTATTTTCATCGTCCATTAACCTACCCTAATCCTACGAACCCTAACAAGCGGAGAATTACTCGCGCATGTTGGGAGAAAAAGAGATGGAGAGAAATTGCATAATTAAACTACGAAGAAATAGAATAAGAAAAAGAACTACCTTTATTAATCAACAAGATCAAGTACACTTTGATTCCTTAGAAAATGATTACAAAAACCTAGTTTGCTTCTCGATCTCTTCCAAGGAGGTAGATGAACCGTTGATGATCAGCCTGGATGCGTGAGCCGTCTTGGACTTCGTGATCTCGTCGGCTTGATGGTTTTTCCAAGAGGCTCTCGGTGCCTTTTTATAGTGAAAACCCAGAATCTTATTGTTGAAAAGTTGGTAAAATTTAGCAGTAATCAATCTCCCAAAATCTTGCATTCCAACTCCTCATTATTGCGGCGGATCCGCGGCCCAAGGGTGTGTTTGGCCGCGGATCCGCGCTCAAGGGATGTGATCAATTGCTTATTTTTCTTGGGCTTTCATCTGGTGACATGTGGCAATCCTAGGCATCTTCAGAATCTGAAAATCTTTTCTCTGTTGCTTCCAGACTTGGTCTCCAAGTTTGCTTCTTAATTTGGCAAGTTTTCTTCAACAAATTGATTTGTTTGTTAAATCCTTCATAACAACTTGGAAATATTCTGCACAACAACTCAAATAAGATTTTAGTAGACTTTGTTCTACTAGGATTAGATCAATAATATTATTTGCATACATTTTCCTACCAAAATGATAATTAAAATATATTAACACATGGAAAATAATGTTTTTACACATAAACCCTCATATGTATAATATATTATAATAAAGTCCTTTTTTAATATAAAAATGGTAGGAAAAATGTACTACAAATGTGCAGTTTTATCGACTGAACAAATACCCCCAAACTTATCTTTGATCGTCCCGAGCAAACTAGTTTATTTAAGAGGAGAAAAAGAAAAAGAGAAAACTAAGCACACTTTCGTAGGCAGACACGATTGCACTGAGCACGTGCAACAAGCCGTTAAACCTCTAGGTGTCCCTAGTAGGAGGAGTGCTGTCTCCTGAGGGTTTTCAGCGGATTACACCCACAAAATCCAATAACAAAAGAAAGATGGTGAAATTTACATATAAAGACAAGACCATAAAAGAAAGACTTTGAAAATAAGTGTTTCCAACTATACTAGCTTTTCAGTTATTATGAGCCCTATCTTAATAGTCATGAAAAAATGTTAGAAATCACATCATCCCTCAATAAAACATCGTCTTTATTTTTCATTCCTACTTTTCATCCAAACATTGATCATATAACCCCACGTGTGTGTAAAGAACATCCCTACACTCAGAGAATTCAATTCAAGCTATCATACTCTTGTCCATCTACCTTAGTACTTTTTAATTTGATGAATACTTAGAATTGCTCACATATTTTCATGCGACCGTTAATACTTCTTGAGGTACTAACCGACCGATTACTCATGTGCTTGCAGATTTGGTGATAATATTTTCCTTGTCTTGCACCACCTAAGGCTTAGCAGTGACTCCCAGACCAGTTGGCCTTAGGGCACTAGGTGAAGAGCACCCTCGCTATATTTTTTTATTGCTGCCTTGGCGATAACAAAACCAGTGTTCATTTTTCTTTTCACCAATTTTATATTTTCTTCATCATTTCCTTCATACTTTGGCTTTTAGAAAAGAGCATTTCAAGTTATCCTTTACTATCCCGAGTTTCAAGACGTGTGTAGGTGCATATTGTAGGGTATCAACATTCAAATGTTTGGCTTCCAGAATAGAAACTATTTTTCAGACTTATTTTTATTCTCAGATTAGTGACTTCCTTCATCTTACTAACCCTTGGGACAACAGCTCATAACTACTTATTACTAGTTCGTTTAAGAAAACTTCTAATTTTCTTGGTTTTCTTAAACTATTCCTATCTTTTGGATGTAATTTTTCACTTTCTACTCTTTTGTTATAAAAGAAAATTTTTGAAATTTTTGAAAATGTTGTGCTTATGCAAAATATGATGCAAATTGATGTGTAAATAAGCACAAACCTCCCCCAAACCTGTTTACAGCAGTGTCCTCACCGATGTCATCCGTTAAGCTCAAAAACCTGTAGACTTTGGAGGAAATTATTAATAGGGGCAAGAATATATGAAAGTGAAAATGCTCCCCCAAACTTATTTTTGGCTCACAAATTTGAGGACAAAAGTTATGATCAAGAGCCAAAAATATACCCCCCCTCAAACATGAGTTAGACAATATGAAGCATTTTAAGAGGGGGTGAGTCATTTGGTCAAAGTAAGGCTTTACAAAGACCAAAAGTTAACACCAACCATTCAAAAATTTTATCAGTATATCGTATAGGTTGGTGGAAGAATGTGTTGTATCGACTCAAGAAAAAGTGGGGAAGGCATAAGAGGTGGTCTGGAAAGGGGTTGAAATTAGAGAAAAGAAAGAATGAGGATGAATGTGAATGATTAGAAAGAAGGAATGGTGACGGTTCAACCTCTAGAGGTGGAGATTGATCAATCACAAAATCCGTATTGTTTAAAAATTCAAGTTCGTCAGCAAAAAGTTCTTCAAAACTTTTATCAATAGTGTGATTGAACATTTTGCTGTCAAAGAGTTTTATGCCAGAATTTATTCTACTTGATTCATAAAAAATCACTGAGGTAGAGGACTCAAAAAACTCATCTACCTCTTTTTCAAAAATATCCAAATCAAGTTGAATTTCAGGTATTATTGAACTTGAATTAACAGATTGTGATTTATCAAAACTCACTGAAACTATAGGAACAGAAGAAGAACCGGAGAAGGTAGAAGGTGAAATGGGTAAACAAATTGGTGTGTAGAGTGTTGCTGAACCAGATGTGGAAGATGGAGGCTGTATTTCGGTCTGAACTTCGGGTATACCATTATCATCAACTACAAGACATATTTGGGGTTCGGGAAGAATTAAAGGCTCAAGATGATGACCATAAGGAAGTGAAAGGATTTGATGAATTGGTGGGCCAAAATCATCCAAAATTTTGGGTTCATCAATCAAAATATCCCCAACGTCAATCACCTCATTCAAGTGAAGGTTAAAATTCTCAAACTCCTCATCAAAAGTATGGTTTTCAATCAGTTTTGGTTCAAGAGTGGAGGTGTAGAGATCACAAGGGTTGGGTATGGTTTCACTTGAAAGGGACCCTTCACAGTTGGGTAAATCAAACACTACAAAGTCACACAACTTATCAGTCATTCTATTTGGTGTACTTGATGAATCTATGAAACTGGAGTTGTGGATTTCAGTTTGGAGGTACAGTTCTGTCTTACTACCCAAATCCTTCATAATTTGGTTCGACATTTCCATAAATTTTTCTAATGTCTGCTCCAGACTAGTCTTGGGCTGATAAGGGGTTTCAGTATAAGATTGAAATTCCTGTGGATAATTAAAACTCCCAAATGACTGATTAGAAGAACTGTCTAGAGTAGGTGGAAAAGTCGGATTGGATTGATAGGAATAGAATGGTTGCTGAACTTGGGTAGGAGTACGATCAATATTATGATAAGAAGAATATTGATATGGGTTGGTTGGTTGGCTATATACAAACCGCATATCAAACTCTTCTCCGGACAGTGGTGGTAATGGTTGATATTGGTCCGGGTTGAAACTTTGGCCTCTAGACCTAGCTATGTGCTCAGCAATGGACATTCGTCTAGGGGCTTCCTCACTCTGGGTATGAACTGAAACAGGTGTAGGATTAGGATATGGTTGATAAGACCTAGACTGAGGTGGCCAACTGTTTCTTCCTGCTTGTTCTATATGATCTCTTAAGGACATGGAAGAGCCGGACGGTATACCGAAGGGATTTCGAAAACAAGAGATATCTGGTTGTGGACAGCAAAGCTCGGCATGTGTTCTTCTGTTTAGGTCACCCATTATAAGAAGAGAAGAAGGGGGAAGGGGTAAAAAGGAGAGAAAGTAATTGGTTTGTTTTAAAAAAAGGACGGATTTAGACAAATCACAAAAAATGCACAACCCTAGAACTATGGTTACCTAGGTCCAGTCTCTAGACCGCTCCCAAACTTCCAAAGGACAAGCCGCAGGATAAATCCTCTACCGCCTTCGTACTCCCCTTGTAGCCAGGTAAGTGCCAGGTAAGTTGGAAGGAACCACGTCATGGGCCTAATTAAAAACCACTAGCCTTCGACACACTTGCCTAGGCACTACAAAAATAATGCGGATAAACGATAGATTACCCACGACCTTCCTCTGTCCTTATTGAGCGCGACAGTCCTTAGAGTCTGGTCTAAATATTTTTTAAATTAATGAAGGGTTGATCTATATGCTTGGTTTGTGATTTGTGGGGCTTAGGAAGGGTGATGAAATCCCCACCTAATCTTGATTTGGTCCTTGCCCCTTAAAGATCCGTATTAAAATATGCAAAAACAAACCGAAAAACAAAACTTTGCAAAAAGATTTTTGAGCGGCGATATTTTGCAAAGAATCCTGCAGAAAATCGATTTTATTGGATTTTAGAGGAGAGAGAAGGGAGTTAGAATCTTACCAGAGAAGTGTGAACCCTAGATCTCCTGTTTCCTCAAGTCCGTGACTCCAGATTTCCTCGCAAAAATTCACACAATAATCGTTAAATATACAATTTGCAGTTTTGTTTTAATAATGATATGACTCGTCGAAGAATTCAACACAAATAGTAAAAATAAAAAAATTACGCACGTATCCCCGGCAACGGCGCCATTTGGTTGTTACGAAAAATCGTGTTTGTAGTTAACCGCAATCAATAACGGTGTCGCGTGTAGCTAGACCGAGATGAGTACGGGTCGTCCTGTGGGAAACGTTGAACCTTTTATTTTTACTTTAGATGTGTTGAGAAAGAGAGGAGGAATAAAGAATTTTGTGAAAAGTTTCTAGATCTACTTTAAACAAGAATGTTAAATATAGATCTAGATTATTTTAGAGATTTAAATAATATAATAATAGGGCTTGTAGGGTTCGTTAGGATTTAGTAGTTATGGAAGATTAATTAAAAGTTACCCTTTTTATCCATTAATAGATTTAGAACTAGAACGACGGTGATGCGTGTAGATTAGGGTTTCTGGAGGGAAAAGAAATCCCACTCTTAACCCTTATCTCGACACGGAACTCCGTTCATATCTAGCCTTTACCAAAACAATCATTAATCTAATCTCTAATCGCGGTCGGAACTAGCAAAGAATTGCTAGCGCGCCCGATTAGGATGTTAATGATTCTTTTGATAAAGTTCCTAAACTTTATAGGACTTAAAAAGGGTTTAATTATTTTCATCGTCCATTAACCTACCCTAATCCTACGAACCCTAACAAGCGGAGAATTACTCGCGCATGTTGGGAGAAAAAGAGATGGAGAGAAATTGCATAATTAAACTACGAAGAAATAGAATAAGAAAAAGAACTACCTTTATTAATCAACAAGATCAAGTACACTTTGATTCCTTAGAAAATGATTACAAAAACCTAGTTTGCTTCTCGATCTCTTCCAAGGAGGTAGATGAACCGTTGATGATCAGCCTGGATGCGTGAGCCGTCTTGGACTTCGTGATCTCGTCGGCTTGATGGTTTTTCCAAGAGGCTTTCGGTGCCTTTTTTTAGTGAAAACCCAGAATCTTATTGTTGAAAAGTTGGTAAAATTTAGCAGTAATCAATCTCCCAAAATCTTGCATTCCAACTCCTCATTATTGCGGCGGATCCGCGGCCCAAGGGTGTGTTTGGCCGCGGATCCGCGCTCAAGGGATGTGATCAATTGCTTATTTTTCTTGGGCTTTCATCTGGTGACATGTGGCAATCCTAGGCATCTTCAGAATCTGAAAATCTTTTCTCTGTTGCTTCCAGACTTGGTCTCCAAGTTTGCTTCTTAATTTGGCAAGTTTTCTTCAACAAATTGATTTGTTTGTTAAATCCTTCATAACAACTTGGAAATATTCTGCACAACAACTCAAATAAGATTTTAGTAGACTTTGTTCTACTAGGATTAGATCAATAATATTATTTGCATACATTTTCCTACCAAAATGATAATTAAAATATATTAACACATGGAAAATAATGTTTTTACACATAAACCCTCATATGTATAATATATTATAATAAAGTCCTTTTTTAATATAAAAATGGTAGGAAAAATGTACTACAAATGTGCAGTTTTATCGACTGAACACCCACCAAATCTGCGGAGTGGCTAATGAAATGTCGAATCCTATTGAATCTTTAGGTTCTCCTAAATTTTCAGTAATCGTTTGTGGTTCTGGAATCAATTCCAGTTCTACCATACTTCTACTTATGTTTTCTGAAAAGAATTCATTTTACTAAAACTGTGGCGAGTCAAGAACAATATAACTATTGTTCTTTCAGATGGTAGAATGTTAACTCTTGCCAAAGCCCGAGAAAACCCACAAACTGCCATTACTGAAACGTGCATAGAGTTTATCCGGATTCTGGTTTTAAGCATAAGCCGGACAACTCCATATACCTTAACATCGTTAAGATATGAATCCATTCTATATATATTCAATATAGAAACAAAGGCACTAATTTAATTGGAACCGAATTCAAAATACATGCAGCCGATCCCAGCGCATATCAACTAAATGGAAGGAGGCCAAGCAGCATTACTCATCAAGAAGCGCACCTACGCATGAGTAACCTGAGAGAGACATAAGTTCTCTAAACTATTACTTACAACGGAATACTAAACACAAGTATCTACATCTTCGATCACCTTAAAGAATCCTGATACTTGCAACATATGGTTCTCTACTTTATTCTTATACCTATATCTTCTTAAAATCTGGACCTTGTATTTCAACAAAATACTTGTCTAAAACTAGAGAAGTCATGAGTAAACAGAATATAGTACGAGTACCAACCCCTTTGTCCTAACGGATATCGGACAACATACAATAGTTTGTATAAGTTGACAGAGTTTAATAACTCAAACCCTGTGCGACGTAGGTTGAAAACTGTACTATGGTTAAGAAGAATTACACCGTTGTTGAATGCATCTTATATAACCATCAGCTGATATAGGTAAATGTGATAAACATAATTTTAAAAAGTTATATCTCACTTTATAAAATAAACATACAGATATATCGGTTTGAAATTGGTGCATAACGACGGATATTCAAAACCAAATATTTGTTGTCAGGCAAAACCCAGGTGATTTCCTCAAATATCACCAATTACAAAGAATTCTGATATTGAGAATCTATTCACCCAATTCACAATATTCTACTCCCACTCAGCATCTGTAATGCCACACAGATATGAGAATCAAGTCTGGTAAATATATACTCTGAAGTCAGAATCTAATTGGGAAAATAGTTTTCAATTAATACTGCACAGTGAAACTGAAATATGAAAATGTTTCTAAGGGGTGGCCGGGTATTCCTAGTAATTTCTCTTCTACTATCCAGATTCATGAAAGTAACCGTATATTTCCTTGCCCTCACTCCAATCCCTTTATATATCTTTACTTCTTACCTTCTGTACATCTCACTTAAGCTAATTGGTTTTCTTCCTTCCCTACCCTTTGGCATGCCTATGGTTAGGAAGAAGACTGTCCAATAAGCGTAATAGGTGTACTCTCCTAACACTAGGAGCCCTCGCAACCTGAGAGAAGGTAAAGGGAAAAGGCAACTGAATAATCCTATTCAATTTCTCCAGAACCGGAATCTATCCTCGAACTGGAACAAGTTCCTTCGAGTTTGTATCTAACTATACAATAGAATATCCAAGAAATATGGATCTTCGTAGTAATATGAAGTATTTTGGAGAAATGCAAAGGGGGTGTAAGAGTGGCAATAATATATGTGACTAAATGACAATCCAATAGCCAAAATGTTTTAAGAAGATTCGGTTAACTTGGTTCATGAGTTTTTTAAGGTCAGGATATGGTCGCTGCCAATAAGCGTAATAGGTGTACCCTCCGGTGTTTGCTGCTCCTATCCCAAATAAACCGTTGATTCTCTATACTGCTGTGCTAGATGAGTCACTCGGTGCGCTCCTTACCCAAAACAACGAGGAGGGAAAAAAGAATGCCCTCTACTACATCAGTCGAACGTTAGTCGGGACGGAACATAACTATTCCCCGATCGAAAAGCAGTGCCTGGCCCTGATATTTGCCATAAAAAAGCTAAGACACTATCTTCTCGCTCATCGGGTTATGCTAATCTCAAGGGTCGACTCGCTCAAATACTTAATGACTAAAGCAAGCCTAGCCGGTAGAATAGCAAGATGGGCTATCATGCCACTTGAATTTGACATAATCTATACTCCTCAGAAAGCAGTAAAAAGACAAGCCCTTGCTGACTTCCATGCTGCTCATCCCGTACCAGAAGGGTCACCGCTCAATTGCGAGTTACCCGACGAACAAGTGCTGCACATCGAGAATGACGAGCCGTATTGGGAGCTCTACTTCGACGGAGCCTCATCAATTAGGACCTCTAGCAAATCAAGCGTCCTACAGATAAAAGAAGGGATAAGATTGGTGTTCATTACGCCATCGATGGGAACCCTACGGCGTTCTTTTGCTCTCACCGAGCCTCGCACAAACAACGAGGCTAAGTACGAGGCTCTGATAGCTGGTTTGGAGCTAGCCATAGAAATGGAAATCCTTCGGCTACGAGTCTACGGTGATTCCCAGCTTGTTGTCAACCAAGTAAGTGGCGACTATAAGACATACAAACCTGAGTTAGTTCGGTACAGAAGCTGGGTGATGGAGCTTATGAAACAGTTCATCCACATTGAACTGATGAGAGTTCCTAGGGCGTTCAATAGAAAAGATGACGTGCTCGCTCGCTTAGCCAAGGAGCTGGCTGATTCCGATGTGGATGAAATTCCGATAACAGTCAGAAGCCGGCAAATTCTACCTCCGGTCTCTTTGCATGAAGAGGGAAGTATAGAACAAAAGAGCAATCCTGCTGAAGAAGTTCTGATCATTCAAGAGGAGCCCGATTGGAGAGAGTCTTTCATAGAGTACCTCCGATACGATAAGTTGCCCGAAGGAAAATCTGCGAGAATTCAGCTGAAGAAGAGAGCTCTTCGATACGTGTTTGTAAATAATACGTTATACCGCAGATCATATGACCAACTCTGGCTCAGATATCTGTCATCGGCCGAAGCTCAAAAAGTCATGAAAGAAGTTCACTCAGGCGTCTGCGGAGCTCACCAACCTGGCCCCAAAATGCGGCTTCAAATTAAACGGCTTAGGTATTACTGGACTACCATGATAAAGGATTGCGAAGAGCATGCGAAGATGTGTTATCTCTGCCAAATTCATGGTGCCTTCATTCATAAGCATCCCAATCCGCTGCATCTTACGGTGGAGTCATAGCCCTTCGAAGTTTGGGGCACCGACATAGTTGGTCCAATTGATCCTGCGTCATCTAAAGGCCACCGGTTCATATTGACCGCAACTGACCACTTCTCTAGATAGGCTGAAGCTGTCCCGTTAAAAGAAGTCAAGACAGAAGATATTCTGACGTTCTTCCAGCATAGTATTCTATACCGCTTCGATACACTTAGAAAAATTATTTCTGACAACGGGCCTTCTTTTAAGAGCTTCAACGTCTCAAGGTTCGCTACTCAGTACAAGATAAACTGGAGATATTCTTCATCTATAATCCAAGAGACAATGGGCTAGTCAAAGCCTTCAATAAGACTCTATGCAGGCTCCAAAGGAAAAATGCTTCAGCCAATAAGAGAGACTGGAATCTCAAGCTCCACGAGGCGTTGTGGGCATATCGTAACATACATCGCACTCCAACTCAGTCCACTCCATACTCACTACTCTTCGGAGTGGAAGCAATCCTCCCGCTCGAAGTCAAAGTTCTAAGCCTAAGAATGGTCGTCCAACACGAGCTAACGGAGGAGGAAAACGTCCTCCTTCGGCTCGAAGATCTCGACGCCCTTGAAGAAAAGAGGCTCGCAGTACAGCAAAATCTGGAGTTGTATCGAACCCAAATGTCACGGGCCTATGATAAGATGACTCGTCCCCGTGCTTTTAAGAAAGGCGAATTGGTGTTGGTCCTCAAAAGAACGATCATCCCCAATCGACATGCCAAGGGAAAATTCGAGCCAAACTGGGAAGGACCATACGTCATCGAGAAGGTGTTTGATGGAGGATCTTATCAGCTGATAAATGCCGAGGGAGAAAGGCCCATACCATCCATCAATGGCCGATATCTCAAGAAATACTATGCGTGAATGCTCCAAGTCGCAGGTGAATTGAGCACACAGGCCCTACGGTCTGGATCATACATCCTGTAAAACCGTATAAAATCTACGGGCATAAACGACCCCTGTCTCTCCCAAGTCCTACCGGCGAGACTACATTTAAAGTCCCACCAGCAATGAAGATCTGCCAATGTAAAAAAAAGAAAAAAAGAAAAAAAAAGAGGGTATGTCCACAAGCAAAACGGGCACGGATGAAAACCCGAAAGGGCTCCGTGAGTAAAAACAGCAGAACTGCCGGCGAGTTTGTGAAAACCTGAAAGGACGCAAACTCGTGAAAAAGAGATGAAATACACTCGCAAAGTCCTCTCGACTTTGTGAGGGGAAAATCCCCACGTGAGATCCTTACGACTCACAAAGGAGCAACACACTTAGGAATCTCCACGATTCCCAGGGAGAAATACAGCTGCGCGATCCTCTCGACTCGAAGGGAGAAAATGATTTTATGAGACCCTTACGGCTCATAAAATTGAAAAGCCATAGGTGATAGAGATCTAAACCTGTCTCCTAAGCCATCGTTCCCCAATGGGCAACGGTAAATGATGAGTCGCTCCTGGCATTGCTTCAGTGTTAGCGGTGCTGATGCCGACCCAAAACCTAAATTCCAAGTCTTCCCAAAGGCAAATGATGAGTCACTCCTGGCACTATACTTCAGTGTTTGCGGTGCTGATGCCGACCCAAAAACTAAATCCCAAGTTCTCCCGGGGCAAATGATGAGTTACTCCTGGCATTATTCCAATACAGCATTGCTGATGCCCGCCCAAAAAAACACAAATCCTAAGTATTCCCAAAGGCAAATGATGAATCGCTCCTGGTACAACACTTCAGTGTTAGCGGTGTTGATGCCGACCCCCCAAAAAAAAGAATCCCAAGTCTTCCCAAGGGCAAATGATGAGTTGCTCCTGGCATTCCAGTGCAGCAATACTGATGCCAAACAAAATCCAAATTCCAAGTTCTTCTCATATTCAAAAGTCCCGCCAAATAAGGCAGAAATCAAACAATCAAATTAATGTCCCACCCGGCAGCATTTGGCTTTTGGCTTTTCTAGCGATCTGTGTATTTGGCAGAAATCAAACCGATCAAAGTACCTTGTCATAGAATTTGGCTTTTCTAGCGGTCTGTGTGAAGGACATCCCTTGGCGTTTCAACAGTTTCTTCAAACCTTCGGTATAATATCTGGGAAGACGAATAGGTTGAAGCCTGTCGAGCGTGGGATCCGCGCCATGCCAAACTTCTTTTTCCACCTTGTTTTCTTCAGAACGGTAGAATAGGATTGCCTTCTCGCTTTTTCGTCCGGGAGGGATATAGAATGTCTGCAATTCTTCTACGTTGTTGGTGTCGAGTGCATCCAGTTCTTTGTAATACTCAAGCGGCACCATGGTTATCTGCAAACTTCGCTCTTCTTCAGCGGAAACCCGTATTGAAGGCCGAGCGGGGAATACAGCGTGAACTTCATCTTCTGAATCACTGCCGAAGATCAATGAAGGAACGGATGGTCCTGGCCTGGTGGATTGGGATGGACCTGAATAAATTATATCCTCCTCCTCCTCGGTGTCACTGCCGAAGACAGGGATGGTGGCGTTAGTTTTGTTCTCCAGTTTGTGACACCTTTCCGTTTCTTCGAAACTCGGCAAGAAGTATTTGGCATCTTCATACTTGCGAACTTCGTTTACGGAAAACGGATTCAACTCTCCGGCCACTGTGTACTCGAGGCCATCCCTAGAATATTTCATGCACTGATGCTGTGTAGAAGGGATGATATTGTACTCGTGTAGCCATGGTCGGCCTAGCAGAGCATTGTAGCACGTCTTGGAATCTATAACATGGAATTTGATGTCTGTGACGAGCAACCCGAAGCGCAGCGTCAATATCACGGATCCGAGAGTCTTTGAGGACTGGGAGTCAAAACCGGAGATAGTGATCTTGTCCCGGGCGAGGTGTTGGACGCTCATGCAAATCTCCTTTAACACTCGCACATTGAGTAAATTAACAGACGATCCGTTATCGACCAAGATTTTACCTATCTTTATGTCATGGCAATATCCCGAGACATAAAGGGGGCGATTGTGTTCACACGTCCCGAGAAGAAGGTCTTCATCACCAAAAGCAACGTCGGCTGTGTGCACTTCTTCTAATTCATCTTTCATCTTTTCTTCGGCTAAGAAGGCTTGGAACTGGTCAGGATCTTGTAGCGCCTTAATCAAAGAGTCTCTGGCTTCCTTTGATAGTAACAAGGCATCAAGGACGCTGAGCTGAGAGGGCAGTTTCCTCAGATGTGCCAGAACGTTGTAATCCACCTTACTTCTCTTCGGCGGGTTTTTGGCGTTTAGCTCTTCCAGAACTTGGTCATCTAAGACGATGTCTTTAGAGACCTTTTCTTTCCCTTTATCTTTTCTATTCGAGGGTCCGAGGTTCTTTTCAGGCAGTGTTCGATTCAGCAGCCGGATATTTTCGCAAACCACTGGCTCCTCTTCTTTTCCCGAAGTTGACTCTTTAAAGAGAGGGGCAAGTTCTAACTCCTCATCAGAGTCGCTCCCAAATGTAGGCACTTGCGACCCGGTAGTGTTAACCATGTGACAATTGCCGGCAGTTCTTTCAAGCTCTTTGGTTGTGCTTCTTTGCTCCCGACGAATCTTACGCTTTTCCCGTTTAAAGCGTTGTTGATTAGCGACGTATCCTTGCCACCATCATTGAAAGCTTTGCAATCTTGGGTGGAATGCGAGACCTTCTGATGATATAAGCAATAAGAGGGGTGTATTTCTACCGCGCCAGTAACTTTTTCTTCAGAGGGTGGTAGCTTCATGCCCATCGATATGGCCTTAGCAAACTTCTTTTTTATCTTGAATTGGCTTTTGTCAGCGATGGAGGCATTTTGCTCCAGCGGGATCATCTCAGCTTTTTCCTCAATTCGCTGGCGCTTGGCCCTTTCGAATATAGCCGTCTCGCGTTCTCGATCAGCTTTGCTTTTCAATCGAGCTTCATTAAGAAATGCGCCGATCATTTCAACTGATAACCCTGAGGCTCTTGATTCGGCATTTGCCCCCAGCGTTTCAGTGCCAGGAGTCCCTTCATCGTCCGTGGTCGAATGGGAGATCATACGACAGCTCGCCATATATTCCTCGGATTCATCTGATGAAATTTCTCCCTCATCTTCTTTTTGGAAGACGTGATCAAGGAAATCTTGGAGCGTAATAGGAGTCCGCGCTTTTTGGTTGTACTCATCCAGTGCGTCTATTTGCTTCTGTAAGTCCGTGTGCTTGTCGCCAGGCTTCACGGGCTTCTTAGATTTCTTCTTCTTCTTTTTCGAAGATTTTGACGGCTGGCTATGAACGCTTGAATTACCACCATCGGTTTTCAGAGTCGGTCGTGGCTTCAACATCCCCTCAATAACCTGCGGTTCAAAGGGGTTCTTCCACTTGACCGCTGGACAGGTCTGAAGATCATTTAGCATTCTCCTCGTTTTGGCTGATAATACAACCTCCCAAGGAGCTTCTTCAATGACGGAGCATGTTGCCCCCGGCGTATTTGTCCCTTTAGAGGTGTGGGGCTGCGAGGGATTCACCTTCCATTTGTCGGATAGCGCAAATTTGCCTTGGCGGTACTGGTTTTCAAGCCAATTTTTGAAAACGTAACAGTCTTCGATCGGATGTCCTAGCACTCGATGATAAGGGCAGTAATTAGGCTCGTTGACGTCACTTGGTTGCGACGGGCATTTTGGATCTGGCAGATTTATGAGCCTATTACGCAATGCCAGCTCGAATAGCCTTCTCGTTTTATCACGGGGGAAGGAGTAAGCACGTCCCATCCTGTCCTCAAGGGGTACGTATGGGCGCGTATTGTTTGGACGAGCAACCGGCTTCGAGTCGCTCGGTTGTTGTTGGGCATTAGCGACAATGATCGCTTTTCCCTTTCCTTTATCGTTTCGGGAGTCCGGCTTCGGGAGAGGGGGTTTATGGCCCATCTGGTCCATCTGCGCCAATTTGTCGATCAAAGCCTGGAAGGAAGTCGGCTTAAAGAACATCATAAACTGTGAAATGGTTTCTTGTGGATCAAGGGTTCAAACAAACATTCCCACCGCAGGGGTTTCTTCTATGCGCTGTTCACACTTGGACCATAGATTACGCCACCGTATAGCGTACTGAACCCACGTCTCGCCGGGCTTTACCCTGGCGTTAATCAGCGCCGTCATCGGAGTACGCTCACTGGCACCTGCAAAACGTTGGGTGAAGAGCAGCTCCATCTCCGCAAAGGTTTTAATAGAGTCGTTGGGGAGCTCAGAATACCATTCGAACGCCGTATCTGATAGGCTTCCAACAAACTGGCGAAGCAGAAGCTTGTCGTCGCCGCCGGTGTTACCGCAAAGCGCCCTGAACTGGGCGACATGTTGATGGGGATTGCCGGTCCCTTTGTAGACATGAAACTTGGGAATTGTATAACCCGGCGGGTATTTGATTTGGTCATACCAGCCTGGATACGGTCGCCCCGTTTTTACAACGTGGCCGGCTGCTTCGGCCGCGTGATGAACCTTTATTTGCTGGGCTATATATTCGTCCAGATCAGTTTTAGAGATTGTATCCTCTCTAGCCATTGATAAAACGGGCTGAGGGTTTGATGTCTCTCCCCTATCATCCCCAAGGACAATCGGGGGTTCTTCAGTCGTGGGATCTGGTTGTATCATCATCCCTATCATGTCCTGGAAGAGGAGGCCCATACGCTGTATATTGGCTGCTTGTTCAGCAGCCTCTTTGTCTCTCTTTTCCAGTACTCGGCGGAGGAACTCGGCGTCGGTCTCTTCCTCTTGGCGTTCATCTAAGGACGTCCCAGGGTTCTCCTTTGGCTCCGTGAGTGCAGCCATTGTAGTCATCATCTCCTGGAGCTTTTGTTGCTGCTCCTGAGCCTTGGTCACGGATCGGGTGAGCGGTCGGTGACCCGTAGAAGTACGACTTTCTTCCTTTCCAGAAGCCATATAGACCGTGTGAACCGTTATGCCCCCTGACTTGGGGCGTTTAGGTTCACCGCTTTTAAGCTTTGTCAGCGTCACGGGAGCTTTCTCCGGCCTTTTCCTTTTGTGGACCATTGAGGTTGAAGGAGCCGTTGAAGTGGGCATCCTAGCATTTGTTGCCCCCTGCTGTTTAATGGGGCGGTTTTTGTCCTTTTCCACCTTTGCCCTTTTCTGGTGACGAAAGTGGTCTGGGTCAATCACGGAGTCTTGAACCCTCCGCCAAACTTTATAAATCTTTGACGACAGCCGTTGAGGGGGCTGTTCCTGCTTTGTCTCCGGAGCTTTTTCCATAGGCGGAGGAGATCTTTTCAATGTAGCAATCGGAGAGTTCTTTCTCACCTTCCTCAGCAATTCAAAGCTGTTCCCAGTTGGAACAGCAGCGTTGACCTCCGCCACTGGAGCAGGTGGGGTTAGCCCTGAGGGGGAGTTGCCCCCTGCCTTCCTTATTCGTTGCCAATGGCGACGTCGCGCACGACGAGCTGTTGGGACTGGCTCGGAAATCGAGATGGTTTCTCGTTGCCCCCTGTTTGAATGTGGGGTAACTGCTGATGTCAGTCTATCGAAGACCGACGCTTTTTGACCAGTTGGGGGAGGAGTGGGAACAGTCAATCTTGTAAAGACCGACTCTCTGATGGGAGAAGCCGCTTTAACGACTTCCAAAGCAGCGGCCGTTGCCCTCTTTGGGACAGCCGCTTCATAGTTCTGACCTAGCCTGGTGAAAACGGAGGCTGTCGGCTTAGTAGCGGGCGACCCGTTGACAGGGGTCGTGGCAGCAGTGAGCCGGTCGAACACTGACTTCTTGTTAGCTTCCGGTACGGATATCGGCATAGAGAAGCTTGTAGGTGGGACCATGGTCCCGAAAAACAGGCCGGTGGTAGCCTGGGTCACCTGGTCTACCGGCAGAGTAAAGAAGGAAGCCGCTTGGGGCCCATATGTCACACCTCCCGGTGAAGTGGAACGTCCATTGCAGTGGCATTTCGAGCAGTTGGTGCAGTTGAAGGCCATTGAATCTCGAATTCTGTGCCAGACAAAAGACCAAATCTTAGCAACTTGAAATCCGAAGACAACCATTTAACAAACCGCGATTGGTTCGCGAAGACGACACACGAAGTGTGGAGTGGAAAGAGGAAAAGGTCCCACCAGGCGTGCCAGAATCTGTTCCCCTCCGAACGGCGGCCTAGACTGTGCGTCTCGCCTGAGGTTCGGGGCAGATGCTATTTGGTTCTATCCGTCTACCTCTCCGAAAATGCCAAGTTGATTTATGGCACCTTGTATCGGAGGTTTAGACAGATGCGGCCGATGTAGCAGACTTCGTCAGATTCCCCCTCAGGGTGAGGGGTTTTTGATTATGGGGACGCTCTTCCCTGCAGGCGCAAGCCCCTACAGTTAATTACGCTACCGCGTCGCGGTAACAACTTTCTCCTTCTCCAGAATTTCACTTCGTGTTGTGTGTGTTCGTTTTGTTTGTGGTTGCCCGTGGATTGTATACGGAGACTGAGTAATGCCGTCGCCCGTAGGGCGTGGATTAGTCCAAATCCGCATTTACTTAGATTTGGGTTTGGTGTTTTTTGGTTTAAGGATACATTAGTCGCGTTGCTGCTAAGATCAACTTAAACGTTCGTCAAGGATACATTAGTCCTGTTTTGGACTAAGATCGACCTGACGTAGTGATTGATTTAATTATCTGGTCGTCGGACTCGTCACCTCTCTGACGTCGTTGAGGGATTACAACGACAGGCGTCAGAGGAGTTCAGAAATGTACCCTTGAACCAAAGTTGATTTGGAGTTTTATTGTTTATTTAAATATCTAAGGACACATTAACCGTATTTGGGGCTAAGATCAACTTAGACGGGACCGTTTAGATTCAGCAAAAGAACGTTCGGGCTCTATTGCGCCAGTTTAAGGACGTGGTGGTCCATCGCCAGTTTAGGGGCGTTTCGGTCCGATATTAGTTTAGGGACGTTTCGGTCCGATATTGATGTGTGGTCGTTGGGACCCGTCACCTCTTTGACGTCGTTGAGGAATTACAACGAGGGATGTCAAAGGAGTTCGGAGATGTACCCTCGAACCGGTCGTGAATTGGTTTAGGAGAGCCATTTTGCTCAATCAATTTAATTTAAGGACTTACAGCCAGGATTGAGTTAAGTCCAATTTTTTTTATTTATTTTAGGCTCTGCCTGACTAAAAGAATCAGTCCAAACAGGGCTCTGCCCCTTTATTATTTTGCAATTTGATTTGGGCCAGGCCCTTTTAAATAATGAGTTGCATTTTTGCAGAAATTCAAGAATTTTCTAAACAGGGCTCTGCCCTTCTATTATTTTGCAATTTGATTTGGGCCAGACCCTTTTAAATAATGGGTTGCATTTGTGCAAAACCCCAAGAATTTTCCAGATTCAAGAACAAAAGTGCATAGCACTTTTGATCTGAATTTGGATCAAAGGAAAACAAGTTTTTCTTCTTGTTTTCCCTGATTTCACAGAACCAAGGGTTCATATCAAGTGCAAGGCACTATTTATTTCTTTTTATTGAATTATTCATTTTTTTATCCTCTGTTCTTCAGAGATTTTTCTCTTCTTTTAAAAGAAGTTTTTACCTCTTTCTTTGTGTTCTTGATTAATCTTCAAGAGTTCTTTCTCTTCTTTTTTTTTGCCAGAAGTTGATTCTTCAAGTTTTTTTTTTCGAATGAGGTCTGGGGTCTTATTTATAGTGCTCACCAATTTGTTGAATTTGTTAACAAGATCTTTCCTGAATGATTTTTGGGAATTTTCCCACCATTGGATCTTTGATCTAAAGGCAGAAGAAAATCTTCTGGTTTTGGAAAGAACAGAAAAGATTTTATTAAATTTTTATTCTTTTTCTGCGCAACTCCTCACTGAATGACACGTGTCGCGCAGTTGCGCACTTGCGCAACAGCGTTTGCGCAACTGCGCAGACACGTGTCGCGCAGGTGTGCACTTGCGCAACAGTGCTCGCGCAACTGCGCAGACACGTGTCGCGCAGCGGTGCACTTGCGCAAAGCAACAGTGTTTGCGCAACTGCGCAGACACGTGTCGCGCAGCGGTGCGCTTGCGCAACTGTGCAGACACGTGTCGCACTGTGGACCGCTTGCGCACTGCGCAACGCACGGAATTTGAAGCGTTGCTTCAGAAAATTTGAATTTTCAAAATTCAAATGAGCCTTGCTCAGATTGGGGGAACAAATCCTATAGGCTCTATCAACATATAATAGTGATCTGTAATACCATATAAAGCATGTAGATGAAAATAGAGACAAACTAGATAGCATACTATCATCTCGAGTAAGACTGTTCTACCCGTATAGGTCCTCCCTTAATCATCACAATCGCGTGCCTGCGATTACAATAATTGACTTGTGGGCACTATAGCCAACAACCCCCCCTTCTGTGGGGGAATTTTTTTAATGAGAACTCTTTTTCATCTGTAGAATATGCTCGTGTTCCTCAAACAACAGCAAAGCATATTTATCCTTGCCATACATATCCCTATACCACCACATTCCATGCCTCCATCTTTGTAGATCACTTGTTTTGCTTGGATCCATTTTGCCTCATTCACACACCACCGCAACTTTTGAAGCTCGTGATGCAATTAATTTTGATATAACAACTCCATCTCATTCTCTTCCACGAGATCAAGTTACGAGTTCACTTAAAAACAAAAATAATGTCCAACCTTCCAATGGCTACGGAGCTCACAGCTTCTTCCTTCCATCCTATGCAAACTCAACTATCTCATGGCATTCGCAAACTGATGATGCTCACAAGTAGTATCTCCTCAGATTACGACACGTGGCGGATGACGTGTCCCGAAGGCTATGGAGGTGGAATAAATGAGTTTCATTAGGGAGGATTCCTCGGTATCCTCTTCTCGAGGAACGTATCCGACCTTTCAGGAGACCTCCGTGAATACATTCCACCTTCACCTAGGAAAATATCAACAGCTCGTCTCCGAGATTCCTCAGTCTTCTTTCTCGTCTTCGAGCCGTCTGACATGCCGAGCTTCCTCGGCCACCTTGCTCGTCTCCGAGCCGTCTGACATGCCGAGCATCCTCAGACACCCGGCTCGTCTCCGAGCTCTCGACATGCCGAGCTTCCTCGGCCTCCCGGCTCGTCTTTGAGCTCTTGACATGCTGAGCTTCCTTAGCTTCCCCCGATCAATCAAGAGCGCGGATCTCATCCGCCCTGCAATGGCTCCGCGTATATCATCAGGGCGAGATATCCACCTCCCACGATCAGCGTCCTATGCTAGCGCATCCCTCCATTCAAGGTGAGGATAACGCTGGGGCGTAACTGACGGTGATGATCTTACGCCCGCTCGCTCCACGTGACCCCTATATAAACCCCTCTCTCATATGACTCAGGTAACTTGAATTTTTTTCAATACACCGCTACTCGTATACATCGGCTCTAACTTGATCGTCGGAGGGTCCTACGGTGGTCATCCATCCCGGGACTTCTTTGCAGGTAGCTCGGTGTCCTACACCAACCCATTGAGATCCATACTCAACAACTCTCAAAAACAAATCTCAGCCGTCAAAGACCGCTATCACAGGATCGAAGGAGGACAACATCTGAAGGATCCGAAGCTCTATTAGTTGGCGCCGTCTATGCGAACGAAAGACTTTTTTTTTGTTCCACCATAAAATTTGATCTTCCACCCTCGACCCGATAGCCAGCGACAACCGCAAATGTCCAAATACAAGTCGCTACAACGGAGGTGGGAGCGGCTTGTCTCCTCCTCCCAATTCCATCCACGTCTTGTCCGCCCGGATAGACATGCTCACATCGCTGGTGGATGCTCTCGTCCCCGGTCAAGCGACGGGCCCTACCCACCAGACCGCGGCTCCCCCTCCCCAAGATAACGACGTCTGCCAAAGGACGGACGGGCACACTCGAGCTCTCGATCTCCCTCACCCTCATTACAGCGCCACCGAGCGCCGGCGAGGAGACTCCGGCCGCCTTAACCCGCACGCGGCAATTGATTCCATGACCCCTGGGCACCGAAAAGCTCCACGCCACGGTCCCAGGGAAGACTGGGCAGTCGCTCCGATGCCCGTTGCGCGTTCTCTCCCCCTTAGGAGGTGTCGGTGAGCTCACCTGCTTCCAGGCACGACCGACACCCCCACTCTCGCCGGGACCGCACGAACGACGAGCGCATAAACTATTCGAGAAGGGGCTCGCCCGAGGATTTGAGGCACTTGATAGAGCGAAATTGAAGCCGCACCATCGCAGAAACCCGGAGCGGGGGTAGCCACCACTTCGACTGTGCAGAATCCTCGAGGTACCACCACCGGCTTGAGGCCCTCGAGAAGATGATCGAAGGCATACGAAGGGATAGGCACACGTCCGGCGAAGGGGCCGGGTACTCCGCCGACTCACTAACGAAGCCATTCATAGAGGAGCTGCTAACCGAGCACGTCTCATCCAAGAACAAGCCGCCAAAAGTGGACCTTTCCAATGGGAATTCCAACCCGAAGGACCATCTAGACGCATTTACGGCGGGCATGAGCTTACAGGATAACTCCGACGTGGCTTAATGCCGAGCTTTTCCTACCACCCTCATCCAGGCTGGCCGGGACTGGTATAGAGGACTTACGCCATGCTCCATCTCGACCTTCGATGAGTTAGCCACCCAATTCTTTGGTCACTTCGTCGGGAATCGACGACAGAAAAGGACGGTCGGCCATTTGATTAGTGTGTGATTTTAACGATCAAAAATAATATTACCGCAATCAAGAACGGCGTCGCTTGGTAGCTAGCCGGTGAATACGGGTCGGTCCACAGGGATGATGTGAATTTCCTAATTGTTCTAACGAGCTAATTCCAAATGGTGTTTGGATCTTTATCACTAAAACTAATTTGATTTAGACTAGGATTTAGGAAACTTGCTAAGGTTAAGTTTAGGTTAAGTTTGGTAAAATAAAATTTCCCACCTCTTTCAATGCCCTAAATTAGATCTTTTTAGGAGTTATGGTAATTATTAATAAAGGGGATTAGGATGATCGGAAAGAAACTATGTTTCTTCCTCTAGATCCTTATCCGTCTTTTCTTAATTCTTACCCTAACCTCCATGGAAGACATGCATATCCGGTCTTTTATACTACGGTATCACCGTTACCTCATGGGTAGGATGCCGTAGGGAGCGGAATATATATGTATGCATGGAGTCCTAATTATTAACAAGTGATTGGGCAAGAAAGGGATGAGAGATTCGCATCTCTCAAGCCCTTCCCTCTTCCTAACCCTAACAAGCGAGGAACTACTCGCTCATTAAAGGATCTACAAAAGTCATAATTTTTATTTTTGTTTTCGTTTTAATAGATTAATTAACTACTGCAGTTTAATAAAAATTCTAATCTAGATTTAAAACTAAGGCAAAGAATAGATCTATCTAGGGCAGAAATTAAAACTAAGAACTAAGGCAAAAAATAAAAACTACTTACAAATTGATGCTCTCCAAAACTTCAAGAGAATTCTGAATTTTATTAATGAAAGGAGGCATGACCTAATACAAGTATTTGGGTCTCTATTTATAGGACATACAAAACCTTAGGTTTACAATCGCCGTATGTATGTGTTTCCCCCAATCAGAGCAAGGCTCTGTTTGAATTTCAAAAATTCAAATTTCGAAGTAACGCTTCAAATTCCGTGAGCTGCGCGCAACGCGCCACGTGTCAGAAGCTGATACGTCAGCGCAGCGCCCAAGGCAGTGCGCCCAATCAGAGCAAGGCTCTATTTAAAATAAAAATTAAAGGAAGCAAAACTTCAGTTGCGCAAGCGCTGCGCTGCGCGACACGTGTCAGCGCAAGCGCTGCGCTGTGCGACACGTGTCGAGCGCTGGTGCATCTGCGCCAAACAGAATTAAAATTTTAGAAAAATCTTTCTGTTCTTGTCAAAACAAGAAGATTGTCTTCTGTAAAACAGAAGCCCTTGGATCAAAGATCCAACGGTGGGGAAAATTCCCCAAATCACTCAGAGAACGATCTCGTTAACAAATTTAACAAACTTATAGGCACTATATAAAGGCCCCTAGACCCCAATTCAAAGGATCATCAACATTGTGAGAGATTAAGAAGCTCAAAACAGAGAGAACTCTGAAGAAAGTTCAAGAAAAATGTAAAAACCTTCATAAAATAGAAGAATTTCTTCTAATAGATCATTGATCTAAGAACAAGATCAATGATCTTCAAATAATAATAGTGCCTTGCACTTTTTATGAACCACTGGTTCTCTGAAAACAAGAAAAAACAAGAAAAAACTTGTTTTCTCTGATCTAAATTGGATCAAGAAATTAAACAGTGCCCTGCACTTGCAAAACTGCATTGTTGCGCTCTTGGGTTGGCGCAAGCCACCAGAGAGCGCCACGTGTCAGCACCTGAAACACTTGCGCTATGCGCTTTTAAGATAGAGCCTTACTCTCTGAAATTGGTGCAACTCATCAGAACGCGCCACGTGTTAGCAGCGCAATAGCGCAGCGCACTGACACAGCACACTGCACTGACTGTGCTTGCGCTCACCAGAGTGTGACACGTGTCACCTCCACAAGCGCTTGCGCTCATTTATTGGCGCAAAGCGCCTGACAGGACACATGGCCACTGTCAGATAATTGATGCACTGTATCATTAAAAAGAAGGGCTGAGCCCAATTAAAAATGCCTAACAGGCCTAGTAAATGCTATGCATTATTTTCAAAAAAAAGGGGGCAGAGCCCAAATAAAAACAGATGTAACGCATCATTCTTTTTTAAAGGAGCAGAACCCAAACAAGGGTCTGTCAGACCAGAACAGATGCTGTGCATCATTTAAAAGGGGCAGAGCCCAAATAAAGGTCCAACAGAGACCAAGATTAATGCTATACATTATTAAACATGGGCAAAGCCCTAGCACAGGTCTAATAGGCCAAAAATAAGAAATAACGTTGAATATTCTCAACTGGACTTAGCCCAATCATGGCCGTAAGTCCTCAAACTAAATTGACTGAGCAAGACTGCTCTCCTAAATCAATTTACATCCGGTTCGAGGGTACATCTCCGAACTCCTCTGACTCCTATCGTTGTAATCCTTCAACGACGTCAGAGAGGTGACGGGTCCGGACGACCACACATCGACACGGACTGTGGGGTCCTTAAACTCATGGACTTATGCGTCCTTAAACCAAAACACGGACTGTGGGGTCCTTAAACCCGCGGACTTATGCGTCCTTAAACTAAGACACGGACTGTGGGGTCCTTAAACCCGCGGACTTAAGCGTCCTTAAACCTATGGACCACCATGTCCCTAAACTGGAATATGGACCGAAATATCCTTAAACTACCTGTGGACCACTACGTCCCTAAACTGGAACAATAGAGCCCCCAAACGCTCTTTTATCTGATCTAAATGATCCCGTTAAGTTGATTTTAGTCTCAAATTAGACTAACGTATCCTTAACGAACATTTAAGTTGATCTTAGCCTCAAATATGGCTAACGTATCCTTAAACTAAAACCCCAAACCCAAATCTAAGTAAATACGGATTTGGACTAATCCACGTCCTACGGGCGACGGTATAACCTAGTCTCCGTATACAATCCACGGGCAACCACAAACAAAACAAACACACATGACATGAAGTGAAATTCTGTAGAAGGAGAAAGTGGCTACCGCGATGCGGTAGCGTAATTAACTACAGGGGCTTGCGCCTGCAGGGAAAAGCGTCCCCACAATCAAAAACCCCTCAAACGAGGGGGAATCTGACAAAGTCTTTTACATCGGCCGCATCCGTCTAAACCTCTGATACACGGTGCCATAAATCAACTTGGCATCTTCGGAGAGGTAGACGGATAAAACCAAATAGCATCTGCCCCGAATCTCAGGCAAGGCGTCCTCGCGTCGTCTTGGCCGCTATTTGGAGGGGAACAATATGCTTTTACAAAAATACCCCTAGGAAGACTAGTCAGCGCCGCCAAGCTTTATGTAAAAAATTTTGCCACTACGGGTTCAGCACGGCCGCGGAACCGCGGCCATAGGCCAGGTTTGGCCGGTTCCGCGGCCAAGTAAGAGGTTCTTGGGCTGAAATTCCTGGGTCTTCTTCTGGTTGACTTTTTCTTCCTATTTCTTTGGTTGGTTCTTCAGAAAATCTTCTATTTTGCTTCCATATCTCCACAGTGAGTAATGTAGTGGACTTTAACCGTTTGCTTTGTGTCGAAGTTTTTAACCTTGTGCTGCCTTGTACTTTGTGAACTGATCTTCGTGTAGGCTTGATCAAGATCCTTCTATTCGTTGGTCGTAGTCTCACTTTTGCATCGTCTTTTATCTTTTTCACTGTTTTTGTTCCGAGAACCTGTAAGCTGTAACTATGTAGCAGATATGGGTCAAAAGCGCCTGTTTATTTGTAAAATGCATAAGAATGGGGAGTATAATAATGCAAAATTACGGTATGAACACTTGCCAGAATCTGTAGGGTGTTTTTCGTCACCCCATTGAGATGGGAATACGCGCTCGCTTGTCAGGCGCATTACAGATTCCCCCTGCCTAGGGTAGGCTGGGGTTTATTGATTGTGGGGATCCGAATCATCGGCAGCCGCGGACTAAGCTGCCGTTAATTACCCCTCACATTTGGAGCGAGGAAACCTCCAATTAACGGGTTAAACTGGTCATGCGAACTCAATGTGCAGTGTGCGTGTGTTGTGTTTTAAAAGGGTTTTGGATATATCAGGGGCCCTGTAGAGTTTTTACGGGGGTCCCGCTACCCGGATAGCGAGCTGGGAGTCAAGAGGGCTAGCAGCCCCCTTGCAGGGTGTGGGGCAGCGCCCCGGCCCAAATTTTTTTGAGAGGGACAGTGTTGTAGAGTATGTGTGTGTATATACATACATACATATATATATAAAGAAAGGGAAAGGGCATCCAAAAGATGTGTGGGAAAAAGCGCCAGCGCTTTGGGTGCTAGCGCTTTGAGCGCAAGAGCGCTAGCGCTCTGAGCGCAAGAGCGCTAGCGCCCCACGTGCCAGGCACATGGACGCTCGGGCGCTAGCGCTCTGAGCGCTAGCGCCCCACGTGTCAGCACGTGGGCGCTCGGGCGTTAGCGCTCTGAGCGCTAGCGCCCCACGTGTCAGCACGTGGGCGCTCGGGCGCTAGCGCTTTAGGCGCTAGCGCCTTGAGCGCAAAGGCGCTAGCGATTTGAGTGCTAGCGCCCCACGTGTCAGCACGTGGGCGCTCGGGCGGCAAAAGGGACTTGGTCCCTGCAATGGGAGTTGTACTCTTAGAAAGGAGCACTTATTATTTTTTTTTTTTGTGTGTGTGTGTATGAGGAGTTAAACTCCTAAGATATTTTTGGAGATGCTGAAACGGGTTTCTCTCTTGAGCTCTGGATCTTCCCAAAGTGGGATTTTTAGGAGATGTGTCTCCTTCCTCCTCCTCTTTTGGCTGGATCTTAAAGAACAAGAAATATGAGATTTTAAAAATATCTTCTTTTTGAGATCTGATGGGAGATCTGAGTTCCCCTTTGTGGGTTTTGTGGTGAAAAACTATTTAGTTTTGAAAAAGGAAGAGTAAAACTCTTGATTTAATTCAAAAGAAAGAAGAAGGTTTAGAACCTTTAGAAAGGGGAAAGATGCACAAACCCTAGATTTTTAGGGGAATGAAAAGTGACTTCTTTTATTCATCATCATGTTGCCTTATATAGGCTTGCACATTTACATATAGCCCCTTAGGCTTTACAAAATGGCATTTTGCACATCCCATGGCTCATGTGCCATTTATTTTTGCACATAAGTCATAGGCTTTATAAAAATTTGGCTTTATGCCCACATTGCATACATTCATGGATAAAAAATTACATAAAAATTATTTGTTACATGATCTATATTTTGGCACGGAGGAGGCTGGTCGCGGGCTCGACTTGGGCATGGGCCCGCTTGACCTGGGCTTGGGCCCACATGGCTTGGGGTTGACCTTGACTTTGACTCGGTCAACCAGGGGTGCAAATTTTGACCCCAACAGGCCTTCTCCTCCGCTTTCCGCAGTTGGAGGCGGAGTTCCTCCTCCAGCTTGGACGACTCGCCCGCCTTTTTCAGGGCCGGGCTACCTCCTCGGACTCCATAGCGACGAGGAGGGCGCAGTGGTGGAGAACCTGAAAAAAGCAGCAAACGGGTTAGAAAGCTCAAACCGAGCAAATAAGACCTAAAATAATTTCTGAGAAAAGTCAAGAACCCACCTGAACCGCCTCCCGGGCTATGGCTGCCACCTGGGCCTTCATGGTCCCCGGGGTATTTTAACCCCGGACGCCTGCTCCATGTCAGAAAGCAGGCTGTCGGCGACTGAGTGCCCCGAGGGCACCTCAATGCAGAAGTCGCCCTCCTACACTGTGGTCTCGGAAGAAGGTGGACGAGAGACCATCCACTTCTGCCTCTTGAGGAGGACCTCAGTGGGCTCAGCCTCTCCATCCTTTTCCTCTCACGCCCGGGGCGCCGGGTCCCGTGAGTGGTTATGGCTCCCCCCGTGACGTTCTTCTAGAGCTCGAGGAGCGGCGGAGGGCTTAGATGGTGGAGTTGGCCTCGGGGCTGAACTCGGACCAAGTCGGGACGAGCTTGCGCCCCCGGCCTTCTTTCCCTGGGTCTTGGCGGCCGAGGCGGCTAGGATTTTCGCTCGGTCTATGGGCTCTGCAAAAAGGGAACACACAAACAAAGGGGGTTAGCAATACAAAAACAGCAAAGGAAATTTGACAAAGTCTAAACAGATCGTCGAAAGCCCTAACTTACCCAAGAAACGCGCATGACTGAGCCCAGCCCAGCTCAGTGCCTGCTCGGATAGCAGGACATCCGACCGTTGGATCGACTCCCGCTAGGACATCACCTTCGCTTCAGGGGAAGTCGACTACTTTGCCCTCGGGCAGTTGGCCCTGTGCCACTGTGTAGGCACAGGCCAATTCTCGCCCTCAGGCGGCCCGACGAATATAAACTTCCCCTTCCATTCATGGATGGAAGAAAGGACGGCTACTACCCCTGACCCGGCCAGTCCGCCCTTATATTTTTTGAACGATAAATACACCCAGCTCGGCTCATCCTTACTGGTGCCGGGGTGATTCTTATAACAAAGGAAAGAGACAAACAGAGTCAAGCTGAAGGGGATATTTTCAAGTTTTAACCGGACCAGAAACTCGAGGAGAATTCTCCACGAGTTCGGAGCTAGCTGGCCCGGGGTGAGATGAAAGCAACGAAGTACCTCGCAGACCCCAGTTGGGAAGGGCAGACGCATTCTTGCCTGAAACGCTTCCAAATACAGGGCAATCTCCTTGCCCTGCACCTAGTCTGCCCACTCGCCCTCTCTAGTTAAACGGAGGGAATAGTTAGAGGGGATGTGGAACCGAGCCCGAATTTCGGAAAGCATGTCCAGACTCTTCAAAATGGAGGTCGCATCGCGGGTGTTCCCGAGGCGCACCTTGGGAGCCCTTGTCGCCGCCCGCCGGCGAGTGATAGGGGCGGCCATGACTCTAGGGGGAGAACCTGACACAGAGGACGAAGAAGAAGAAGAACCCTCTTGGCTATCTGAAGCTGAAGAGGAGGAAGACCCGCTGGACTCGGCCCCAAAAAAGGGTGCCTCATCATCCGACTCTATCCTTACTATCTCTACGGACTCCTCAGATGAAGATATCGAACCTGATTCAAAGGAAGTAACTCACTGAAGAGAAATAAACAAAGGATCCGATCTAAAATAAGATGCGCCGTGCAATCTTCAACTATGAAAGAGAATTTGAGTAAAGTGTCAGTCCTAGGATGGTCCCCTCCTATTTATACACCCTAAAGAAGAACATCCTACAACCCCGATTGATTCCCGCCAAAACGAAATGTCGTGCCCAACGACCGGCGGGGCTCCACGTGGCGATCGGCTGTTGGGGACGTCTTTTCAACTGCAGGAGTCAGAGACAGCCTGTCACTTCCACCAACAACGACCGACATGTGGCCTGTCTCCCAGCTATCGATCGGCTGAAATGGCGCCCCCTCTTTAAAGCACGATCATTTCATTGATCCGCTGACGCCATCAGGAATACACATGAATATTCAGGTGCTCGAAGAAGCGACATGTAAGCCCAAAGATCGAAACAACGCAACCCTCACACGCCTTGACGTTTCCGGGCGATCCACATTATGAGTCTTGGCGCCAAAATGAGCAAAAGAAAAACCGAGCAGGCCACTCTCGACCCGATCCCTGAATAGGTTGGAACGAGTGTGAGGGCTAATGATAATGCTCACAAGTGGTATCTCCTCAGATTACGACACGTGGCGGATGACGTGTCCCGAAGGCTACGGAGGTGGAATAAATGAGTTGCATTAGGGAGGATTCCTCGGGATCCTCTTTTCGAGAAACGTATCCGACCTTTCAGGAGACCTCTCTAAATACATTCCACATTCACCTAGGAAAATATCAACAACTCGTCTCTGATCTTCCTCAGTCTCCTTGCTTGTCTTCGAGCCGTTCGACATGCCGAGCTTCCTTGGCCACCTTTCTCGTATTCGAGCCGTCTGACATGCCGAGCTTTCTCGGTCTCCCGGCTCGTCTCCGAGCTCCTAACATGCCGAGCTTCCTCGGCTTTCCCCGATCAATCAAGAGCGCGGATTCCATGTGCCCCGCAACGGCTTCGCGTATATCACTAGGGCGAGATATCCGCCTCCCACGATCTGCGTTCCGCGCTAGCGCATCTCGCCATTCAAGGCGAGGATAACTTTGGGGCGTAACTGACAGCGATGATCTCGCACCCGCTTGCTCCACGCGACCCCTATATAAACCCCTCTCAGACGACTCAGGTAACTCGAAGTTTTTCCAATACGCCGCTACTCTGCACCTATAGCTCAGCTCTAACTTGAACGTCAGAGGGTCCTACGGTGGTCACCCATCCCGGGACTTCTTTGCAGGTAGCTCGGCGTCCAACACCAACCCATTGAGATCCACACTCAACAACTCTCAAAAACAAATCTCAGCCGTCAAAGGCCGCTATCACAGGATCGACGGAAGACAACATCTGAAGGAGATCCAAAGCTCCATCACAAACCAAATCCTAAGTATGCACTTCACGTTGATACAAATCAAGAAGTCGAACCAACTTGTTTTTTCACGAGTATCGAAGGATCCTCGTTGACGTATAGCTATGGATTCTGAATACAACGCTCTTATAAAGAATGTAACTTGGACCTTGGTTCCTGCATTGAAAAAGAACATGACTGGCTGCAAATGGGTTTTCCGAATTAAGAAGAAAGCTGATGGGACTATGTGAACAGATGCAATCAATAATATGATTAGAATCAAATTTCCACCCATTTTCTACGGATTAAGTTGTCTTTAGTTAAAATTGCATTGTTGACGCACACCCACGATGAACGTTCTAACCACATGAAATTAATATACTTATAACTTACTCCTAGAAGTTTGTTTGAACTTCAAACCATATTAACTTGTTTCATTGCGAAAAACATTACTATTGTGGCATGCGGCAATCACAACTTTTGATTCTACAAGTATATATTTGAACAAATAGCAAATTTGAAGAAACAGAAACAAATTGAAATCAATTATTTTGACCGTTTCTTTCAGTATATCATATACACATGCATATAGAACTATGAATATTAATAACGCTTTGATGATATTACAATTAAAAACAAGCAACAGTGGCTGACTGCAGAGGGATTTCTCCGTGCAACAAGTTAGTAAAATGTGCTTAGCGGAGTTGATCAGACAAATCGCTCCACCAATTAAAAACAACCATGCACAACAACTCATAGAATCAGGAAATGACTCTCACACGTCAATGTGTGCCATGTTCATGTCCGGACCCGGTAAGTTTTCTCGTGCTAAGCCAAATTCAAATAGTCTTCTTCTAGAGTCCCTTTCTGTCAATTCCTTTAACCTTTGAGAAAATGGGGCTTATAGGGATTCTGCTGAGACCCAAAACTGCAGTGACCTCTCACATGGGCCAGTGGAGCCCAGAAGGTCTAACTGCAAACTAGCAAGTGGACCCCACTAACCGATATTAGAAGCCTACAGTTTGAGCCTGCAGGCCCCATTTCCTCTTAACCTTCAGCTTTACAATCTTACTCATCTGGAATCCAAAAAACTTTGATTTCTCATCAGAGATATATATATGTATATATATATATCTATATATATATATACATACGCGTGCGTGTGTGTGGTGAAAAATGGAGGTGGGGTATGCCTTAGTTGACTTATCTAAGCTATGTGAGAGGAGAAAAAAAGGAGGCTCCCATGTTTTTTTTAAGTTATATATTTTTATAGTTAATGGGTCTCTCTTCCTCGTAGTTACATATTTTTATAGTTGGATGGATCACTCTTCCTCCTCTCACATAGGTGAGGTAACTTAGCTAATGCATATCTTAGTTCCATTAACCTCATTCATATATATATATATATATATATATATATATATATGAGAATAATGGAGAAAAGAGGCCATAGGAGGGGATTTCCTCCTATGGCGTGGAAAAAATACAACATCTACCAATTTTTTCGACGATCGACCCCCATTATCTTCATCGTTATCGTCTAAGATGTGGGTACACCAAATTTCATGTGATTATACAACTTTTTCACCGTTGATTTAGCAATGTAAAAAGTTCTATTGTCGGTAAACCGTTAATTTTGAACCCACTAAATCAACGGTGAAAAAGTTGTGGAATCACATGAAATTTGGTGTACGCACATCTTAGATGATAACGATGATGATGATGGGTGCCGATCGTCGGAAAAAATGGTCGAGGTTGTATTTTTTCCACGCCATAGAAGGAAATCCCCTCCTATGGCCTCTTTCCTCCATTAATCTATATATATATATATATATATTGGAATTTTCAAACAAAATTTTGTCTCCTTGCAGAAATTTTTTATAAAAAACCCCTTCAAGATATTAGACCATTTGAATGTACTTTGATAATTTTTGTGTTGATGAAAAAAATTAATTTGCGACTTACTGCAGCTATATTAAGAAATCGTTGTTTAATGCATTGTTTATTTTCCTTCCATGCAAATTTTCAATCTATTTTTTGTCATCTAGCGGAAAATTGTAGGTATGCCTTTCAATTTCAAAATTGTCATGATTTTAAAATTTTGCAAATAAACTCCAGTAATACACTTTGAAAAAAATTCATTAAAATTCCAATTGAGGTATTAGATCATTTGGATGTGTTCAAATTATTTTGATACTCATGGAAAAATTTTAAATTGCAATTTACTGCTGTTATATTAGGAAAACGTTGCTTGATTGATTGTTCATTTTGTTTTCGGATATACAAATGAAAACATGAGTGTCCAGCAGGGGATCTTGCGTGAAACAAAATGGACACCAAATAAAAAGACCTTTTGCTATTTACAAAACACAAACTCTAAAAGCATTTATCTAGGGGAGAGAAAAGGAAAAATTGCTAATAGGTGGCAAGGCTGTTTGGTGTTGCATCACAGACACAAAATGTTTATAATATATGTCCCTGTACCTGCCAAGTACTCCCCTGTACCTTTCTCTTTCTCTTCTTTTTAACCCCATTTCTATTTATGATATTTATATTATATTCACACAAAAATAAAATAAAAAATTCCAAAATTCCAATCATTATAAATCCCCACCCTAACACACACCGACACCCCCAATCTCTTCTCTCTCTCTCTCTCTCTCTCTCTCTCTCGCTAAAACGAAGTTTCTCTCTTTCTCTCTCTTGAATTTATTGAGGGAATGAAGCGGTTGATTCGTCGGCTGACTCGAGTGGGCGACTCGTCCCAGTACCAGCAGCTGCGTGCCGGTAGAAGCCACCGGCGGCTGAAGGTCCCTGAGGGGCACGTGCCGGTCTGCGTGGGGGACGAGATGGAGCGCTTCGCGGTCCGGGCCGAGCTCCTGAGCAGGCCCGGGTTCGTGGACCTGCTGGGCCGCTCGGCCCAGGAGTACGGCTACGGGCAGGCCGGAGTTTTGCGGATCCCCTGCCCTGTCCCCCTCTTCCTCACCCTCTTGGACTGCGACGGCGAGATCCGGGTGGGGTCCGATCCTTAACGGGTCCCTTCCTCCTAAGAGCTTTTTCCTTTCTGTGGGTCTTTTTTCTATTTTTCTTTTTCTTTTTCTTTTTCCTTTTAGAGAGGGAGAGGGAGAGGGAGAGGAGAAGGGAAAGGGGGGAGCGTAGGTGACTTGCTAGGGTAAGGGAGAATGACAGCAATGCCCCCTTAATATTATGTGTGGGCTTCTTTCTTTTTTATCCATTTTTGTACAAATGCTTTGTTATATGTAGTCGGTTGTTTTTTCCCTTCAAAAAATTATGATGGTTTTCTTTAAATTGGTTGATATGCTTGTAATTCTACTTGCAATGAGATAGGTTTTAGCAGGGTCGTGGTTGCCTGCAACGCCTATGTGAGGGGTGGACCCCCTAGGCAGGCCTCATGTTTCCCTCTCGATGAATTGAGACGGCCGTAGCTGATTAGCTGTGACCGTGCCTAGCGACATGCAATCATTGAGGAGATAACTATTGATGGAGCTCTATTTTATGTATTGTTGTCAACCCAGATTATTTTAAGCAAAACCTTACATTGAAGTATTCTAATCAGATTGAACAGGGATTGTATTTTTTCGGTAGTGTGTTGCGGTATATTATATATCGTGGCTTATCTGAGGTTCCACAAGATTACTATTGGGGTGATAAATTTCATGCAGTAGTCAACATTGCCAGTATGATGATGGCAACAAAGTCTATCTTGTACAAAATTTTTCTAAATCCCTTTTAGCAACCTGATTTGCTTGATGGCCTGCACGGTCCCTAATTAATTTTAATTTTCGCATCACAAAATTTAATCCATTTTCAATTAAAAAAACAATTAGAAAGAGGCATGTAGGGTTATTATGGTCATTTACTTTGTTATTGGGTCGGGTGCGGTCAAAAGGTAGCTGCAACGACCGGGCGGTTACCACAATGCCCGAGGTGTGAAAAAGAAAGATCGGTTGTTACTCCTTGTCACCATAGCCTTTTGGTTTTGCCAATATTTTTGGCTTATTCAATGAAAAACAAGGATGCCATGCCCAATCTTATCACAAATTTTGAGTCGTACGGAAATGCATATTCAAGTTAAACCTCTAGGTCAAGGTCGTATTTAAGGGTCAGATTACATTGAAGGCCGTAAGGATGCTTTCCGGTAACGGTACTGATGGAGGTCCGGTAACGGTACTGATGGAGGTCGGATCTCCTTCAGATGTTGTCTTCTGTCGATCTGCCGACAGCGTTGATGAAGGGCTGAGATTGAGTTTGAGGGTTGCCTCCTGAAGCGTGTGGATCTCAATGGGCTTGATTGAGTGTGAAGCCGAGCTACCTGCAAAGAAGTTCCGGGGTGGTTGTACCACCGTGGACCCTCCGACGATCAAGTTAGTCGAGGTATTTGGGCAGAATAGCGGCCTATTGGGTAAAAATTGTCTTACCTGAGTCGTCTGAGAGAGAGATTTATATAGCGGCAGCCATAAGCTAGCGGGCGCGAGATTCTCGCCAGCCGTTACGCCCCTGGCGTTACTCCTGCGAGAATAGTGGGATCCCCCATTAATGACGAGATACGTTCGTTAATGGGGGGATGCGACGGCGTGGAACGCGGGATCATAGGGCGGCGGATATCTGCGAGATTCGCGGAGACGCCCGTGATCTGCGTTTTGGGTCGCTCGATAGAACCAAGGAAGCCTAGCTCGGCGAGAGGCCTAAAAGAGGGCGGGAGGCCGATCTGGTTCGGCTCTGTGATAGCTCTGAGGCGAAGGGCCGAGAAGCTCGGCATGTAGGAGGGCTCGGCGGGGAGCCAATGGTCGTTTACTTGGCGAGCACAAGAATGTTCAGGGAATCCTCGGAGGTCGGGTCCAGACAGCGGGAAGATAACCCGGGGGACGCCTCCAATGTGTAGTTCTTGCCCTGTTTCTGTGTGTATCGGGACACGTCATCTGCCACGTGTCATGATCCGGAGAGCTCCCACTTATGAGCATCATTATTATCCCCCCACTCTCATCCCGACTTATTCATGGGTCGAGTCGAGAGTGGTCCGATCAGTCACCCGGGCTCAGTTCGTAGTTGAAGATTTCGTCGGCGCAGATTCCCGAGGCGGTTAGGCGTATCCTTTGATGACGTCAGTGGATCAGAGAGGAGATCGTGCATTAAAGAGGGAGCGTCGATTCGATCGTACGTTCGTTGAGGCGCCGGGCCACGTGTCCGACGTCTGTTGGCTGATGTGACGGGTCGCCACTATCATCTGCACTCAAAGGGACGCGTTAAATGGTTGTGCGACACGTGGAACGTCGACGGCTGTCAAGCGCGAAGCGTTGTTTTAGCGGGAAGCGATCTGCGCTGTTGGATGCGTTTGCCAAAACGCTATAAATAGAGACGGGATTCCCCCAGGGTTCACACTTCACCATTATTTCCCTATTGCTGCGAGAGATAGCTCAGCGCTCTATCCTTTAGGTCGGATCTCGTCCCGGCGATGCAGATGGCTGGCGAGTCTTCTTCGCGGGAGGAGGTCCTGTGCCGGGAGCTGCGTCAGGCGAAGGAGATGATCACCGCCCTCGAAAATCGGGTGGCCGCCAAGGAGGTGGTGAACTCCAAATGCAAAGAGTCCATCCGAATTTTGAAGGAGTCCAACAAGGCCGTCGAGGCTAAGTTGGAGGAGGCCAGGGTGCTCAACGGCATGATGAAGAAGACGCGGGACACCCTTAAGAGGGAAGTCGAGGCGGTGAAGGAAGGGATGAAGATCGCCGACCTCCGGGCCGCAAAGGCGGTGGAGAGGTACAAGACGTCGGAACAATTCTACGTCGACCTTGCTGACACCTCGACCATTTTCTGGCATCAAGCTCTCGATGCCGTCAAGGCGTTAATGCCAGGATTCGCCGACGGTGAGCTCCGGCTCGAGTACCCCCTCGAGGATGAGACACAGGGGGATGCCGCCTGAAGTGCCGCTGGGGGAGAGGCCCCCGGTAGGGGTGCAGGTGATAAGGCAATCATCCCGGCTCCCAGCACCGAGGCCCTTGGAGAAGGCGCCGACCCTAAAACCAACACCTCGGCTACCGAACTTGGCGTTGAGCAGATCGAAGTCCTCCCCGGTCCCGAGGCTTGAGCCTCTTGCCTTCTTCCGCTTTTTTTGTTTTTGAATCTTGTAGGCCTTCGGGAAATTTTGTGAGGCTGAGGAGCCTATAATACCTTTCATAAAGACTCCCAAGTTGTGAATAAAATCGCTTTGTAAATTTTTTGCGTGGCAATGTTTTCTTGTTTGTGTGAGCCTGTTGGCGTTTTCCTCGCCCTACGATTCAGACCGTAGGTCAGTGGCCGGTCCTTTAGATGGCGATCGTGCGTCGAGTGAAATCCAACTATTTGTCAAGTATACAAAGGCCGGTGTCGGGCCGGTGTCTTTATGGCCCCGGAGTCGAGGTGACGATCGCTCACTTAAGTTACGTCGGTTGGCTCTTTCGAGTAGAAAGGTATAGATTTGCCCATTCTTTTGAGTTGGACCAGCGACCACTTCTCTTAGAATAAGTTAGACAAGAGCCTAATTTGGATTGGTCGTCGTTTGCCGAGGTTGAGGGCTACAGATCCTTAGTGTAGACGGGTAGGAAGTTTCCTGTTAAGAATGGACCGAGCAGGGAAGCTGCTCGGTGGCCTCTTGATGAGGGCTTTTGGTCCTTAGCGTCGGTGGGTAGGAGCTACCTGCTAAGGATTGACTGAGCAGGGAAGCTGCTCAGTAGCCTCTTGATAAGGGCTTCGATCCTTAGCGTAGATGGGTAGGAGCTACCCGCTAAGGATTGACCGAGCAGGGAAGCTGCTCGGTGGCCTCTTGATTGGCGTCGGTGGATAGTAGACAACCAGCCAGTGATTGACCGAGTAAAGAAGCTGCTCGGTGGCCTCTTGATGAAGGCTTTGATCCTTAGCTTAGATGGGTAGGAGCTACCCGCTAAGGATTGACCGAGCAGGGAAGCTGCTCGGTGGTCTCTTGATTAGGGCTTTGATCCTTGGTGTCGGTGGGTAGCGAACTACCAGCCATGGATAGGCCGAGCAGGGAAGCTGCTCGATGGCCTGTTGATGAGGGCTTTGATCCTTAGCATAGATGGGTAGGAGCTACCCGCTAAGGATTGACCGAGCAGGGAAGCTGCTCGGTGGCCTCTTGATGAGGGCTTTGATCCTTGGCGTCGGTGGGTAGTAGACTACCAGCCAGGGATTGACCAAGCAAGGAAGCTGCTCGGTGGCCTCTTGATGAGGGCTTTGATCCTTAGCGTAGATGGGTAGGAGATACCCTCTAAGGATTGACCGAGCAGAGAAGCTGCTCGGTGGCCTCTTGATGAGGGCTTTGATCCTTGGCGTCGGTGGGTAGCGAACTACCAGCCATGGATAGGCCGAGCAAGAAAGCTGCTCGGTTTTGCGAGGCGTCGTTCGATCTCCCCAGCGTGGAAAATCTGGAAGTGTGACCGTCGCATGCGACATATGGCAGAGCACAGGCGAGGCGAGGCATTCCAAGATCCGCGTCGTTCCGACTTCGATTGGCCGAGAGACACGGGATGTTTGCCACGTGGCGGTTCGGTATTGGAAGGGTTGTGAAAATCCCAATATTCGCGCCCACACGCGCTCAAATTTCAGCCCTTGGGGATTCTGTTGAGGTTATAAATAGAGGAGGGGATGGGTTTCTTTCCGCGTTGCTTTTTTTAAGATGGCCGGGCATACCTACACGATTGAAGATATCGCCACTCCCAATAACGTCTACTTGTACGACCAATCCCTCTTCGAGGAGACGTACCGGGGTGTGGTCCAGCGCATCGAGGACCATTTCGGCCGCATACTTCCTCGTCGTTCGTCCCTCCTCTAATTGCTGATGTATGCAATTTGGAGGAGGTCCCCAGTGCTGTACAACCCCCTCTCCGAGAAGCTGCTGGATGAGGCGCTCGACAAACTGCGCACGCTCTATGTCCTCGGCCTCATCTCGAAGAACAGGCACGACCGATCAGCGGCCCTTATTTTGGAGTGTTTCCAAAAGAGGCAGATCGCGGGCCCCTGCCCGGCGGATGGAAGGCCCGGTGCTTCCGTGGCGTCCCGGGTACGTGGGCAGCATCAGCGGGAGCGAGCTGAAGAGGCAAGGGCTCGGCTGGCGGAGATCTCCACGGCGTACAACCAGTAATGCTTTCTCGATCCCGTACCCCCCTGCTGTAATTTTAATTTTTATGTAAGGCTGAGAAGCCCATAATACCCATGATGAATAAAATACTCCTTTTGCGACGTACTATTATTTCCTTTTTTTTCTTCTGTGCGTGTTTGAGTATTTTCATAAAATGAAACTCGCGGCCTTTGAACTGAAGAGGAGGGAAACACATAGCAGGAGTTTCTTCTAGCTCAAAAGACTTAGGAAAAAATACCCGCGACCTTTGAACCGAGGAAGAGGGAAACACGGAGGAGAAGTTTCTTCTAATTCAAAAGACATAGAAAAAAATACCCGCGACCTTTGAACCGAGGAAGAGGGAAATACAGAGGAGAAGTTTCTTCTAATTCAAAAGACTTAGAAAAAAATACATCGCTTTGGCAAAAGAGAAACATATATTCATAGATACAATTTTTAGATTCACTTGTACAACTTGAGCTTTTCGGCGTTGTAAGGTCGCGGAAACTTATGACCCGCTGCGTCTTGCAAGCGATAGGCCCCGCCGGGCAATACCTCGGAGACGGGGAATGGGCCGTCCCACTTCGGGAAAAACTTGTGCAACTTGCCTTGGTCTACGCACTCGTTCCGCCTTAGGACCAAATCTCCAGTCTTGAAGGTGCGATGGTTGACTTGCGCGTTATAGTAGCGAGTAGTTTGCTGTTGGTAAGCGGCGGCTTTGATCTGTGCCCGGTCTCGTTTCTCTAGCAAGATGTCCAAATTAGTTTGGAGCGCCAAGGTATTAGCTTCGTCATCGAAGTGCTCGACTCTATAACTGGGCAGTCCGATCTCTATCGGGACCATCGCCTCGGTGCCATAGCAGAGGCTGAAGGGAGTCTCTCCGGTGGGGTCTTCTTCGAGGTGCGCAAAGTCCATAAAACCCAAAATAGTTCGTCGACCCAACTGCCCTGCCTTCTTTCCAGACAATTTCGAAGACCTCGGATTACATCCCGGTCAGCGACCTCGGCCTGCTCGTTGCATTGAGAATGGGCGACCGCAGCAAACTTCATTACCACGTAGTATTCGTTGCAGAATGCCTTGACTTTGTCATTCTCGAAGTTCGTCCCGTGGTCGGTAATGATACACCTCGGGATCCCGAACCAGGATATTATGTTGTTCTGCAGGAATTTGATGACCACGGCAGCGTCCGGTTTTCTGATGGGGACAGTCTCGATCCACTTCGTAAATTAGTCTACCGCAACGAGAATGTATTTGTGCCCGCCCGTACCAGTTGGGAGTTGGCCTACCATGCCCATTCCCCATTGGGCAAACGGCCATGGGGAGGTCAGGGCCGTTAGCTCGGTAGCCGGAAGCCGGGGTATGCTGCCATGGAGTTAGTAGCTCTTGCATCTTTTAACGAGCTTCTGAGCGTCCTGATGAATGGTCGGCCAATAGTATCCTTGGAGTAGCATCTTCTGGACTAAGGTGCGGGCCCCTTGATGTGCTCCGCCGACCCTTTCGTGAACCGCACAGAGGACGCAGTCAGCCTCGTGGGGGTCGACGCACCGAAGCAGAGGTTGCGTGTAGGACTTCTTGTAGAGATTTCCCCTGCTACAAACGAAATGGCGGGCTTTGGCTCGGAGGCGGCGTGCTTCCCCTCGGTCTTTTGGGAGCGTACCCTCGTTCAGGAATTCTACGAGGGGCTCCCTCCAATCCCGGTCTTCTTCCCAGGCAGCGTAAACTTGAACTGTTGTCGCTCTGTCTTCCACGCTGGGCCGTGGCAAGACCTCGAAGAGGATATTTCTCTTGTTGTTGGCCGTATAGGAGGAAGCTAGATTGCTCAGAGCGTCGGCCTGGGCGTTTAGGTGCCGGGGGATCTGCTTCACTTGAACTTCGTCGAAGTCTTTTCGTAATCTTCTTACCTTGGCTAAATATTTCACCATCAGAGGCTCCCGTGCCTCAAAACGACCAGTCACCTGGCCTACGACCAGGGCGGAGTCGCTGCGGATCCGGATCATCTTCAGACCCACTCCGAAGGCGATTCGTAGTCCATCCAGCAAGACCTCATACTCCGCGGCATTGTTTGAAGCCTTGAATCTGAGCTTCAAAGAATACTCCATCTCTACCTCATTCGATCCTCAAACGATGAGGCCGGCACCGCTCCCATCCTCGGTAGATGATCCATCGATGTAAAGGACCCAATCGGGGACGGAGTCGGGCCTCTCCTCGATCGAGGGTTTAGACCCGGGGGCTGGCACCGACACTGCATCCTTGTTGGGGATAGTGCATTCAACAATAAAGTCGGCCAAGACTTGTGCCTTTATAGCCTGTCTTGGGCGGTATTTGATGTCGAATTGAGATAACTCTCACCTCCATTTGTCCAAGCGACCAGATGACTCGGGGGAGGCGAGAATAGCCCCTAAGGGATGCTCGGTGAGGACAAGGATGGTGTGTGCCTGGAGGTAGTGCCGTAGTTTCCTTGAGGCCAGGATAAGCGCCAAGACAATCTTTTCTATGGCCGGGTACCTTGAGTTTAAGGACCCCACATGCGCCAAGACAATCTTTTCTGCGTCCTTAAAGACGTGGCTTACGTAGTAGACCGGCTTCTGGACTCCTTCGACTTCTCGGACGAGCACCGAGCCTGCAGCCTGATCGAACACCGCTAGATAAAGTGATAGCTCGTTTCCTTCAATTGGCCGGGTAAGCAGTGGGAGAGTCGCCAGGTGTATTTTCAATTGCTTGAAAGCGATCTGACACTCCTCCGGCCATTCGAACCTTGGGATCTTTCTCAAGGATTTGAAGAATGGGAAGCAATTTTCTCCGGACCTTAATATGAAGCGACTCAGAGAGGCTACTCTCCCCGTGAGCCGCATGATTTTGACGTTGGTCTTTGGTGCGGCCATGTTGAGGATGGCACTGATTTTCTCCGAGTTAGCCTTGATTCCTCGGTGGGTAACCATGAACCCGAAGAATTTTCCACTAGTGACCCCGAACGCGCACTTGGCGAGATTTGGCTTCATTTTGTATTTGCGGAGGATATCGAAAGTCTCGCCAAGATCTTTGGCATGCTCATCTGACGAGGTCGACTTAACGAGCATGTCGTCGATGTAAACCTCCATGTTCCTCCCGATCTATGGTTTGAACATCCTGTTGACCAAGCGTTGGTATGTAGCTCCGGCGTTTTTGAGGCCGAAGGGTATCACTTTATAGCAGTATACCCCCAATCCGTTGTGAACGCGGTGAGCTCTTCGTCTGCCGGGTTCATACGGATCTGGTAGTAGCCGGAGAAAGCATCCATGAAGCTGAGTAATTCGTGGCCTGCCGAGCTGTCGACGAGCTGGTCTATCCGAAGGAGAGGATAGTTGTCTTTCGGGTAGGCCTTGTTGAGATCTGTGAAGTCGACGCACATGCGCCACTTCCCGCTTGCCTTTTTAACCATTACCACATTCACCAGCCATTCTGAGTAGGCCACGTTTCAAATGAAGTTGGCTGCAAGCAACCTGCCAATCCTCGATCGCGAGTGAAGCTTCGTTTCTTCTGCCTGACGGGTCGGACCATCGGGTCAACCCCGATCTTATGTTTGATTACTTTAGGGTCGATCCCGGGCATGTCAGCGGGTGCCCAAGCGAACTCGTCCGAGTTTCCTCTGAGGAAGTGGATCAAGTCGTCGCGCTGGGCCCCCGTTAAGGGTGACTCGATTTGGACAGTTCGTTCATTGTCCCCTTCGACGAGGGGAACTTCTGTTAGCGCCTCCATCGGGGCCCCTCGGATTTCTTTTTGTTTGTCCCGAGTATCCAAGGACCCCTAGAAATCACCCGCGCTTTCAAGGTCATTGCTTCGTTCCTCGGGCGTAGATGTCGCTGTGAACCAAATCATTACTGTTTGCTGGTTTCCGTAGTGTAACATTTCAGAAAAATAAAATAATATTTTTGGGAATTTATATAATTAAATAATAAATATTATGAATATTTTAAATATGTGGTATAATTAAATACCGGTGAATTGGGAAATATTTGGAAAATTATAGGAATTTCGGAAATGAAGGTGTTTTATTTGATTTAAGCAAATTATGAAATTTTATAATTAATTATATTCCATTTTTATAGTTCATTGTTCCCTCATCATCTTTCCTTGATCATTTCCCTCTTCTTTCTCCCATGGCTGCCCTCATTCTCCCTCCTCCTCTAACCTCTCACAACACCATCAAAAACTCAACAAAAGTTCATCCCCACTTCATTAAACTCATGCACAAGACTCTCACAAGCACTTTAGACAAAGAAAAATCGGATTTTGAAGACTTGGGGAAACTCAAGAAATTTCTTGAGTTGCCAAATGAGGTATTCCCTTCACCATTTGTGTAGTTTTTCGTTTACTTTAGCACATATGTTAGTTTAGAAGTGATTAAGCGATGTTTAGTGAGGTTTGGAAATTACAAGTTAGGGTTTGGGGAATTCTTGAGTTGTGAGGTGTAATTGAGGTTAGTAGAGGCTATACAACCCCTGTGGTGATTGTGTACTAGACTAAACCAGAGACTTAAACCCCGAAACACGAACTTAGAAATCCCGATATCGAGAATTTGTGGGAATTAGAGGTGTTATTGGAGATCTGCTATAACCCGGATGACCTGAAAAATATTTAGCAAGCACGGTGAGTAGAGCATGCAACATAGGAGCTAACCCCGAGACCCGAGGCCCTAACTCCCTCATTGGGCCGCAGATTTATTCCTCCTGGCCATAATTTGCGGCCGGGGTAAGGGGTACTGGGTCAATTCTTGGTTCATGGATCCCTTAGCAGTAAACTAGACCCCTTCTGTATGCAAAATTGGCTAATTTCACCTAAGGTGAAATCTGGGACTATTTTGATGAGTTGCTGCCTTGTATTTCGTGATATTTATGAATTGAATTTTAGATATTTGTGTTTTTATCGGTCGATTCACGTTTGTACGTCAATCTTCGAGGGTTGTTGGTGATTCTTGCATGCTTAGACCATAGGTTTTAACTTATGTGCAATTCGTATGCCGTTTTGGTTTTTATCCGCGATTTCGGTTTACGATACTATATATTTATATATAGGCACCCCTACGTGGATTTCGATACGACGAGAAGAGCGTGGCATCATCGACTGAGCAAGCGAAGATCAGGTGAGTAGATATATATCTACGGGGGAAGTCGGGTGGATGGCGTATAGCACCTCCGCAGTTTCGTAGTGTTGTATACGAATACGTATACCTATATATATTTATATATGTGTGTTTATTGTGAGACCATGATTATCTTGATAGGGTTAGTTTAGTGTAATTAGAAGTAACTTAGTTTAGCTTCTTCGTCGTGAAACCCTAGATTAGTGATTTGCATACACGCACACACACACACACACACACTTGCATACTTTTATTACTTGTGCGTATATGGGGATATGTATATACACACACACACACATAGGTATGGGACTGTGTGTGTATGTGTGTATACATGGATGATGAGGATAGTATATGATATTTGGAGATAAGTCGATGAGATTGGGCATGGTGCCATGAGATCGGTGAAATGATGTGGTTCGTATATTAAGATACGACATGATATTGTAACGGGTCCTTAGGCGATGTGTTCATACACACGCATACATATATGTAGATGGTATCAGATTGTACTAGACTTAGATCAGTACCCCTAATACGGGATATAATGATAAGGATACCAGATGAATGATGGGATAAATGTGATATTTGACCCGTACCCAGATTTGGAATGTCGTACGACGGATTTACCGTACGAGCTATTTATTGATGATAGATCCGCACTCTTGACTCAAGAATGTCATAATATATATTGTATCGTATGTGATACTATTGAGACGGGATCACCGACTATTATATTTATATAGATATATCGACTCAGATTAGGTGGTTTTCATTACCTTTTCGATTTAACCTGTTAGTTTAGTCATGTAGTTTACTTGTAGATGTTAGACTAAACTCGAGTCATACCTATTTCAAAACTAATGAATCGTGAGTATTTTAAAGACATGCCAAGGGATTTTACGGATATTTCAAAGGACGTACCTTTCTTAAAAACACTGTAGCCCTTATTTTATAAACGCCACGATTCGTATTATTTCAAATGTCAAAACTGTATGATTCACATATTTAGTAATGTAGATACTTCATTGTTACGTTTATTATTCATTTTCCGCATATTCTTGCTATTCGCATCGCATTGCATACTTAAATGTGTTTTCGTAATTATTATGAACCCGTGCTGTCAGGACACCAGCACCATTACCAATGATGCGTATGCTCCACGTGCACCTACTTGCCGGTTCACACACATCATCATCCGTAATTGTCATGTCACATACACTTTAGAGAATATTAATTCATTGATATCGCTTGTTAGCTGATAGTTTCGACATGATACTAGTGAGCCTGCCATTATATGATAGTTTAGACATTGCATTTATTTACTGCGCTATCTCATGCATATATATTCATATTCATTTGTCATGCATTATTATAAGGGCCAGTCCGGATTGCTGGAGCCCAGTATTCATTATTATGGGCTTTTCATATTGGATTTCGGATTTTTCCATGAGATTTCTGGATTTGGAGAAACCGCAAGATTTTATGAACTCATTCATCATTTTTAAAAGATAAAAGTGCGGTTTTCTCATATTATGATTTGAGATATATCCACCATGAGTTTTCTCGGCTCTTGAGCGATATCATACACCTGATTCGAGGAGGAAGAGGAACCGTCTGTGGGTGCATGGTGGACCCGGTGCGGTACCCCGGGGCGAGAAGGTCGCAGATGATGGCGTTGAGCTTGAGACGGGGGAGCACTACTGACCGGTGATTTCTTTGTGACATGCCGGATATCCGAAGGATACCGACGTGGTCTTGAGATTTATGATGCAGGCCAGTCCGGATAGCCGGAGCCTAATATATTGAGATTTATGATACAGGCCAGTCCGGATAGCCGGAGCCTGAGCTTTTGAGATATATATTTTGTGTCGATGCCTGACACTGATTTTCTGATAATTTCATTGATGATACGTAAACTTATATAAACAGAAATCTCACTAATTAAAGAAAACAGTTTCTACATTTAGATGCATTCTGTTTTCATGCATTCATAGCTCATATTTATGATATGTTGCTACCTGAGGCACTGACACAGGCACTTGGTATTACATTTATGCCTAGATGTTTACCCTTACCACCTTATCATGCTTCAGACTATATCATTTTAAGGATATTTATATTATGATCGTATTGACCTAGGATTGAGTCATACATACGATTTCTGCTCTGTAATGTTTTCTACTCACGAGTTGGCAACTCACCCCCGTTGTGCTACAGTTTCTTGCAGGTTTTGCCATACAGGTTTTCCTTGACGGTTTTGCTGGCACACCACTTCATTCCGGGTGATTGTTTTGTTAGGTGGGTTCACTCGCATCGTGACCACCATTGTACCTTTATTTATATTTCAGTTATATCTAGTAAACTCCATCAACCAGACTGTATTATTTATTTGACTTAGAGACTAGTTGTATATTATTTCGACCTTAGAGCTGCGCGTTGTATTATTATGGTTTTCATGATGATTTGAGTTTCCTTTTTAAGTTTTGATCATCGCCCTTGGCGTTGTATATTATATTGCTTGCGTGGTTGTGACCGTTAATTGACGAAGAGCTAGCTCCCGCTTGGGGATGCCTTTATTCATATTATGCATGTTGTACCCTTTTGAGGCCAGTATTTACAAAGGAAACTCTGCCGAAATTTTCAGAAAAAACTTGAGATTTTCAAATGCATATTCGGCTTATGTTATTAAAACCACTTGCTTTAAAAATAAGTTTTCTGCACTTCTTATTTAAATTGGTTTAGATTTCTGGGATTTTTGGCTTACTTAAATTAGATGGGGTCCTATAGACTTCATATGATTCAAGTGCCAGGCAAGTGTCATTTTGGGTCGTGACAAAATTAGTATCAGAGAGCTAGGTTAATCTTGGTTTGAGTCTATATTTGACTATACGGAGCCTAGGGCGTTTGTATATATACAGAATCTAGGCTTCACCTTACAGAACTTAGACTTAGTCGGGAGGGTATTAGAGCCGAACTTTCGTCGCATAGGTTGACCTTAGTTGATGGAGTAGGCGACTTAAGGAGAGTGACGTACCGTGTGTATGTTCCGCGGCATACTTACGATACGCTACTCCACTTAAGAAGTATTAGGATGTACATTTCCTTGCACAGTATTATATTCATTCTTATGATCTATCCTCATCATTATTGGTTATAGTTTTTGCTGCCACGATTACACGGGAAGAGAGAGATACGGCTAGAGTTGCGTCAGCACGAGCTCGTCACGGACGAGGACTGACCAGGGCGTGATTCCAGGGACACACGATTGCATAGATGTATCGTCCTATTGTGTTTTCGCGCCATGAGCATTTGATGGATCGCTTTTACGAGATTTCTTGGACGTGCAGATCAGCACCAGAGGATTGGGCCACTGCTAAAGGCCAGCTAGAATATAGTGACCGTCGATGCACCGATTATTCTTGATGATTGAGGCATTGTTCAGCATGTAGACAAATGAGCCAGTTGCTGCTGTGAATGACAAGATATCACTCCAGATATTTGGAGCTATTGCCGCACGAGTTGTACTTAGAGATATGATAGAAGATTCCTAGTCATCCAAGGAGGAATGACTAGGACATGTGATTCGTTGCCTACCCCGATACGAGGTCATCAGATTAATTGATTCCAGCTAGAGACGACTTCACGCATGTACGTTGAGAGTCGATAGAAGACGATCGAATGTCAGAAACCCATTTTTCCATGTTTAAAGTATTCGGAAAAACATGCAAGTAATTCCGTGGACCCTCTAAAAGAATGAAACCCTAACTCGACATAATAACCATGGGAACGCTTTTGAACTTTAGGGTTAGCGGCAGTTCCGCGGTACCATTAGTGAGGCTTGGGTTTGCCCTTCTACGGTTAGTCCATAGATACTGTGGCATGTACTGGAATACCATTAAACTGTACTCAAGATGTTGAGCTTTTGGGGGATTATGGAACCTTGACAAATCGATCGAAAGGTTCGACGTTATTCAGATATCATGTGACAGGATACATTGCTTGGGAGACTCCAGATACGAGTATAGTCATTGGAGCGCGGTCCATGCAGCCACAAAGAGACGAGTCCGAAGTAGTCAACATTAGAGGAAAGTGGAATAAGAGGTTCGTACGAGATCTTGATAAGATAACGTTCCACTCCGCTGACACCAGAGATGTGATACGCATGCAGAGGCATTGTACATAAATATATATTCCAGAAGGAGTCGTGATGAATATGCAGCCGTTCCAGAACAAGAAACAGATTTACCAAAAGGATGATTGATTCTGGGCATTTCAGCAGAAACGAGATCGGGAGAGACCCCGACAAGACCTTTCTGGAATACTACGGGAAGATTTGGACCCAGGAGCGGTCATATGGAGCACACCCAGTAGGCCAGAGTTCGGCACCGTTGACGAGATATGTTATGAGTGACTATGACAGTTGGCCAGAGATATTTAGAGGATGTGCCAGAGCGGGACTATTTCCGCCATCTTTGATTTCGGTATTTTGGGCAATTTATTTCCATGATTGAGATTTTATGCACCACAGTTGCACTTGACTTCGATTTAATATCATTCGATATGCTGGTTTTGATTTCATACATATGGTATGCATATGATTTGACATGTGTTTTCGGCATAGTTTTCATGCACTTTGAGTATTTGATATGATTTGTGCACAACGATGCACATGGTTATGAGGTTATATACCACGGTATACCTGATTTGGATTGAGATATGTTATATACCGTTGATTTCGATTGTGATATTCGATATTTGTTTTCGTGTACCTTGTGCACTTGATTTGGATTCTTGCGCATACTTAACGCGCTTGATGCGATTTTGGTGCACACCAGATGCACTAAATCGAGATTCTTCGTGCATATCAGATGCACCTGGTATTGCTGTCAGGCACACACGTTGCCCTTGACAGGTGTTTCGTGCACACCCGTTGCACTTAGATTTTGTTTCTGTGCACATGTATGGCACATTCATTGATTTCGATTCCCGTGCGCACCAGACGCACATGGCAGTCATATATACATTTTGGGATTGATTCTTGTGGAACAGTACGTTTTTATGATATTTACTATTGTTTTAGTACTGAGCAGGACTAGTCAGAGGACAGTACCAGAATATATTTTTGTATGCATTGATAGTTATCGAGGGGATTTCCAAAAAGGAGCTATAGTCTCAGTATTTACCTACGTGTCCGAGATGACACGAGACTCTTAACAAAGGGAACCCTTCTAAATTATTTTCAAAACGGCGGGACGTGTATGTTAAACATAGGGTATATATATATATATAGTATTTTCTTATAATAGACGTTCGCCACTATGCAGTGATACGCGCATCGCACAGCGACTTGAAAAGATTTGGCATGCATTTCTTTCAGATGTTTTAATGACGTTTACATGTGTAGTTGGACGTATATCATGTTGGTTTTCGTTTTGGGCTTTGACATTGATATCTTCGCCATAACTCTGATGGTTGCGGGATGCTTGACGGAGTTTTGATTTTTGGTTTTATACTCGTTTTCATGCGCGTGGATTGCGCTACGATGTGTTTGATGTATTTATGATTTCGGAGCCCCGACGACTTGATCTTTTTACTGAAATGTTTTAGTATTTAGGGGTTTAAATTTAAATTCGGGGACCGAATTTCTTTAAAGGGGGAAGATTTTAACATTTCAGAAAAATAAAATATTATTTTTGGGAATTTATAAAATTAAATAATAAATATTATGAATATTTTGAATATGCGGTATAATTAAATACCGATAAATTGGGAAATATTTGGAAAATTATAGGAATTTCGGAAATGAAGGTGTTTTATTTGATTTAAGCAAATTATGAAACTTTATAATTAATTATATTTCATTTTTATGCTAATCGCGATTAAATATCACTAATCGCGCATTAAGCTCAAATTGTGCACATGACATGCACCATGTCACATTTTTAGCACTTGTTGCATTTTCTACTTTGGCTTCTTCATTTTTTTTTTCAAGCATGGTTGAATTTAAATGAGAGAAGAAAAGAAAAGATAAAGAAAAGATAAGAAAATGGAATAAACTAAAGGGTATGGACAAGAGAGAAAGGGGATGAGGGGTCAAACCTTGGTCATGGTTCATTGTTCCCTCTTCATCTTTCCTTGATCATTTCCCTCTTCTTTCTCCCATGGCTGCCCTCATTCTCCCTCATCCTCTAACCTCTCACAACACCATCAAAAACTCAACAAAAGTTCATCCCCACTTCATTAAACTCATGCACAAGACCCTTACAAACACTTTAGACAAAGAAAAATCGGATTTCGAAGACTTGGGGAAACTCAAGAAATTTTTTGAGTCGCCAAATGAGGTATTCCCTTCACCATTTGTGTAGTTTTTCGTTTACTTTAGCACATATGTTAGTTTAGAAGTGATTAGGCGATGTTTAGTGAGGTTTGGAAATTACAAGTTAGGGTTTGGGGAATTCTTGAGTTGTGAGGTGTAATTGAGATTAGTAGAGTCTATACAACCCCTGTGGTGATTGTGTACTAGACTAAACCGGAGACTTAAACCCCGAAACACGAACTTAGAAACCCCGATATCGGGAATTTGTGGGAATTAGAGGTGTTATTAGAGATCTGTTATAACCCGGATGACCTGAAAAATATTTAGCAAGCACAGTGAGTAGAGCATGCAACATAGGAGCTAACCCCGAGACCCGAGACCCTAACTCCCTCATTGGGCCGCAGATTTATTCCTCGTGGCCGCAATTTGCAGCCAGGGTAGGGGGTACTGGGTCAATTCTTGGTTCATGGATCCTTTAGTAGTAAACTAGACCCTCGTGTATGCAAAATTGGCTAATTTCACCTAGGGTAAAATCTGGGACTATTTTGATGAGTTGCTGCCTTGTATTTCGTGATGTTTATGAATTGAATTTTGGATATTTGTGTTTGTATCGGTCGATTCACATTTGTACATCAATCGTCGAGAGTTGTTGGTAATTCTTGCATACTTAGACCATAGGTTTTAACTTATGTGCAATTCGTATGCCGTTTTGGTTTTTATCCGCGATTTTGGTTTACGATACTATATATTTATATGTAGGCACCCCCACATGGATTTCGAGACGACGAGGAGAGCGTGGCGTCATCGACTCAGCAAGCGAAAATTAGGTGAGTAGATATATATCTACGGGGGAAGTCGGGTGGATGGCGTATAGCACCCCCGCAGTTTCGTAGTGTTGTATACGAATATGTATACCCATATATATTTATATATATGTTTATTGTGAGACCATGGTTATCTTGATTGGGTTAGTTTAGTGTAATTAGAAGTAACTTAGTTTAGCTTCTTAGTCGCGAAACCCTAGATTAGTGATTTGCATACACGCACACACACACACTTGCATACTTTTATTACTTGTGTGTATATAGGGATATGTATATATATACACACACACACATAGGTATGGGACTGTGTGTGTGTGTGTACGTATACATATACATGGATGTTGAGGATAGTATATGATATTTGGAGATTAGTCGATGAGATTGGGCATGGTGCCATGAGATCGGTGATATGATGTGGTTCGTATATTGAGATACGACATGATATTGTAACGGGTCCTTAGGCGATGTGTTCATACACACGCATACATATATGTAGATGGTATCAGATTGTACTAGACTTAGATCAGTACCCCTAATACAGGATATGATGATAAAGATATCAGATGAATGATGAGATAAATATGATATTTGACCCGTACCCAGATTTGGGATGTCGTACGACGGATTTACCGTACGAGCTATTTATTGATGATAGATCCGCACTCTTGACTCGAGAATATCGTATTATATATTGTATCGTATGTGATACTATTGAGACGGGATCACCAACTATTATATTTATATAGATATTTCGACTCAGATTAGGTGGTTTTCCTTACCATTTCGATTTAACCTGTTAGTTTAGTTCTGTAATTTACTTGTAGATGTTAGACTAAACTCGAGTCATACCTATTTCAAAACTAACGAATCGTGAGTATTTTAAAATCATACCAAGGGATTCTACGGATATTTCAAAGGACGTACCTTTCTTAAAAACATCGTAGCCCTTATTTTATAAACGCCACGATTCGTATTATTTCAAATGTCAAAACTGTATGATTCACATATTTAGTAATGTAGATACTTCATTGTTGCGTTTATTATTCATTTTTCGCATATTCTTACTATTCGCATCACATTGTATACTTAAATGTGTTTTCGTAATTATTATGAAACCTGTGCTGTCCGGAAACCAGCACCATTACCGATGATGCGTATGCTCCACGTACACCTCCTTGCCGGCTCACACACATCATCATCGGTAATTGTCATGTCACGTACACTTTAGAGAATATTAATTCATTGATATCGCTTGTTAACTGATAGTTTCGACATGATACTAGTGCGCCTGCCATTATATGATAGTTTAGATATTGCATTTATTTACTGCTTTATCTCATGCATATATATTCATATTCATTTGCCATGCATTATTATAAGGGCCAGTCCAGATTGCCGGAGCCCAGTATTCATTATTATGGGCTTTTCATGTTGGATTTCGGATTTTTCCATGAGATTTCTGGATTTGGAGAAACCGCAAGATTTTATGAACTCATTCATCATTTTTAATAGATAAAAGTGCGGTTTTCTCATATTATGATTTGAGATATGTCCACCATGAGTTTTCTCGGCTCTTGAGCGATATCATACACCCGATTCGATGAGGAGGAGGAACCGTCTGTGGGTGCATGGTAGACCCGGTGCGGTACCCCGGGGCGAGAAGGTCGCAGATGATGGCGTTGAGCCTGAGACAGGGGAGCACTACTGACCGGTGATTTCTTTGTGACACGCCGGATATACGGAGGATACCGACAGGGTCTTGAGATTTATGATGCAGGCCAGTCCGGATAGCCGGAGCCTAATATATTGAGATTTATGATACAGGCCAGTCCGGATAGCCGGAGCCTGAGGCTTTTAGATTTGATGATACAGGCCAGTCCGGATAGCCGGAGTCAGAGCTTTTGAGATATATATTTTGTATCGATACTTGACACTGATTTTCTGATGATTTCATTGATGATACGTAAACTTATATAAACAGAAATCTCACTAATTAAAGAAAACAGTTTCTACATTTAGATGCATTCTGTTTTCATGTATTCATACCTCATATTTATGATATGTTGCTATCTGAGGCACTGACACGAGCACTTGGTATTAAACTTTTGCCTAGATGTTTACCCTTGTCACCTTATCATGCTTCAGACTATATCATTTTAAGGATATTTATATTATGATCGTATTGACCTAGGATTGAGTCATACATACAATTTATGCTCTGTGATATTTTCTACTCATGAGTTGGCAACTCACCCCCGTTGTGCCACAGTTTCTTGCAGGTTTTGCCGTACAGGTTTTCCTTGGCGGCTTTGCTGGCACACTATTTCATTCCGGGTGATTGCTTTGTTAGGTGGGTTCACTCGCATCGTGACCACCATTGTACCTTTATTTATATTTCAGTTGTATCTAGTAAACTCCATCAACCAGACTGTACTATTTATTTGACTTAGAGACCAGTTGTATATTATTTCGACCTTAGAGTCACGCGTTGTATTATTATGGTTTTCATGATGATTTGAGTTTCCTTTTTGAGTTTTGATCCTCGCCCTTGGCGTTGTATATTATATTGCTTGCGTGGTTGTGACCGTCAATTGACGAAGAGCTAGCTCCCGCTTAGGGATGCCTTTATTCATATTATGCATGTTATACCCTTTTGGGGCCAGTATTTACAAAGGAAATTCTGCCAAAATTTTCAGAAAAGACTTGAGACTTTCAAATGCATATTCGGCTTATGTTATTAAAACCACTTGCTTTAAAAATAAGTTTTCTTCACTTCTTATTTAAAATAGTTTAGATTTCTGGAATTTTTGGTTTACTTGAATTAGATGGGGTCCTATAGACTTCATATGATTCAAGTTCCAGTCACGTGCCATTTCGGGTCATGACACGTAGGCCCGGCCTATTCCCCCTTGGTCGAGTGGAAACTTGATCGTGAGGTGGTAGGTCGAGATCTGGGCCCGAAGGGAGTTGAGCGTCGGGCGTCCCAGGAGGATATTGTAGGTCGATGGAATTCTAGCGACGATGAACTCCACTGGTACGGTTCGCGTACGGCATGCCTTCCTGATGTTAAGTAGGTGGGTGGCCACTCCCTCTGCCAGGATGGAGTGGTTGGTAAACCCCGACAGAATGTGGACGGTCGGCCTCAGGTCCGACGGGCCGAGCCCCATACGTAAAAAGCAGTCGTAGAAAAGGATGTCTGCCGAGCTTCCCGAGTCGACCAGTATCTTTTGATCCTCATAGCGGTGGACCCGTGCTGTAATCACCAGGGGGTTGTTGTGAGGCATGGATATCCCGTGGAGGTCTTCGTCGGTGAAGGTAATGGGCTCGGCTGCTTTGCTTTTCTTCCGGGGCTGGCCGTTAGTCCCTTCGAACGGCAGAAGGCGTCGAATCTCATCGGCTCCAGGCGCACTCCCCATTGATACGACCATGATTTGGTCGATCTTCAACTCACCGAGAGGGGGATGGTTCTCTTGCTCCCGGTCTGCTTGTCGCTTTTCCCGCAAGTACTTTGCCAGGTGTCTCGAGCGAATCAACTCATCGATGTAGTCGCAAAGTTGTTTGCAGTTCTCGGTGGGGTGTCCCTGCGACCTGTGGAAGGTGCAGTAAGGGCCTCGTGTCCGTTTGGCCACTCTACTGGTGACCGGAGGGAGCTTGAAAAATCGCTCGCCCTTTGCCTCCTCCAACAGCTCAGTCTGGGAGATGTTGAGCGGAGTATACTCCTGAAACTTCGGTGAGTATGGCTTTGGCCAGTCAACCTTCTTCTTTTCTTCTCTACCCCTCTTCTTTTGATCGGCCTGATCACTCCAGGGTAGGTTCGCATTTACCTCAGACTCGAGCTGGATTTCTCGCTCGGTCCAGGCTTTGACCTCGGCCATGGTCTTAGGTTGCGCCAATGCAAAGGAGCGGAGCCACTCCTTGTGCCTAAGTCCCGACCTAAGAGCCGTGATGACAGTCTCGTCCCGGTGCTCGGGAACCTCAAGAAGAGCGTTGTAGAAGAGAGTGACGTATCCTTTGGAGAATTCCTTGTCCCCGCTCTTTATAGTGAAGAGGTAATCGACGGTCCGCTTCTGTCGTCTGTTCCCTACGAAATGCCCGAGGAACTGGGCGGCTAGCTCATCGAAGGTAGAGATGGAGCGTGGGGTGAGTCATCGGAACCAATCTCGTCCGGCACGGATGAGAGTGGCGGGGAACGCTTGGCATTGGGCGGCGTCAGAGTTGTCCTGGAAGCTCATCCCCGCCGTGAACGCGTCTAGGTGGTCTTTCAGGTCGGACTTCCTATCGAAGAGGGCCACCTTTGGAGGCTTGCTTCTGGAGGAGACGCGGACAGCGAGAAGTTCTTCAGTGAAGGGCTTCATAAGCGAGTCGGCGGCATACATGGCCCCCTCGCTTGAAGGACGACTCTCCTGATATATACCCTCGATTTTCTTTTCGAGGGCATCGAGACGGTCGTGGTATCCTGAGGATTCGGCGTACTCGGAGTTATGGCATCTCCCGCTGGCGGCTTGCACCTGGCTGCAACTACGGTTCCGTTCTATGAGGCTCCTCAGGTCCCCTGGCAAGGTTGTTCATGGGTTACCACGGTGAGCGGCGTCCGTGCGATTTCGTCGAGAGAAAGGGTGTCGGCCATACCTAGGAGCAGGCGAGATGACTGACACCTCCTCGGAAGGGACAGGGGCACGACGGGCCTCAGGGCGGGGCGCTCTTTCGCGAGACCCCGGCATGGAGCTGTGAGGCACCCAGCAGTTCATTGAATTGGTCGCCATGGAGGACCTATGGCCGGTGGAGATAGCGAGATGTTGTTCAGTCGTGCCAGGGTGGGCAGTGTCATCTCTCCCTCTACGGAGGTCACGGTCCCGAGGTAGGGGAGCGACGACCTGGGGGGCTTGCCCAGCTGTTTGGACATGGATAAGGGCATTCACGATGGACGCGAGCCTGTCGATTCGTGCAGACAGGGCATGAACGGCGTTAGGGGGAAGAGAGGATCCGTCCGCGCCTCCATTGTAGGGAGAACGGCGGCTTGTGCTGGGATAGTCGCGATGATCACTCGCTATCAGTTCGAGATCGGAAGATCAACTTTCGATGAGTGGAATTTTCGATATTCTCACAGACGGCGCCAACTGATGGAGGTCTGAATCTCATTCAGATTTTGTCTTTCGTCGATCTGTTGACAGCGTTGATGAAGGGCTGAGATTGAGTTTGATAGTTACCTCATGAAGCATGTGGATCTCAATAGGCTTGATTTGGTGTGAAGCCGAGATACTTGGAAAGAAGTCCCGGGGTGGTTGTACCACCGTGAACCCTCCGACGATCAAGTTAGTTGAGGTATTTAGGCAGAGTAGCGGCTTATTGGGTAAAAATTGCTTTACCTGAGTCATCTAAGAGAGGGGTTTATATAAAGGCGGCCATGGGCTAGCGAGCATGAGATTCTCACCGGCCGTTACGCCTCTGACGTTACGCCTGCGAGAATGGCGGGATCCCCCATTAATGACGAGATATACTCGTTAGTGGGGGGATGCGACGGCGTGGAACGCGGGATCGTGGGGCGGCGGATATCTCGCGTCTGGCGAGATTCGCGGAGCCGTGGCGGAGATGCCTGTGTTCTGCGTTCTAGGTCGCTCGATAGAACCGAGGAAGCCTAGCTCGGCGAGAGGCCTAAAAGAGGACGGGAAGCCGAGCTGGTTCGACTCCGTGATAGCTATGAGGCGAAGGGCCGAGAAGCTCGGCGTGTAGCAGGGATCGGCGGGGAGCCAATGGTCATTTACTTGGTGAGCACAGGGATGTTCAGGGAATCCTCGGAGGTCGGGTCCAGGCAGCGGGACGATAGCCCGGGGGACGCCTCCAATGTGTAATCCTTGCCCTGTTTCCGTGTGTATCGGGACACGTCATCTGCCATGTGTCATGATCCGGGGAGCTTCCACTTATGAGCATCATCAGGTACCGAGATCGAACATTACTATGATGCGATTGAAACTCGAAAAAACTTTATATATGTTTCACACATTGTGTGGTGTAGCGCGTAAAGTTTCAAGCATTAGCCCATGGTTTCTGAACAATCAATTCGTCTAAAATACCATACTACGGATAGAAAAAAAAATCTAGCAAATATATAAATAATTGAACTAAATAGAAATTTCATATCAAGATGTGCTGATTTAAGTGAAAGCCAAGATAGTTCCTGGATCGTATGTAACGACCATAAAATCTTTATACCTTCCTATTATCTTTCTATTGTATTTCTTTGTTTTGTGTATTTTCCGTAATGTGTGTGTGTGTGTGCGCGCGTGTGTGTCGGGATCCGGTTCTTGCTCATGGAACAAAGTATCATGCCAATTGTCATGCCAAGGGGGCGGGGGGCACCTCTTGAGTCCGTAAGACCCACAGTAGAACAATTGGGAATCTTCGGAACACATTCTGAAAGAGGAACGAACTGCACTATAAATGTAATGATACCGCCATCAATTATAAAGGCGTTTTTTAAGTGAATCGGCACTATAGGAGCTTGAGAACTCCGTAGTTAAGCATGCTCAGGCCAGGGTAGTCTTGGGATGAGTGACCTTCTGGGAAGTGGCCCTCGGTAGTAAGTGAACAAAGTGCCATGTCAATTGCCATACCAAATGGGCAGGGGCACCTCTTTAGTTTGTGGGACCCACCATAGAATAATGGGGAATCTTCGGAACACAATCCGAAAGAGGACCGAACTGCATTATAAATGTAATGATACCACTCTCAATTACAGAAGCGCCTTTTAAGTGAATCGGCACTACAGGAGCTTGAGAACTCCGTAGTTAAGTGTGCTCAAGCCAGGATAGTCTTGGGATGGATGATCTCCTGGGAAGTGGCACTTGGTCGGGTCTGGTCTGCTCTAAAGATCAAAATCGTGAGGTTTCGGTCAGAGCGAGCAATACATTTGTACTGGGGCATGGGGGGTTGAAGTCTCTCTCTCTCTCTCTCTCTCTCTCTCTCTCTATATATATATATATATATATATATATATATATATATAATCCCTTCATCTATTTTCCCTATCCTATAATCTTTCCCTATCCTATAATCTTACAAAAACTCAACACCTAGGTCTTCACCCAAAACAGTTCCTTTTGATCTATATTTAATATTTGTTAAATAAATGTAAAAGGCTCCTTATAACGTACTGGTTAAGACTTTCAAATGTTGTCTCATAACCTATGTGTTTGAATCTCATCATCCCCAAATATTTTATTATTTTTGTTTTCTACGTTTTGGAAGCTCAAGAGTTTGCACGGGTATTACACGGAGATACGAAAGATTGCAACAAAAAAGAAGTATGTAATTGCGACCTTTAATGAGCATATGGAACGAACCCCGAGGAAAATGCCCACACCATGGCTGAGCCCTGGCCGAGATCGGAGGCCCCACTGGTCCCGATGGTCTCCATCTTTTGTACGTGCGTCCTTTTGTCTTCCGCCTCTTCGTTTTCATACTCCAAAACTCCTGCATTCATCCAAAGAACCGCTCACTAAATTTTTATTCATTAAAACTAAATTTTATTACACAATTTACACCCCTTTAATCCACCACACTCCTTATCTCTCCTGTAAATACCTACACCAGTCCTATTTTTTCCCCTAGCCATATACTTTCTCAAATCTATAATCTCTCTCAAAGTCTACAACTCAAGTTCTCTCATACCTAAGTCTCATTCGAAGCAAAGAAGCCCTCAAGCGTTTTCCTCTTATGACGTTCAATCTCGGTTCTACCAACCTAGCATCTGTTATTAGCACAAGAACAACCAGTAAGCCTCTCTAATTTTCTTTCCTTTCAAATCTCTTCGAATTGTCATGTCACCAAATCAGCTAGGCTAGTCTACGGAATTCTATTCATTTCTTTTCTTTCCCCATCAATTGAATCAAATCAATGCAAATTTTTCAAAAACTTCACAGCTAGACTTTTAAAATAAATAGATGAAATGATCATGCTAATAAAAAAAGTGTAACCATGACTCTTCCTTACATGATATTGCTCGATGACTTTAATAGAACTTTATTGCATGTTAAAAAAACACTTTTAATCAATATATGCTATTTAACATTTTAATACCATAATCTTTATGCCAGTACGATATCATTCTTTCTTGTGACATGATAATATCGCACGGGGTAATGACCTACCCCACACATGCGCACATATGAAAACATAGCACAATTATATGGCCACTTTTTCTAATAAACAAAATTTCATTAAAATACCCTTAAATTTTAAAGTACTCTTTTATAACAAATACTTTTAACTATAATTCTTTTCTTTGCAAATACACTTATACAACTCTCTTTAGGGGACATGTTTATGGTTGGTGCGTATTATCGCACATCATGGATTTAGTGGACTGAGATGCAGAACTCCTCATGGAGAATACGATTTCGAAAAGAACAATACGGTTTTAAAGAAAAAATAAACAATTTCTATAATATTTAAAATAAAAGAAAAAATAACAATTTATGTTGAATTGGATGATCACTATTTTCTAAATAATTAAAGTAAATTTTTAGAAAATACCTCAAGTTTTCCAAAAAGATAGATTTTTCATGAAAATATTATAAACTTTTAAAAGGTAGGTTTTATCATTAAAATACCATAAAATCTAAAGTATATTTTTATTAAGACTCTCGACATTCTAATTAAGATATTTTACCAAAAACACTCTCGAGCTTTATTTTTAAAAGTAAAGAATTTTATATAAAATCCCCTCGAGTTTTCAGATGAACTATTTTACATAGATGAGCTAAGTTCACTAAAATATCTAGACTATATGAACTAATTTCTAAGATATTTAGGTAACAATGGGTTTAAGCGGTATCTTTTCTCCAGGTTTCGGAGAGCTGGAGAAAGTGAATGCTTGCCTAATTTAGATAAACTAGTAATCGTCTAGCAATCGTTCTTAAAAAGGGCACAAATGCTGTCGGCCATGTGCAATGGTTGCCATCTTAAAATCGAATCATATATAATCAAACGCATGACATCCTATGACTTGACTTGAACACATGAAACTTGACTTAAATCTGAACTTGACTTGAATTCAAATTTGACTTTAATCTGAACATGAATTCTTGAACTTAACATGAATCCTTGAACTTGAACTTGGCTTGAACACCTGACTTGACTTGACCCGAACCATGAATATGACTTGGCTTGAACTTGACATGAATACTTGAATACAACTTGAACTTGAACATGTACACTCTCTATATTCATAGATTCGGACAAGACTTGTGAGCTTAATCTATACATTAAAATACACGGGGATAAGGGATAGGTTGGTAAAGAACGTATGATGTGGCACGAGAGGTCATTTTAAAAGACATCTCTTGAATATCTTATGTCATTGTCCTGTGGTGTTTGACGGGGCCTTGTACTTCTTATATCTTTGGTCCGCGGGGTAAGCTAGAATACTCTCGTATACACGCATATTTTTCTTATCAATTTACAAATAACCACGTTAGAATACGATAACCATATTTATATATCTGTCATGCTTAATAAACCTTAACATACTCATATCTAATTAATATTTTTACATGTCTTCTTCTGTATTAGATTCATATTTTTCTTACATACATGTCTTTTATAACACTTTATATTTATATCCTTTTGGGGGACATACGGAGAGCAAGTTCGCTGACGAGCATACCGTCACGTTCTCTTTCTATCTTTGGAATGCTCTTCAGGTGACATAGGAATAGAGGAAATCGGACCGAGTCAGGAGAATTTCGATCAGCTTACCGCTCAGCCAGAATACTAGTTTTCCCTTCTGCAGTAATTTCCAATATGACATTGTTTAGTCACTTTCCAGTTATTATACTTTTTGTTTCAAATATCGTATTTGTACTTGAATTTATGAATGTAAATAAAATTGTTGTTGAAGTTTAATTCACTTGTGATGGGGTTCCTTTTCGGACCTCCGTCAGATATTGTCTTCCGTTGATCTCGCGGTGAACTTAGCTGATTATCCTTCGTTGCGTGTGGGTCTCAATAGGTTTTTAGAGGAGGAGGCGAGGTGAGGAGGTTGTTGTCGAGTACCTGCAAAGAAGTCCCGGGGTGGTTTGGCACCACCAAGGACCCTCCAACGCTCAAGTTAGTGATGAGATCCGAGCAGAGTAACGGCATAAAAGTGTAAAAAATGGCTTACTTGACCCCTCTGTGATGGGGGTTTATATAGCGGTGGTGGCATGCAGCAGCAGGCGCGAGAATCTCGCCGGCAGTTACGCTCCCGACGTCACGTTCGCGTAAAGAGCGGATCGCCCGTTAATGGAGATCGTGATGGCGTGGAACGTGGGATGTTGTCGGCGAAGAATCTGTGCATGGCGAGATTTGCGGAGCAGCGGTTACGCCTGTGAGTGGTGGAGTTGGTCGGTCGGAGACACCGAGGAAGATGGTCTCGGCGGGAGAGCTCGGGAACGAGCGAGAGGGCCGAGGTATCTTGGTCCTGCGGTAGCTCGGAGGCGAGCTGAGAGACCGAGGAGGCCAATTTGCAAGGGCCCTGAGGTGAGCTAGCTTTGTGCTTGTAGGTCGGGCCTGATCGGCCCCTGTAGGCCCTCTCTTCTGAGTTCTGGGACACGTCATCTGCCATGTGTCCCGATCTGAAAGGTCGCCAATATTGAGCATCATCATTAGCTCCCCACTCTTGTCCTGACCAGCCAGTGGGTCGGGTCAAAAGTGGACTGCCGGGCCGTCCGGGGTAAGCTCCCTCCTAAGGTTTCGTCGGGACGCGTCCCCGGGCTGTCAACCGTCTTTTCTGCCAGCTTATCGGGGCGAGATCTCTGCATTTAGGGAAGGTGCGCCAGTTCGAGCGTCCTGCCACTGAAGTGACGGTCTACGTGTCGAGCGCCGGTTGGCCGACGCGACGTGTGCAGACCTGTGGACTGATGGGGCGTAGCCCAGCGTGGGCGTGACATGCGGAGCGATCGGTCATCGAGTTGATTTCGATCACTTGCCGAGTGTGCCAAGCGCTGCTGAGAATGAGGCATCTCCATGGCCCCGAAGTCGAGGGGGATTACTCAAACTTGGATAGACCTGATGTCTCTTGTTGGGGCTTTGGATCCGCTGCATGTGATGGGCTCAGTGGCCTCGTTATGAGGGCTACAAACCCGCAGCGTTTGTTGGGCAGGAGGATGCCTGCTGGGGATGACCGAGTAGGGAAGCTGCTCGGTTGATCTTGGCAAAGGTCTTGACCCCTGGCGTTGCGAGTAGGGAAGCTACCGGCCAGGGATAGTCGATTCTGGAAGGACTTTGATCCTTGTCTTTGTTGGGTAGGAAGCTACCCGCCGGGATGCACCGAGTAGGAAGGGGCTCGACGGCCTCGCGAAGATGGTTTCAGATCCTCAGCGTTTGATGGCAGGAGAACGCCCGCTGGGGATGCGCCGAGCAGGAAGGAACTCGGTGGCCTCGTGATAAGGGCTTCAGACCATCAGCGTCTGATGGGCAGGAGGATGCCCGCTGGGATGCGCCGAGCAGGAAGGAACTCGGCGGCCTCACGATGAGGGCTTGAGATCCTCAGCATCTGATGGGTAGGAGGATGCCCGTTGAGGATGCGCCGAGCAGGAAGGAATTCGGCGGCCTCGCGGTGAGGGCTTAAGACCATCTGCGTTTGTTGGGCAGGAGGATGCCCGCTGGGGATGCGCCGAGCAGGAAGGAACTCGACGGCCTCGTGATGAGGGCTTTAGACCATCAGCGTCTGATAGGCAGGAGGATGCCCGCTGGGATGCGCCAAGCAGGAAGGAACTCGACGGCCTCGTGATGAGGGCTTCAGACCATCAGTGTCTGATGGGCAGGAGGATGCCCGTTGGGATGCGCCGAGCAGGAAGGAACTCGGCGGCCTCATGATGAGGGCTTGAGATCCTCAGCATCTGATGGGCAGGAGGATGCCCGCTGGGGATGCGCCGAGCAGGAAGGAACTCGACGGCCTCACGATAAGGGCTTCAGACCATCAGCGTCTATTGGGCAGGAGGATGCCCGCTGGGGATGCGCCGAGCAAGTAGGAACTCGACGGCCTCGCGATGAGGGCTTCAGACCATCAGCGTCTGATGGGTAGGAGGATGCCCGCTGGGATGCGCCGAGCAGGAAGGAACTCGGCGGCCTCGCGATCAGGGCTTCAGACCATCAGCATCTGATGGGCAGGAGGATGCCCGCTGGGGATGCGCCGAGCAGGAAGGAACTCGACGGCCTCACGATGAGGGCTTCAGACCATCAGCGTCTGATGGGCAGGAGGATGCCCGCTGGGATGCGCCGAGCAGGAAGGAACTCGGCGGCCTCGCGATCAGGGCTTCAGACCATCAGCATCTGATGGGCAGGATGATGCCCGCTAGGGATGCACCGAGCAGGTAGGAACTCGGCAGCCTCACGATGAGGGCTTTGATCTTCGACGCTGGAGGGGCCGTGAGAGGCCTGCGAAGGATGGCCGAGCAGGGTAGCTGCTCGGTGCCTCTTGGCGAGGGCTTTCTGATCCTTGACGCTGGAGGGTCCCTGAGAGGACTGCGAAGGATGGCCGAGCAGGGTAGCTGCTCGGTGCCTCTTGGCGAGGGCATTGATCCTTGACGCTGGAGGGGCCCTGAGGGGCCTGCGAAGGATGGCCGAGCAGGGTAGCTGCTCGGTGCCTCTTGGCGAGGGCTTTCTGATCCTTGACGCTGGAGGGTCCCTGAGAGTCCTGCGAAGGATGGCCGAGCATGGTAGCTGCTCGGTGCCTCTTGGCGAGGGCTTTCTGATCCCCGGCGTTGCGGTAGGGAGGCTACCCGCCGGGGATAGCCGAGCGAGGGATCCTCGGGCTCGACTGTCTCTGGGAGGACTTTTTGATCCCTGGCGTTGCGGTAGGGATGCTACCCGCTAGGGATAGCCGAGCGAGAGATCCTCAGGCTCGACTGCCTCTAAGAGGACTTTTGATCCTTCAGGACGGGGACCGAGTAGGGTTCCTGCCCAGTGCCTCTTGGCGAGGACTTTGATCCCTATCGGTTGTGGTAGGAAGCTACCAGCCGGGGATAGCCGAGCAAGGACCCGACTGCCTCTGGGAGGACTTTGGTTCTTAGCGCGGGAAGAGCTATAGGGCTGTAAGAAGCCTACCAAGGACCCTTGGCCAGGCAGGGTTACTGCCCGGTGCCTCTTGGCGAGGGCTTTTGTCCTGAAGGATAGCCGAGCGAGGGATCCACGGGCTCGACTGCCTCTGAGAGGGCTTTCTGATCCCTGGCGTTGCGGTAGGGAAGCTACCCGCCAAGGATAGCCGAGCGAGGGATCCTCAGGCTCGACTGCTTCTGGGAAGGCCTTCTGATCCCTGGCGTTGCGGTAGGGAAGCTACCTGCCAGGGATAGCCGAGCGAGGGATCCTCGGGCCCGACTGCCTCCGGGAGGACTTTCTGATCCCTGGCGTTGCGGTAGGGAAGCTACCCGCCAGGGATAGCCAAGCAGGGTAGCTGCTGGGCTGCCTTTTAGTGAGGGCTTAGATCCTTGGGCGACATGGCCCTCGAGCCGCCGTGGCGAGCCCCCTCTGTGCGACCCCGTCAAGGGAGGGGGTGTTGGTCTATTCGGCTGGCAAGGACGTTGATGACGGTCGCCGGAGGAGGTTCACCCGTGCCTCCGGTGAGGGGGAAGCGGCGGCTGGTATCTGGATCTTCAGGGTGATCGCTTGCCATGGGGACGGAGATCGGAAGGCCAACTTTGTTTTTCTGTGGAGTTTCGTTTCCCACAGATGGCGCCAACTGATAGGGCTCCTTTTCGGGCCTCCGTCAGATGTTGTCTTCCGTTGATCTCGCGGTGAACTTAGCTGATTATCCTTCGTTGTGTGTGGGTCTCAATGGGTTTTTAGAGGAGGAGGCGAGGTGAGGAGGTTGTTGCCGAGTACCTGCAAAGAAGTCTCGGGGTGGTTTGGTACCACCAAGGACCCTCCGACGCTCAAGTTAGTGATGAGATCCGAGCAAAGTAACGGCATAAAAGTGTAAAAAATGGCTTACTTAACCCCTCTGTGATGGAGGTTTATATAGCGGTGGTGGCATGCAGCAGCAGACGCGAGAATCTCGCCGGCAGTTACGCTCCCGACGTCACGCCCGCGTAAAGAGCGGATCGCCCGTTAATGGGGATCGTGATGGCGTGGAACGTGGGATGTTGCCAGCGAAGAATCTGCGCATGGCGAGATTTGCGGAGCGGCGGTTACGCCTGTGAGTGGTGGAGTTGGTCGGTCGGAGGGACCGAGGAAGATGGTCTCGGCGGGAGAACTCGGGAACGAGCGAGAGGGCCGAGGTATCTGGGTCCTGCGGTAGCTCGGAGGCGAGCTGAGAGACCGAGGAGGCCAATTTGCAAGGATCCTAAGGTGAGCCAGCTTTGTGCTTGTAGGTCGGGCCTGATCGGCCCCTGTGAGCCCTCTTTTCTGAGTTCTGGGACACGTCATCTGCCATGTGTCCTGATCTGAAAGGCCGTCAATATTGAGCATCATCAACTTGCCATTTTCTTGTTACGATGTATTGTTTATAAATGCTTAACGTATTTATTATGAAAAACAACCATCTCGAAATAAATACTCACTTGCATGTTCCCGTCTTTTTGGAGGCCTGACATCGTATTTAATATTTACTTTACTTTCAACAAGACCTTGTGGACAATTAAAATTGAGGAAAGATTTGCTATCGATTATTCAGAAAGGATCCAGAGAGTAATTGCAAGAGCTATCAAGGTGGGAGGGGACATCCTGCATCATGGTTCTAATTTCGTGCAAGAATGCATAGGGAAAATTATAAAGCTCTCTTCCAGATCGTCTAGATGATATGACGGTGATAGGGGAAAATAAAACATGGATATGAATCGGAATTCGAATACGGCAGACGAAAAAAGAATACAAGTTGGAAGTAGGAAGAGCGACATGATCCAAGCAAAGAAAGCAAGGATATCCGTCCAAGGCATCACATACAAAAAAGAATGTTTAAAGCTCTGAATGTGGGGCATCCAGGGGGTGAAGAAAAGGGGGAGAACCCATTTAGAAGAGCCGATTATGGAGAATAGTCGCGCAGGAAATTCGTATGTAGCAATAAAAGAAGGATCAGACGATGGGGAGTGAAATGAGGAGAGATTGATTTTCTTGTTTAAGAGTTTAGTGAGGATAGGATGATGTAGAGGCATCATCCCATCTAAAGCTGGAATTGGTGTTTCTTTTTCTTCTTCTTTTGTTCTTTCTTGAGTAAAACCATTCTTTTAATGGAACACGGGGTTACCTCTGTTTTTGTTATAAAAAAAAGATCATTTAAAATTTAATTTTGAATCTTGAAACAATAAAAGCTACCTATTATGCTTAAATACATATGGGTAAAATTTTGGTTTAGATGTCAAAACGAAGCGATTCAATAATGGTATTGATTAAAATATGGTTATGGAAGCTATTTTTTTGTAAAAATATTCAAATCCTGATTCAAGTTAATGACTAATGACTACGAGCATCCACTTTTAAAGAGAATCCTGTGAGCTCTACATCAATCATCAGAGAGCTGGGGGTGAGTTGTCAAATATTCAATCCAACATTAATTTATTTCTTCTGATCAAAGGTAACATGAGCACTGCACGGTGCATTACTGTTGCAACTTTCAACATATATATAAGAGATTAATACTTAAGAGAGATCACAAAATATATTCTCACCATATACTATGTGCACAGTACATACCTTGGTTTTGTGCATGTGCCATGTGGTGCTTTAAAAAATGCCTATTCAAGGCTTGAAGCAAAAAAATATAATTAATGACAGCTTAAACATAAATTTACAACCCTATCATTAATTAATTCTTTGTTAATTATATTATATATCCTTGTACCTTAAGTTATCTCCAAATCATATATATAGTTTGAGAGAGAGGATTCATGCAAGTCATGGAGGAGATGCATGGTGCATGTTCACATGACAACTCAGAGAAGTCAGTGTACGTAATTTACAAATTAATTCTTGATTATGGACATACGAGCCATGTGATTAAGCTGGTTAGCTTTGATATTTGGGAGTAAAATACTTGAGAACAGGATGTTGCACAGCCATTAGCAAGTGATGGATTGCACGTCTCTACTCAATAAAAAGAATTCAAATATATAATTTCTCTATCAAGAGAGACGACGCTAAAAAATGATAATCAATATAAATTTTGTAAGTTGTGCTCCACATTGTAATCACAGCATTCACACTCTTGTACGTAGCAATTGGTTCTTAAATATGATTATTAGTCAAAAGTCATATTGCCATATACTATGTGAACATGATATGATCAGTATGAACTCTAAAAGACAAAGGGCAATACACCAAACACTCATTGATACATCAAAGACTTTTTTGCCCACATAAGGGACCCAAAGTGTCAGCGTTTCCTAATATTTTTGTCATTGCCAACACAAACACCAACAAATTCATAAACTTATATGTACCAATTTCCATATGAAGGAAAAAAAAAAGGTGGGTGGGGTGGGGTGAGGGGATACTAGTGACTTCTAGAAATAGGTAGATGTTGTATTGATGTTGGCTTCCTATCAAATTAGATTAGATAAGAAAAGCTATTTATAGAAAGCTAATTATAGAAAAAGCTAATTATAGAAAACAAATATCGCATGAACATGAAAAGAAAAGCTATTTTATCGCCTTGAATCAAACAAACATTTCTCCATTTTAAATCACAGTGGGTTGTATATTCTATAGGTTCAAAGCTTCAAACCAAAGCCCATTGGTAAATAGGCTTTATCTTTTACAAGATTAGACTTTGAGTAGGCCCAAAGTCTCTTTGATGCCCAGGATTGTCCATTTTAGTAATATGAGTTTATTGGGCTTTTAAAAAATGAAGTAGTAATAAGGATAAATTGTCAAAAAGCTCCTGGAGCTCGGGAGTTGTCTAAAAAATCCTGTAATTTTCGAGATTGTTTGGAAGGGCCTACTGTTTAAGATCTCTGTGAAAAAAACCCGGGCTGTTTTTCATTTAGACCTATTATCTCAACTTCTTAGATATTACAACTGCTTAGTACAGGCAACTTGTATGCATGAGGTTTTGATTGAGCTTTTTTTAACAAGAGCAGAAGGCCCAAGTTTAAAGTAAGCCGGAGGCTTTTTGATATTTTACCCTAATAAGAATAATAAATTAATGAGGATGTTCATGACTCATTTCATTTTAAACGGGAATATTTCATGGCAATATATGATAGACACATGTTTTGGGGAGTATTATCATGAAATGTGGTCAACCATGGTAATCCTATATTCCCAAGAATATATTTTACACCTAAACAAGTATTGTAATATTTCAAATGATGATCCAGAATTACCAACTAGATCACCTCTTACTAAGAAGAGTATCCAAAATACTAAGTACTATATCTGTTGCATTAAATAATATCTTATAAAACATTTCATTTGTGGTGAAACCGCGCGTGTTGATATTACTGCATTTAAGCTGGAACCGCTGCATTTATTAGCAAAAGGACTTACCTTTTTAAATTATTTTTTACACCTTGTATATTTCTGCACATTCTTTCTCTCTCACCTAGCTCTAGTTTCTTTTTCTTTAAAAATAATTCATGGCATTTATTAGGGGAAAAAAAAAAGTGCATTCATGTATTCTTACGGCTTTGCAAAAGTGTTTAGCAATACTTGAGTATATTTTTATACCAGAGCAAATTTTACCTGGCCCCTTCAAAAAAGACTTTCTAGCTCCGCCCATGAATTGGCACATATAACAAAATCTTTTAGGATATGTTTTATTTCTTTGCAATTGGGTATCGTTAAATCTTGGTTTAGTTTCTTCTTTTGAAGCATAATGTCCTTAATAACATGTTCTTAAATTTAAATTATGAAGAAAGTGGGGGTTAAAATAAAATAGGTACAAGAAAATTATAAAACATTAAAAAAAATTACAGTAAAAGATCAATGCGACGCGTTCCATCCGTGTTCTAGTTTTAAATATAAAATTAAATCGACTTAATAGAAGATGACGGATCTCAATGAACCAAAACCTTCTGTATGAATGGAGCACATTTAAACATCATAGACCACATCGACAACGATTTGTTTGAGGCTCAAAGTCTTTCATCTTTGCACTAATCTTAGAATATAACATGAAAGGCTTAAGGGTCCTGAGTTCGAACTCAGGATCCTCTCCTGAGCCCGTGACCCAAAGAAACCACAGAAACAAAAATTCCTCCCTCATAACCCAAAAACCCCTCTCTCCTCTCACCAACATAGGAAAGATCCTCCCTCGCCGCCGATCCTCCATCGCGACCCCTCCATCGCGACCCCTCCCTCGCCGCCGATCCTCCATCGCCGATCCTCCATCGAGCCCGTGACCCAAAGATCCTCCATCGCGACCCCTCCCTCGCCGCCACCCCTCTCGCCGCCGATCTTCCATCGCGACCCCTGCCTCGCTGCCACCCCTCTCGCCGCCGATCCTCCATCGCCGATCCTCCATCGAGCCCGTGACCCAAAGATCCTCCATCGCGACCCCTCCCTCGCCGCCGATCCTCCATCGCGACCCCTCCCTCGCTGCCACCCCTCTCGCCGCCGATCCTCCATCGCGACCCCTGCCTCGCTGCCACTCCTCTCGCCGCCGATCCTCCATCGCGCTGCGCTCCCTCCTCCCTCACGCCTCCTCCCTCGATCCCGTGACCCCAAAATTGAGCCCTCACCTCCTCGTAACCCCAAAACCCCTCTCACTAACAGAGGAAAAAATCCCCTCTCGCCGCCGATCCTGCCTCTCCTGCCTCGCTTCGCCGCCGATCCTGCTTCTCCTGCCTCGCTGCGCCACCGATCTTGCCTCTCCGGCTTCGTTGCGCCTCCCTCCCCTACAGACATCGAGCGCCTCCATCCCTCGCCTTCTCGAGCGAGCGCCTCCATCCCTCGCCCTCGCTGTCGCGCCTTTCAGCAGTGATCGGGTAAAATTTATGCAGGTATGCTTTATGCAGGCAATCGTTTCATCATCATCACATATTTCATCACAGCCATTTTCAGAAGAAAAAAGGAACTGATTGAATTGAATTTTTTTTAATTAAAAAAAACTGAGTTAATTTTGATTGATATGTAGGTTTCGTATACAATTTGAAAGAGTTTACCTTGTCCTCTCAAATTATTCTTATGCCAATAAACGTTTCATATTAAGATTAATTGATGTTTAATTTTTCAGTGTGATTTTCATATATTTAAGGTTATGATTACGTAAATATAACATAAACTTTTTTTTAGTAGGAATGGATAACAATCAATACCATGCAATCGATGAGCAATCCCAAAATTTTAGTCGGTTAATCAATCATGTCGATGCTAATGATCTTATCGGCTGTAATGAGAATGGTGAAAACGAGAATGATGATAGCGAAGATGAGGAAGATGAGGACGGAGAAACTGAGAATGCTAATGATGATGCCGGTGATCTCAGGAATAGTAATGTTGTTATTCATGTTGGTATGGAATTTCCTACCGATGAGGAAGCATACAATACTTACAACTCGTTTGCAAAACTTAGAGGCTTCTCTGTTCGCAAGTCGACGAGTGCAAGAAATAAGGATGGTGTAATAAATCGAAAGAAATTTGTATGCAGTAAAGAAGGGCACAAAAGTTTGAAAGACAAAAGAGAGCAAGGAAGGGAAGTTAAAAGAAGAAAACAACACATGAGAGAAGGTTGTCCTGCAAGAATTATCATACATAGAATCAGAGATGATGTTTGGAGGGTAACACTTATAGATGATCAACACAGCCATCCTTTGTTGTCGACGCCATCAAAAATTTCTACTTTGCGTTCTCATTGTGTAGATCATCTAAAGCCTTCTTGCAAATCGTTGATGGATCAATTTCATGATTGTGGTGCGGGACCATCATAGATTGCTGATTTAATAAATACTACAGGTGGGGATAATTTGGTAGATGTCACTCCACAACAAATCATTGACTATTTCAAATCGAAAAGAAGAAATAATATGGGTCGTCAATGTGTATCTGTAATACAACAATTTATTGAGAGGCAAGCTGCAGATATTCAATTTTACTATGCACTTGAGCTTGATGCTGGAGGAACCTGTAGAAGTATTTTTTGGGCTGATGGAAGAGCTAGGGCTAGTTATATGCAATTTACTGATGTTATGGTTTTTGATGTTACATATAAGACTAACAGTTTTCTAATGCCATTTGCACCTTTCACGGGAGTTAATCACCATCGACAATCTTCATTGTTTGGATGCGCTCTTTTGGCGGATGAGAAAGAGGAAACTTTTGTTTGGTTATTTCAGCAATGGTTAAAATGTATGTGGGGTAAAGCGCCAGCCGCAATCATCACAGATCAGGATCCTGCAATTTGTAATGCTATTAAGAGGGTATTTCCAAAAACCTTGCATAGATATTGTATATGGCATATAACTTTGCATGAAGATGAGCATCTCCGATCTTTACGTCGCTCTTTTGAAACCTTCGACGAGGATTATAAGAAGTGGAGTAGATATAGTAAAACAATTGAAGAAAGTGAAAAGTGTTGGGTCACTTTGAATGAAAAGTATAGAAGAATTTTTGAAGAATCGTTGTCTGAAAAAGCAATAAATGAAATGAAATCTTGGAGATGGTTGCAAAACATGTATGACCAAAGACATCATTGGGTTGAAGCCTATTTGAAGGATATGTTTTTTGCTGGCATGAGATCAAGTCAGAGAAGTGAGAGTATGAACTCGTTCTTTGATGGATTCATTAATTCTATGACGCCATTGTTTCAATTTGTTGAACGATATGACAAAGCTCTAGCCGCTCGACGAAAAAAGGAGGAAAGAGAAGACACACGTTGCTTAACGACAAAACCAGATTTTCAAGGCATGCATGACATGGAGGCTTGTGTAGCAAAGGTATATACTGCTAATATATTTGAGATATTCCAAAATAAGTTTCGAAATGTGTTTCATTGTTGGCATAATATAGGTGGTATAGAAGAGAACTTTACCACTTATAATGTGGTTTGCAAGATAGATGGAAAAATTAATACTCACAATGTGAAGTGCAACCCAATGGAAGAATTCTTCAAATGTTCGTGCGCTATGTTTGAGACCGACGGTGTACTATGCAAACATATATTATATGTAATGAAGCAGATACTGTTTATGCAAACCATTCCAAAACAATATATTCTATCGAGGTGGACTCTTATGATGGTCGATATCTAATATGAGTTGTTTTTAGGCACCGGATGCTTCTAACGGAAAGGAGTGAAGATATTTTTTTATAAATGATGGGCGAAATTTTGAGTGCAATATGGCTTATGGTGTCAAAAGAGGAAGAGATTAATTTTTGCTGCATGAGTCACCAAATTCTGATTTGTTTTGATAGTTCAAGTTTCATGGGCAAGGGAGAACTTTGTGGGAGTTTATATGTTATTATATTCAATCTTGGCATTTTTCGTATGAGGATAATGAATGACAAGTATTTGTGGTGCAAGATGCAGAGGTAAAGGCTAATATTGTTTTCCTATGTTTCACACTTGTTATAGTTATTGCTAGATTTTTACTTGGTTGAGGCTAATATTGTGTATTTATTATTTCTATTTTATTTTGCAACATCAACTATTTAAGTGCTAAGAATATTGCCCCTGAAGTAATGAAGGTAAGTTTTAAGTATGTATACCGCTTCAATCTGATGCAGTAATATTTAGCACAGATAAGCCATCTCATATTGCTTCATGTTATACAGTGCTTGTAGAACAGCAATTTGTAAGGTATGCCATTATCAGGTTTCTATGTTTCTGTGTTTTCATGCTGTGCTGTTCACATGAGTGGCCAGGTTTCTATGTTTCCATGCTATGGTGTTGTAGTCATTTTAATAGGATGGTTTGCTACTTCAGCTTGTTCAGTACTCACATCGAACTTTTCAGGTTCCAAGGCTAAACCAAAGGCTGAAAGGGAGAAAACCGAAGAAGAGAAAACTTTCAGAAAAAGAGCCAAGTACTAACTAGCGACCTAACTGGCTGCAGTGTTGGTGTTCTTGTCCCTTTTTGGAGGAACTGAGAATTTATTTGGCAAATTTCGATTCATAGAGAAATTTTCCTGGCCATTATTTTTTGTCTCTCGTAACTCTTGTTGATTTGTTAATCTGAAAATTCTGTAATACTATACTTGTAGTTGGATGATATTTTTTGATATGATAAATAAGAGATTCTAAAACTTAGAATACGGATTTAACATCCCCTGTGATAGCTAGTGATATTGATAAACAAGTATTGGATGCATATGAATTATCATTTGGAAGTATGGATGCCAATGTTGTACGGCAGCAGGGGCAGGGGCATATTATGTGGGTTGTTCTTTAAGTTGTCCATGCACGCAGGGGCAGGGGCATATTATGGATGCCAATATTTGGAAGGATGGATGCCAATGTCAGTTGCACAGCTAGTTATATCTCCTGAAAGTCTGAGTCTCTAGGTTGTCCATGCAGCAAAGAACAAGTACAAGCAGATATAAGCAAGAACAAGCAGCAAAGCCCATATGCTGCACTTGTCCTCCTAACAAGAACAAGCAGATCTAAGCAAGAAGTAGATGTAAGCAGCAAAGCCATTTTGCTCTATATTTCTATGCATAGCTGGATCATTATCACAACCCCATACAATAATTCTATGGTATGCTGCAATTATGCACTAAAAGAAAAAAATATATATAATCGCGTCAATTATGCAAAACTGATTCAATATACAAATATCGACCTCAAATCTGTTCCTCAGGGAAAACTTTCTCCAGAAAACTTATAAAACGTTTCAAATATATCTTTGGTTCCACTGCTGAAATGGAAAGTGGATCGAACTTGATAGATTTGAAAGCATGTTCAATTTTCTTCTTCACATTGTACTCCTGCAGTATATCTATTATCCCGAGGTAGAGGACGACGTTGTAGACCTCGAAGAGATCGATTTCAGCTGAACTTGGGCCTCCTTCATTGTAGTGGAGCTTTCGGTTTGCTTCGGCTGGCATATTCACTCCAAGTTGCACTGGTAACCTAAAAGCAGCAACACTGTAAGAACCAAGTTCACTGTAAATCCTTCGATAGTATTTGGACCAAGGTGTCAGTAGTTGCATTGAAAAGAGAAAACTGAATTAATATTGAACAGGTAGTTGCATTGAAAAGAGATACCTACAATCACCTTTTGATGAACTTGGATTATGCTGAGGTGTATCCTGAGGTTCTTTAAGTGTTGGGATTCCATATGCAGTAAATTTTAGTCGGCCTTTTTCAGGACCTAATGACAAATTCACGGCTCCCTTTGCTTAGATTTTGAAGATAACTGCTTATCAGCAATCAACAAACCATTTAGCAACCAAATAAAGCATTCTACAATGGGCTAAAATCGTTCCTGCCAATGAGTAATTTTGAAGCCAAATTCATGTTACCATAACCAAATTCATGTTACCATAACCAAATTGATAAATTTCTTGAATTGAAGCAAATAGATAATTTTCTTCAATTGAAGCAAATAATAAGAGATTTAGAGATCGTGGCTCAAGGATAACCAAATTCATGTTACCAGGTTTGTGGCATAGAGATGCATACTGATGATAAGGCTCAGATATGCCGGCTTCTAATAACGTGGCCTTGTTTCAGTTTGGAGCTTGGATAACATATAACAAGATGGCTGCAAAATGGTTGATGCAATACTTACATGCAACCCAATCTTGCCTCGCCATATCAATAAATTTCGAGCTTCCTGGCAAATCATCATCGCCACCGAATTAATCTTACATGGAACAGAAAGCTCAAATAAAGCATTCTTCAAGGGCTAAAATCGTTCCTGCCAATGAGTAATTTTGAAGCCAAATTCATGTTACCATAACCAAATTCATGTTACCATAACCAAATTGATAAATTTCTTGAATTGAAGCAAATAGATAATTTTCTTCAATTGAAGCAAATAATAAGAGATTTAGAGATCGTGGCTCAAGGATAACCAAATTCATGTTACCAGGTTTGTGGCATAGAGATGCATACTGATGATAAGGCTCAGATATGCCGGCTTCTAATAACGTGGCCTTGTTTCAGTTTGGAGCTTGGATAACATATAACAAGATGGCTGCAAAATGGTTGATGTAATACTTACATGCAACCCAATCTTGCCTCGCCATATCAATAAATTTCGAGCTTCCTGGCAAATCATCATCGCCACCGAATTAATCTTACATGGAACAGAGAGCTCAAATAAAGCATTCTACAAGGGCTAAAATCGTTCCTGCCAATGAGTAATTTTGAAGCCAAATTCATGTTACCATAACCAAATTCATGGAACAGAAAGCTCAAACAAATTCATGTTACCATAACCAAATTGAGGAATGGAGGCGCTCGCTCGAGGAGGCGAGGGATGGAAGCGCTCGATGTCTGTGGGGGAGGGAGGCGCAGCGAGGCAGGATTGGCGGCGAAGCGAGGCAGGAGAGGCAGGATCGGCGGCGAGAGGGGATTTTTTCCTCTGTTGGTGAGAGGGGTTTTGGGGTTACGAGGAGGTGAGGGTCAATTTTGGGGTCACGGGATCGAGGGAGGAGGCGTGAGGGAGGAGGGAGCGCAGCGCGATGGAGGATCGGCGGCGAGAGGGGTGGCAGCGAGGCAGGGGTCGCGATGGAGGATCGACGGCGAGACGGGTGGCAGCGAGGGAGGGGTCGCGATGGAGGATCGGCGGCGAGGGAGGGGTCGTGATGGAGGATCTTTGGGTCACGGGCTCGATGGAGGATCGGCGATGGAGGATCGGCGGCGAGGGAGGGGTCGCGATGGAGGGGTCGCGATGGAGGATCGGCGGCGAGGGAGGGGTCGCGAGGGAGGATCTTTCCTCTGTTGGTGAGAGGAGAGAGGGGTTTTTGGGTTACGAGGGAGGAATTTTTGTTTTTGTGGTTTCTTTGGGTCACGGGCTCAGGAGAGGGTCCTGAGTTCGAACTCAGGACCCTTAAGCCCTAACATGAAACCCTTTTTAAAAAAAAATAGAGAATGTAAGTATTAGAAATTAGAATAGATAGTTATAAGGGCCAGCGAGGAAATAGGTTTTATAATCGGAAAGTTTGGTTTATATGGATTTGATCAGGCCCTTTAAATTTTAGTATCTTTTTGGCTTTTTAAAAAGATACTAAAATAGTTTTTATAAAAATGTTAAGCAAAATTCAATCGCAGAAACATTCGATCTCAGCAAAAAAAGCAAGAAAACTTCAACCAAAGTCTTTCACTATTTCCCCATAGATAAGAGGTTACAAAATTTATATATTTCAAAGGACATGGCGAAGAACATGCGATGGCATTCCAATCGTCGGATCAAAGACAGGAAGCTAAAGCAGGCATCCGACTGATGCAGAAGTATGGAAGCAATTAGATAGTATTGATCATTTTGAGGATGAGCCAAGAAATATACGTCTAGGTTTAACAACCGACTGTTTCGTGCCTTACGGACTCATGAGCTCTAATTGGTCCACGTGGTCGGTATTGCTTATGCCTTACAATCTGTCTCTTTGAATGTGTATGAAGCAACCATATATGATTCTTTCCTTATTAATTCCTGGAAAATATTCACCTGGTCAGAACGTTGATGTCTATATGAAACCTTTAATTGAAAAGCTGATAGAACTCTGGGAATATGAAGAAGAGACATATGATGCGTACGCTGAGAAGAAGTTTAGAATACAAGCGGTTGTTATCTGGACAATCAACGATTTTCCAGCATACGGCATGTTATCTGAATGGTCTACCTATGCAAAGCATGCATGTCCATAACGTGGTCTTAATTACAGTGCCCTGCAGCTTAAGAAACGTGGTAAGTTTTGCTATTGGTTTCATCGTAGGTAGCTATCGACGAATCATCCGTACAGAAAGATAGCAAATAAATTTGATGGAACATTGGAAAAATGGTGAAGCAGCAAAACAATTGTTAGGAATAGAAATTTTTGAGTAGATTTCATCGTGTCAATTCCAGCAAGGCTCTAATCGTTTTAACTCAGATGGTTCCTTCAATAAACAAAAAAAATAGAAGTGATCCGAAAATAACAAATTGTTGAGTGTGTAGAAGAAGAAAAGTATATTATGGAATCTTCCTTACTGGAAACATCTGTTGATTCGACACAATATTGATGTTATGCATATAGAGAACAATATGTTTGATAATACTGCTGGCACATTGTTACATGACGATTCTAAGTCCAAGGATAAGTTGAGTGTTCGCGAGTGCTTGGAATCCGACTTCTAGAACGCGGGTTTCATGTTTGCAGATAACCCCTGAGAAACATACGTATGGACTTTGCGCTCACTCTTGGTAATATATAACTCAACTATATTTCAACATTACATGCATATCTGTTATATGTAATAAATTTATTAAATAATATATTTATTAATTTGTATTACATTTCGTCTTAGAAGATGATATATACGGACATCAGACATATGTCTGGTATGAGATATCACAAATATTCAAGAGATAGCGTCAAAAATTGAAAAAAAAATCAAATGGTGAGAGAAATTTATGGATGATTGGAAACGTTTTGCCGCTCTTCCCTCCATCATTCCTAAGATCAGTTTGCGTTTCTCGTATTGTATTGAGATACACCCGAAGCAAAGGTAATTAAAAATATACTTAAATGATTCGAATACCGAATTTAAATTAAATTACATTTAAAGATATTTTCTTATGAATAAGCAGGAAATATCAGAAAAGAATAATCGGAACCGACGGAAAGCCACATATGACTATTCTGGTGGATCGGTTCATGCTGATCAGTATAGCGATATTTTGGTTAGCTTATCTTTAATTACATAAATGTTCGATTTTTCAATTTCATCGTTACATATCTTCACGTATAAATAAATCAAATATCCGTTACAGGAAGAGCTTGAGAAAAGGCCAAGCCTCCCTGAGACTTGTGAGACATTGCACATGAAAGAAGGCATGTCCGAAGAAAGGATGGATATAGCCACTCAACATGTGGTAAACTTTTATTTTTCAATTCTTTTAAGTAAATTAATTACACTTGTTAACTTCATAAAAAAAAAAAATATTGTTTTATTTATCGAAGAAGGATTTCGAGAAGGCGAAAATGAGTTATCGGGAATCAAATCCCGAATATCCGACCGACAATTCTCTTCCTACAGAGGCCGAGGTATCTATTATAGAGCAGTTTTTCCCTCAGTGGACGGGACACGGTCGTATTCCCCTATATGGTGATCTCGTTAGTCTTTCGCGGTTCGTTTCCAGAAAAACTACTTCAAGTGTGTCAACCGTTCGCTCCAACCAACAATCGGCTGAGACACAACGGATCAACAAGCTAGAGGAGCAGCTCAGGAGGAGGGATAAAGCAGATAAGAAGAGGGTGGAAGATGAAACGGTTTGGAGAGCTCAAATGAAGGTGCGGTGGGAACAATTCTTGCAACAATACGTTCCGCCTCCGCAACCGTGGTCAGTACAGGGTCCATGGCCGTTGCAACCAGTATATTACCCTTCTCTGACGCAGCGACCGTATTACCCTCCCCCATCACAGGGAACGTCGTACGACCCTTATCCTTCACCTCCACAATCATAAGGAGGGTACTATTCTCGGCCTTCGCTTCCACCACAAGATCCTTATTATGCCTACCTTCCACCACAAGAACCGTATAACCCTGATCAGCCGATCCCACAGGAAGGGTTATTGGGTAACTTTTTTTCATCGGAGGACTTCGACGATGCGAATCGATACTATTCAAGACGAGGCTCTGGCGGCGATGACAGCGGTGGGAGTTAGTGATGTACATATAGTTATTATTTACAGAAATTTGAGTATACAATTAAACTGTGTTGGGTTTTGATGTTTAAAATCCATGTTGTATATTCGTAGGGTTCTTATAAGTTAACGACGAAAGTATTATGTTTTGGCGATGGAAGTGGCGGGAGTTAGTGAGGTACGCATAGTATAGCTAATATTGTTTATTTGAGTTCATGTATTTATTTATTTGTTTCAAATCACAGGGTTAAGTGAGCTGCGATTGCACGTGATTTGAAGATTTTTTCGTATCGTTGAACATTTATATAGCATATGTATTGTGTTGTTTGTATTCAAAACAATTTAGTTTCTATATGTTTATTTATTAAGATTTTAGTTCATATGTGTTTGATTGAGTTGTTGATATTGATGGATATATTGTGGATAGTGTTTATATGTTGGTTTGTATGCGTATGTGTTCGTTTGAGTTGTTGATCTTGTTGGATATATTCTGGATTGTGCATATATATATCGATTTGTATGCGAAACGCTATTGTGCAGTAATATATTGTGATTTTGTGTATTATTGTATTGAATATATGATTTTTCTGTAATTTTATTCCAGAAAAAATAGGTTTTAGCGATCGTATTAACTATAGGAACGGTCACTCATATCTTATTAGCGACCGTTCGCTGATATTAGGAAACGGTTAAAATTGTTGGGAAATTCACGTGTCGCCTTATTGGTGACCCGAACAAACGGTCCTTGACAAAGCTAATCTCACTACTGCGTCATATTATGCGACGGACCCAAACAAGTGTGGGGTTAGTGGTGTTGGGAGCTTTGGTGATGCCACTGGTGCTCATTATATAATGCTTATGAGCTTGGCCCAATTCCAAAACACTTTGGACACGGAATTGTTTCAAACAGCAAGAAATTCTCCATCATCGTTGAGATACTATGGACTTGGACTTGAGAATGGGAATTATAGTGTTACGTTGCAATTCGCAGATTTTGCGTTCCCTAACACTCCTACATGGACGAGTTTAGGCAGAAGGGTTTTCGATATTTATATTCAGGTAATTAGATTTCAAAAAAGGTTTGATGCATTTTATCGTGTGTTCCAAATACCGTATATGCGCTAAATCTCATCATCAAGACTTAGGATTGACAAATTTTACAATTTTTTTCAATCCTAAGTTACCAGTAAACTATCTAACACTTGCGTTTTCCGTTCTGGAATTTTCAATTCGGCACTTGGAACTGCTTAGTTCTAAAATAATAAATTTGAGGTTCTGAAATAACAATTAAGACATAACCATGTTTTCTGCGCATCTTAATAAAGCTCTTTGATTTCTTTAATATCTTTTTCATAACCAATTGTGATAATGAAAAACAGTTGATCAATTATTTAAAAATAGGTAAAAATTAATCACTTAGTCTCTGAAAATAACTATTTGTTCCATCACATATCCTGTATATTCCGTTCCATCTCAACGTTCGAAGAAGCCTGCCCTATGGTACCTTGTTCCTTATCTGTTAGCTTACCGTGTTTCCATTTTCGTCACGCGTATTGTCATGTGTCATGGTGTTTCCTGATTTAGGTAACTTTGGGCTTACATTAGCCCTCTATTAATTAATGCCAAATTATTGGCCGAGGGAACCGTGTACAAGAGAGAACTTTTCATAATCCTAAATGGCCAGTTGGTATTGTCAGTAGCATGTGCGTGTGCATTTTCGCGCTTGTGTTTTGCATAGATCTCTCCACTTTTAAGTTTTGAGGTGAGATGGAATCCCTGATTAGCGATTAGTTTCTTTCTTTCTTTTTATTTTTCAAGGAGCCATATAAACCAATATTCTTCTGTGTATACAAAGAAATCTTTACATAGGAAAGCCTTGTTGGCTTTGTTTTCTTGTGGGTGGTAAGGAGCAATAACCATTACAAACATCTCCTATATTTTGATTAAGTGTTGCAAAGCTGTAATACTTTTAATTGTAACGTATCTATGGGCCTTAGTTAGGAATTTTGGTATCTTCTTCCAAATAGTTGTTTATATAGATCACTACTGTATATTTCAGGGAAAACTAGAAAATAAAAAGACTTTGATTTAAGAAAGGAGGCCGGTGGCTTATCTGTTAGAGCTGTTTTGAAGCAATACGTAGTTCTGCTCTCAAACAAACTTTCTTGAAATACATTTCTTTTAGGCAAGAAAGGGCACTTGTTGCGCCCCTATTCAAGGCTTGTATGGCCTGGCCATTTCGGCCATCAGCGTATCTCCTTCTGATAAAATGTATCGTAGTTTTCACAAATAGAACTAAGGCTAAATTACACTAGAAAACTTTTAATTATAGCTGTTTTCCCCCTTACTACATGATTTTTTTAATTGCAGTAAGCTCCCTCAACGTGGTGCTTTTAAGGGCATAATATTGGGGAAAAACGTCCTTTAAAAACCAAGTTTATGGGAGTTTACTGTAATAAAAAAAACTCATTTTGGTGAAAAACAACGATAGCAGTAATCTAGCCTAAAACCAACTAACCTTCATATTTCATGGGATCCGTATCATACGTAGAGATGTTATGGCTAGTAATATTCTCCTATATATCAGATCTAACAAATCCACGCTTTGAACCCAAAAAAAAAATATGGCGCTTTTTCTTCCCACGATTTGGAATTTGAGCGACGATTTAGGGTTTCGAACCCAATCGAGTTTTCATTTTCTATGGCAGGTAATTTCTTCAGTTTGATTTAGTCCCAAATTTAAAACTATATCATGAATATATGCCGATCTGTTCATTTACAGGCGCAATGGATTCGATCATTCGAGATCTCCAGATTTTTAGCAATCGCTCGCTGTGAGCAATTTTTCTCTTTTATCAGTCTCATTCCTTCCTATTTTTGCTGCATTTGTTATTTTAATTTGTTTGTTAAGTTTATGAAAAATACTCTGATAATTTAGAAGCTGGATCAGTTGTTTGCATATTAGATATAATAATGAAGACACAATAGAAACTGCGGAAAAAAGAAATCTACGCAAAAGGCGTTAGAAATGAATCCGTAATAAGTATTTATTTGTACCAAAATGTTTACTTTCTCGTCGATTGCTGTGGAACCTTCCATAGATTGGTAATCTAGAGTTAAGCAGGTGATTTATCTTTGTGCAGCTTTTTTCTGATGAAAATTAATTTATTTTTTGTTAACTTTCTGCAGCGTGGTATCGATTTCTTTGATGAAGCTCTAGATTCGGTTCCGGAACTTCGGTAGAGAACACCGGCCTAAAAGCTATCGGTGTTCTGGATACAGTCAGAGTTCGGAAAGTCAAGGTATTTTCACAAATATTGTTTGTCTTAACTGCATCCAATTTCTCAAGCTCAATGCCTGTTGGCTAAATAGTACTTTAATACCCTTATGCCCTAAAGTTTCACCAATATAGCACTCAAATACCTAAATTTAACAATTTAGCACTTTAATACCTAAAGTTTTACCGCTATCAAGAAATGTGTATATTTCCTTTTTAATTTCCATATGCTTCTCATGTTATTTTTTTTTTGACCTTTTCTTGCTATGGAAATCTAAAACGGAATATACCAACTGTTGATGGAACAGAGCTATTGGTTTTCAAGTGCTATACCAAATTTTAGACTCTAGGTATTCGAGTGCTATGCTGGAGAAACACGGGTATTAAAGTGCTAGTTTTGCTATTTATATTCTTAGAGCATGTAATTTGTTTTCACAAAACAAGATTGAAGTAGTAGGAGTTACACTTATCTCGACAAATGCTCTTTTCTATTATCATATTCCAACAAATAAAAGAAACATGTATAATGAGCAGTGGGAGAGACGCCCAACAATTTTTCCCCTCCTCTTCACTTCATTAACAGTTTCAGACATCAATTTTGACATCAATATTATGAGTGATATGCTTCTACTGCTTCTTTGCACTTGCAACCGAACTGCTGCTTCAGCATCAGAACAAGAAGGCTGTCGGGGCAAAGGGTGGTATCGCAAAGTGCCTAGAAAGACACGCACAAACATAATATTATATTAAACATTGAGTAGAACCGTCAGTACAAAGACATAAACATAGTTACAAACTTAATCGAAAGTTTTGCACCCATCAAGTCCACACTATTTTTGAGAGAGAGCCCTGAAATCAATTCATCCCATGCCTAACACATAGTAAGCAAAGTGGGACTTCAGGTTACGAGAGTATCAAGTGGTTCTAGAACTATGTTTTATGTTTGACAATTGGCTTTATTAGTCCTTTGTAACAGAAGATCGTTTTTTATGAGAATTTTATCATAATTTCTCTTCTTGTAAACTGTTTTATCGGCTATAAAATTTTGGTGGCACCAGCTAACATTTATGTCATAAAGTTCTTTTTCCCATATTGTTTAGACAAGAATTTGATAGTCATCAGATCAGATTAAGGTTGAAGCTAAATCTACAACCATGTAAGACCTTAAATCTTTTAAGGAATCCTTTTTGTTGTTGTTGAAGCAATTATATCTTTTAAGGAATCTTGATTCACAATCCAAAGGAAAATTGCTTGCCAGGCTACTTGATGTTGGCACCAACTTTTGTTGGATTCGAAACCTCTTCAGTACATCATAGTATTGGATGGTATAATGGTAGATTAGATGCACAGATATAGGATTGATTACCGCAGATCTTCTCTATCATTTGATCGACTCAGATCTCTATCCCCTTCCATGTGTTTAATTCTTGTCTGCCGAAGCGTCGTCTTCGCATGTCTGACACTCCTATTATCCGTGCATTTTGTCACCATCGTTGGTTTCAACACTGTGCCCTCAGACACCCCTCTGAGCGACGGTCTCCATGGTGCCTCTGGCTTCCTCTGCCTCCGTTTCTCAGCGGCGGTGCACGATCGCACGGACGGTGGTGTTTCTACAACTGTGCTCTGTGTTCTGGCTGGCAGAGGGTCGTTGTCATTAATATGAGCTCCTCTCCGGACACAAGAAACAAATTCAAAAAGCCTCATATATTTACGAGAACTGTCCCCCGCCGGTGCTGAGGTCTCAGTGGAAAGAGAATTCACCCCTCTCGCCGCTGTAGAGTTTCTATTGGTGACTTTATAAAGAGAAAGAAGTCGACGGGTGATAGGGCTATAGTACCCCCAGTCTGAATGGAATCTAGAGGGTAATTTGGGAATTAGAGACGATGAAGTGGAGCTAATGAATGCTGGGGGACTGTAGATGCCCCCAGCCAGGGGGAACTGTTTCTATCAATTAGTTTGTTCACACATTTTTGGTTTATCAGCACAACCTCAATCTTCTTTATGGCTATCTTACTCTTCTTTATATTGATTGCACAAGAATATATGACTTTATTGCTACAATTTTTATGCCCTGCGTTATCTTTCATCCTTTAGAACAAGGAAATTCATACCCATCCAGATTGAACTGTATGCAAAGAAGCCTGAAAATCATATTGATTTATGGTTGACTAATTGTTTAGCAGTCCATGCATTAATCGTGCAACTTATAATATAAAGATCGAAGTTCTTGATCCGTACTAAAGCCTTTTTATACTATATAGATCAATAAGTTAGATTATAAAATATATTCTAACACGATACAAGCTTTTGCTTGCTTTTAGGTTGCCTTCATAGGATTATTTGTACATCGACCTGAAGGTTAGCTAGTGGAAAAAAGGAAAAGGAAATGAAAAAGAAAAAGCCCAATGACATTAGACCAGTTTCATCACTTGCAGGTCAACTTTGATTGTGAAGATATCTGCAATTCTTATCCACCTCCCAATGTAGAAAAGAATGGTATGTAGGTGATATAAACCAAACGTTAAAAGTCATTACTAATTAATTTTACAAACTTAATGTTATAAGCCCCTATATTTCACGGATTATTTGGAAAGCGTTGGTTGAGAAAAATAGACCAAACATTGTAATGAAAGAAGAAATAGTTTCTTGAAGTAATCAATCCAACCCTTAAGACAGGAGAAAGAATCATACTATTTGAGGCAGAATAATTGATTTTGGTAACTAAGACATGATTAATAATTAGCCCATCCTGAGAAAATAAACAGCGTGATTAATCCATTAATTGCTGATAGAAGATTCAATCGCTCCAGTTTATATTATGAAGATAAGTCTCCATTATATCAAACTAATGAAGCTTGAGGGTCTATTTTATGTCTTAATCATAAATTATGATTGGATCCATATGCCTGACCTATTCTTAGGCACAATGGGATGCCACTTGCTCATTGAGTCAATCATATAGCTCCGAGCTTTTAATAGTGGGATTTTGCTCCAGTTTATATTATGAAGATTCAATCGCTCCAGTTTACATTATGAAGATTCAATCGCTCCAGTTTATATTATGAAGATAAGTCTTCATTATATCAAACTAATGAAGCTTGAGGGTCTATTTTATGTCTTAATCTTAAATTATGATTGGATCCATATACCTGACCTATTCTTAGGCACAATGGGATGCCACTTGCTCATTGAGTCAATCGTATAGATCCGAGCTTTTAATAGAGAGATTTTGCTCCAGTTTATATTATGAAGATTCAATCGCTCCAGTCTATATTATGAAGATAAGTCTTCATCATATCAAACTAATGAAGCTTGAGGGTCTATTTTATGTCTTAATCTTAAATTATGATTGGATCCATATGCCTGACCTATTCTTAGGTACAATGGGATGCCACTTGCTCATTGAGTCAATCGTATAGATCCGAGCTTTTAATAGAGAGATTTTGCTCCAGTTTATATTATGAAGATTCAATCGCTCCAGTCTATATTATGAAGATAAGTCTTCATCATATCAAACTAATGAAGCTTGAGGGTCTATTTTATGTCTTAATCTTAAATTATGATTGGATCCATATGCCTGACCTATTCTTAGGTACAATGGGATGCCACTTGCTCATTGAGTCAATCGTATAGATCCGAGCTTTTAATAGAGGGATTTTGGTAGTTTAAATGTGGCTGCATGCGTTAGCCACCCATCAATGCAATTAATGATCTTCCGCTATACGATACGATATTTATTCAAAGTTATATCTGAGTGAAATTTTATTGTTGAGATCTATTTTGTGATGAGTCGGTATTGCAATGTGCCTCAGGGTTCACATAGGCTCACAATGTCAGTTTCGAAAAATTAAAATAATTGAGTAAGATGCTCAGACAAGTAAAGTATTGGTCTTATGAACTCACTCTTAATGTCTTCTATGTCACTAATAATTGATTGATGTAATAGGATGATAAATGGGGATCAAATCGTTGTGTGGAAAAATTGAGGGCTAGATTAATGTTTGATGGGATAAAAGTTGATTATTTCATTCATCACTGTCATGCCCTTCCTAAAAAGCTGCTAGGTCGAGTAGTTAGTTAGTGGAAATTACTTACGGCTAATTAATTGCCATCCTGTTTGGTTTCCACTCAAAGGAGACAAAAGTTTAAGGCCCAGATAATCCTTTTCCTCCATTTAAATCCCAACATACAGTTTTCTATAGACTATATCTTAGCCATAGGACTCAAGCTGTATCATATGTTTGTTTCTGATAAATGGCAGAGTTGCACCTTATAATTGTTAGATATTTCTGTGCGATTTAACCAGCTCCACATCTGAAATTGAGTCAGAATGAATGGCTTATATTGGAAACTGAACTTAAATATCTAGCAGCATAAACATTTGAAAGTAACTCTCGTCTCTGTCATAAAATTGATTATTTATATACGGGGGGCCTCACATTTCATTATCTCCACATGCATCTGCCGTCTGACTTGTTATGGTTGTCGATTGTGCTCTTGACATTTCTACAATGTTCCTTTCACCCCCTTCTACTGACTATTATTCAATCGGTCTGAATATTTAAACTCCTGTATATTGACTCTGCTCATGCTTATATTTTACTGATATCCTGTTATAATATATCCATGTGATTCTATGTGTATTTCTTTTATCATATGTAGTGTTTAAGTCTTATATCTTATGTAGTAGGAATATTTTCTCCCATATGCACAACCGTATTAGGTCGTTTAATATTGAATTATAGCAACACAAGGACCCAGTTTGCACTTAGCCATTTACATGTGTGCATCGTCAGGAGGAGCACATGTAGGAGGAACATCTATCGAACATTTTCTTTTGGTTAGCAATATAGTTAATTTCTAGCGGTCACCGATTTTTTTTCAATATATCATCAATTTTCTGATCACCATTGAACCTGATTTTATATATTTTCAGCCTTAAAAAATCATGGCATTAAAAAGGTCATCCATCATTGTCGAGTGTTGATAGAGAAAGAAAAAACTGAGCTATTAGAAAGACTACTAAAACCTCTAAGCAAGTCTCTGTCTTGTCCTAATGCAAGGACACATTAGTTTTCATTGGCCCTCTTTGTGTGAATCAGTTATCTGAGTTATATTTCATAGACTGTCACTGTTGTGCTAATTCTGATGGATATCTTGGTTCACCGTTTGGTAGCTACACGAGTTGATATGTCCTCTCTCTCTCTCTCTCTCTCTCTCTCTCATTCACACACACAATCCATCTTGTCAAATTGTTTTGCCCATGATAGGCCGTATATGAATTCAGACCATATAGCTCTTAATGTCTGATCAGACTCATTTTGCTTCTGTCCCTCCATTACTCTGTAACTCTATTTTTACAACGATGGTTGTGAGGTATATAGTGTTGCTGCCGCAAGATCGATCGGCAATGCAGCGGAAAACCTTATAGACGAAATAACAAAAGAAAACTGGATGCAAACCACAATAAAAATAACAAAACAAATTTGTTGTGGGGGTGGGACGGGTAGAACCTTTATTAGAACTTAAGAAGAAGAAAACCTTACAAAGAATTATTACACGCTCTCCTTATGATCTCCAACGAGATCTATCTTCTTCTATAAATTCTCCTTATGATCGTTTTGATTCTTTATGGAGCGATAACTCCCTTTAAAACTTTATGATCATAAACCATCTATTCTAAATAATAACCCTAAGATCCTATTTATAGTTTACACAATCTTAGTTATAATAAGATCTCAGAAATTACAAAACTGCCACCAAAAATCGAATTTTCGAGTTAGATCTCGAACTTAAATTCGTAGTTATCGCCACAGACGTCAGTATTGACGTCTGCACAGACGTCAGTAGCTATGCATGCTGACATCTGTTGTTTTAGCATGCCGACGTCTGTTGTTTTAACATGCTTCTGTCCAGATTGCAGGCAAACATTTATTCTTTGCAGGCAGGCATCGGTCCCTCTTTCCGGTGCACAGTCTTCTTTAAATACGAGACACTTTCACAACAATCTCCACCTTGGCTCGTATTTTCTTATAACCATCTTGAAAATATGTTGCATTTCGTCTTGTATTCCTTTAGGGTTGCTTTAGTTTTTCTCCTGTTTTCCTTACTGGCACAATCTTTTTTCAGAATTACGAAACTGGTGCTGTCATCGTTTTTAACCAGAACTGAGAAACTGTTTTGCGATCCTCCTACCGAGATTGTCCATTCTCATATTTGAGTACTTGAATAGAAGTCAATGCAGACTTGATTTTCTCTGAAGGGATGACTTTCTTTAGCATGTTCGCCGGATTCATCTTAGTATCGATCTTTATCAAGTCGATCTCCTTTTCGACCCACTCCCTTATATTGTGATACCGCACATCGATATACTTAGTTCGACTGTATACTTGATTCTTCACCAAGTGAATGATGTTTTGACTGTCGCAAAACAAAGGAACTAGCCTCCTAACGAACTCGAACTCGCTAATTAGGCCTTTTAACTACAAGGCCTCTTTAGATGCTTCCACTTCCGTTATGTATTTTTCTTCTGTTGTTGAGAGCGCCACGGTTTTCTGAAGTGTCGAATTCCAACTGACAGAAGATTCCGTAACTGTATATATATAGCCTGTAAGAGATCTCTTTTTGTCCAAGTTCCCAGCATAATTTGCATCTACATATGTTTCAATTGGCTCGATTTATTTTCTGACTTGTGAAAAAATAAACCGAGATCTTTAGTTCGCTCTAGATACCGAAGTATCCACTTTACAGCTTCCCAATGAAGTTTTCCTGGATTTGATATGTACCGGCTAACAAACTTACCATATAGGATATGTCTGGATATGTGCATACCATAACGTACATCAGCGATCTCACCGTACTTGCATATAGTACTCAAGACATTTTTTCCTTCTTCTCCGCTGATTTCAGACACTCATTGGAGGATAACTTGAAATGACCGGCGATAGGGATACTCACCGATTTAGAGTCCTTCATGTTGAATCTCTTCAACACCTACTCTATATATCTGACTTGGGACAGCCGATCTCTATTTCCAGCTTTCCTGTTTCGAATAATTTCCATCCCAAGAATCTTTTTCGCTTCACCTAAGTCTTTCATGTCAAGTACTGCGCTCAATGAAGTTTTGAGCACCTTTATTTCCGCCAGAATCTTAGCCGCGATCAACATGTCATCGACATATAGGAGTAAATATATCGACGATCCATCCTTAAGTTTGCTTTAAGTATACACAGCTGTCATACTCACATCGAGACAGCTTGAGTTCACATCCTTAAGTTTGCTTTTAGTCTTCCTCATGAACGAATCGAAGCGCTTGTACCACTGCCTGGAAGACTACTTCAACCCATATAAAGATAGCTTGAGTTCACATCCATGATCCTCCTTGTCAGGATCTATAAACCCTTCAGGTTGCTTTATGAAAATCGTCTCTTCCAACTCCCTATACAGAAATGCCGTTTTCATGTCCATTTGCTCCAACTCAAAATCTTGAGTAGTTACCATCGTCAACAACACTTGAATAGACGTATGCTTGACTACCAGCGGAAAAATCTCGTTTTAGTTAACCCTTCCTTTTGAGCAAAACCCTTCGCAACTAAACTTGCCTTGTATTACCCGTTTTTCTTTTTTCTGTATACCCACTTGCAATCAATAGCCTTTTTTTTGTCTTTCTGTAGCTCTGTCAATCTCCATGTACAGTTCTTTCGAAGTGACTCCATCTCCTTCGTCATCGCCACAATCTATCGATCACTATGCACTTGCCAAATGGCTTCCTGATAAGAGTTAGGATCTCTGTTTTCGGTGACTAGAGCAAATGCCACCATATCTTCGAAACCGTATCTGACTGGTGCCTTATGAGTACATGTTGATTGCCTTAATGCCATTGCCTGTGGGTCCTGTTGGGCTTGGTCTTCACCTTCTGTCTCCGAAATCTGCCCGTCCACCTCCGCATCAATAGGCTGTAATTATGTTTCAGTGTTCGTAACCTTATGAGCGCCAGATAACTCCACCTTCACCGAATCATTGTCTCTTAATGTTCCACTTTTCTTCTTATTATCTCCAGCCACATCTTTCAACATGGAATCCTCATCGAATGTCACATCTCGGCTCATGAACGCCCTTTTGTTTTCGAGAGCCCATAACTTGTAGCTTTTAACACCAAGTTTGAATCATAAGAAAACACAACTTTAAGACTTTGATTCCAGCTTGGTTCTATCCTTTCGATCCACGAGCGAATAAGCAGGGCATCCAAACACCCGTAATGAATTGTAACTGACTGGCTCTCCTCTTCATATTTCTTCTGAGATCTGAAGATTTATGACCGTAAATGGAGTCCTGTTGACCAAATAGCACGCATGACTCATCGCCTCTGTCCAGAAGTCCTCTGAAAGTCCGGATTGCAACCGCATACTTCTGGCTCTCTTTAGTTGTGTCCTGTTCATGCGCTCCATTACCCTATTCTTCTCTTGATGTCCTGGAACAGTCCTTTGCCGCTGTATGCTCTGATATTTACAAAATTCCGTAAACTCCTTCGAGGTGTATTCACCTCCATTATCTGTCCGCAAATACTTCACTGGTCACCCTTTTTGCTTCTCCACAGCTGCTTTCCACTCCTTAAATTTGGCAAACACATCTGATTTGTGTTTGAGAAAGTATACCCATACCTTTCGTGAGAAATCGTTAATGAAAGTGATATAATACATGTCACGTTCCTTTGATGCAACCGATGATGGCCCCCATACGTCTGAGTGAATGTAATCGAGGAGTCTTTCAGTCTTGTGCATGGCTTATTTGAAGCCAACCTTATGTTGCTTCCCCATCATACAAAATTTACAGAAATCTAACTTGCACGAGATAACACCTTGCAGCAACTCCTTTCTGTGCAACTCACGAAGCCCCCTCTCACTCATGTGTCTAAGACACATATTCCACAGTTTTGCGGTATCTTCAACCCGTTTCTCCGTAGCTACGGCCACACCACCAATCACCGTGCTGTCGTCTAAATGATATAAATTATTTAGTCGTTGTCCCTTCATAACTACTAGGGCTCCTTTGACAACCTTTAATACTCCATCTTGACCAACGAATTTACATACTGCCACATCTAATGCTCCAAGAGAAATCAGATTCTTCTTTAGTTCTGGAACGTGTTGTATGTTCACAAGCGTTCGCACCACCCCATCAAACATGAGGACTTTGATGTTCCCTATACCAATGGTCTTGCACGCCATATTGTTTCCCATGAGAACACTACTGCCATTGAACTCTTTATAGGTGTTGAACAGCTCCTTCAGGCACATATGGTATGAAATATCCGAAATCAAGCATCCAAGTACCAGAATTTGCCTCCATGTATGTACTGCTAGTACATCACATGAAACTTCTTCTGTTTCGTTCACAACGCTGGCTTCATCCAAACCCTTTGAATTGCCACTTTTACCCTTCTTCTCCAACCACTGCCTATACTTTTGGCATTGCTGCTATAGATACCCTGACTGTTTGCAAAAGAAGCACGGTCCGCTCTCTTGCCCGGATGATTTGGATTTCCCCCTTTTGCTCTTGCCTCCGTCTCTATTCTTCGATTTTCCCCTTTCACCGGCGAACAACTCGACAACTTCTCCGATAGATTTGATTTCTTCATGATCTCATTGTTCAAAAAAGTCGATGTAATCTCGTTCATCTCAAGAGTCTCCTTCTTATAAAGGACCGTTGTTACTAAGTGTTAATACGAATTTGGAAGTGATGATAAGAGCAATAGCGTTTGGTCCTCCTCCTCTAACTTGACTTCAAGGTATAAGAGATCGCTTATCATCTTGTTGAAGTTGTTTAGGTGGTCATGAATATGAGTCCCTTCCTTCATGCGTAAACTATATAGTTGTTTCTTCAGATATAGCTTGTTTGACAACGACTTTGTCATGTACAAGCTCTCCAGCTTCAACCACAAACCTGCCGTAGAAGTTTCCTTCATAACGTTATCCGCCAAACAAAATTCTATTGTGCATTATGCCTTCTGGTCTAATTCTGCCCACGCAGCATCTGTCATGTCGGTAGATTTACTATCGCCAAGTACCTTAAACTGCCATTCCTTCACCAGAGGTGCCTTCATCCTTCTCCGCTACATAGAGAAATTTTGTTTCCCATTAAATTTCTCCACCTCAATTTTTGTGCTATTTACTTTGTTATTCGTCATCCTTAATTCTAAAGAAAATACATTTCTCTCGGATCCTTACGAACCACTGTTAATATAATTATGATCCAAGAAAATAGGGAGCGGGCACAAGCGTCGTCACCTACCGTAAAATTAAATCGCAAAAATATGGAGCGTAGCTATGATACTAATTGCTGCTGCAGCAAGACCGATCGACAACGCAATGGAAAATCTTATAGACAAAATAACAAAAGAAAACTAGATACAAACCGCAATAAAAATAACAAAAAAATTTAGGAGGGAACGGGGAAAACCTTTTTTAGAACTTGAAAAGAAAAAAAACCTTACAGAGAATTATTACACTATCTTCTTGTGATCTCCAACGAGATCTATCTCCTTCTACAAATTCTCCTTATGATCGTTTTGATCCCTTATGGAGCGATTACTCCCTTTAAAACTTTATGATATAAAACCATCTACTCTAAATAATAACCCTAAGATCCTATTTATGATCTACACAATCTTAGTCATAATAAGATCTCAGAAACTACAAAACTGCCACCAAAAACCGAATTTTCAAGTTAAATCTCGAACTTAATTCGCAGTTATCGCCAACCAGACGTCAGTAGCCATGCAGGCTGACGTATGATGCTTTAACATGCTTCTGTCCAGATTGTAGGCAGCCGTCAGTCCCTCCTTCTGATGCACAGTCTTTTTTAAATATGAGACACCTTCACAACATATAGTTTATATTCTAACTTGTTTTCTGATGACACCCATATTATAACGATGGCCGCGAAGGAATTTTTTGAATGATAAAAAAGGGAGGAATTTTGTCACAAGGATTACAGAAACCGAGTGGTATTGAATTTGAAAATATAAAGGCAAACAAGATGCATGGAGATTGCTACAAGGGCTGTTGGTTTGCAGCATTTTGAAAATGAATATTTGTTGCACACAACACATGGTGCATTCAATATTTCTTGCAAGAAACAATCACCAAATCCTTTGTTTGGTTGAATGCAACTATTGTAGAAATTTTTTCATGTCCATTGCAAATCCATTGTTAGGATGGAAAATTATTGGTGTTAAAGCTATATGATTTCCAAAATCATGTGTTTGGTATAGCTTTTATGGATTTGCAATATATGGTATCCCGTCACCTGTTTCAATTGTGGTGAGGTTACCACTATCATAAATATTAAATGCCCGATTTACAAGGTATCTAGCTTTAAAGTAAGCATCTCGAATAGTTTTGGAAGGTGATGAGACCAAAGCTACGTAGCTCCAAAGCCTCCAATTCCAAACCTTTGGAAATGGAGCTGCATCTATAACTTTTTATTATTTTATCTATGAAAAATTGGCATTTATTTTTTATTATTTTAAGAACTTGCAACATTTACTCCAGCTAAATTGGCCGCAATATTTGCTGCAATTTTTTATGCTTTTTTACAGCTTTCTTTTTGAATCCAAGTCCAACTGTTGCTAGCCGAATATTGGAAAAATGATAAAACTTAAGTTTTTGGAAAAACGATTGCTTTCCTATATTGGAATTTCTGTTTTCAGATAATAACTAAGTGGTGCCTCACTTGTGAGTGACCGTTTCTTACATTTTTGGCCTCTCAAGGTTTTCCAGTCTTGATGGAGCTAGTAGTCACTAAATAAATTATATTTAAGGTGGCAATTTCAAAGTTGTGACCAGTTAAGATTGATCTTGTTTACCCTCTTTATGACCTCTAACGATTGTATCGTTAAGAAAAGGTAGAATTTAAACAAAACAAAGTTTTAGTATATGAAAGTTTTGATCAGAAGGTCCTGTGTTCAAGACTTCCGATAAATGCAATCACTTACCGTTAATTACACCCTATTGTCTTAGGAAATATCTAGACAAGATACCTTGTTAGTTTATTCTAAATCGCATCAGTTTAAATAAAGATCACATCACATATATATGTACTTGCAAATAACAAAGAATATAAAAGAAACATCAAAAGGAGTTTCATTGATATCGATTTGGTACAAGTTTAATACGTTACATTCATTTACATCTCAAGAGCTTATACAAAGGAATTTACAAAATACAAGTATATTTTGAAAGAAGATGGGGTTTTAATATCAAAAGATAATACCATTCAATGTTAAAGTGGGCACTTTCATTTGTAAGACCCAAACTGTAATATTTTATAGGTGGATAAATTCAACGGGGCCTACACTATAATCAAGTATAGAAACCGACGCTAAAAAGGGGGTTATAAACAAGGCAGCCATCCGAGGGGTCGGGTGGGGTCCCAACCATCTGGTGGGGCACCCGATCCATCGGGTGGGGTTCTATCGGGTGCCCCCTGTAAGTGCACGGCAGCGCCCCGACCGTCTGTCCGAGGCCAAAATGCGGAAACGAAACTTTTATAAAACTTTAAAACCGGCACTACCGCGCACTTTAAAAACCCGGATCGGGCCATTAACCTAATCTTAGCAAACTAGAGAATGGGTAGAAAGCTATACCGAGCGATCCGTGTCCTTCGGTCTTCGGCCTCCATCCCGATCTCCTCGCGGAATCTCCGGTCTTCACCTCCTCGTCGGAAATGGCACCACATCGCCGGGTTCTTTTATGGGCTCCCACCTCTGGAACGAGACAACTCGGGCACGAAGTTGGCGAGCCGACGTGTCCAAAAATGCTGTAGGCTAGTGTAGAGTGGTTTGTCTCATGGGGTTGTGAAGTTGCCATATTTAGATGTGGAGGAGAAAAAGAACTTTGGAGAGATGTGAGGAATTTTGTAGCAAGTCCAAATGAGATGAAGAAATTCCCACACACTAAAAATGAATCCTCTCTCCTCTAGTAGTGGCCGGCCCCTTGCTCAATTGAGGAGGGAAAAAGGGAATAATGCAAATGGGGATAATGTGCGATAACAAGAAAAATAAGTCACTCCAAAGCCATATCAAATCCCATCTCATTCCCATCACAATAAATGCAAGCCATAATGAGCAAAAAGGAATCAAAGATGCTAGAAGCATGCAACAAACCTTCCACCACAAATAACACCCTTGCAATTAGCTAAATGCCACTTTGCGAGAAAACCCCTCCCATGGAAAATTCAGCCAAAGAATGGAAGAAAGAAAAACTGGCTGAAACGAAATACAAACTGGCAACTTCAAAAACTGATCCCGTAATAAATTACAGGAAAACCCCGCGACTGTATATACATACCCGTATTTGTATTCCGACCGAATACAAATGCAATGAGACAAAATCTACACTGTACAATACTATGATCCGGCTTAAACCAAAGCCCGCTAGTATTATCCGTCCGATCATGATCCGTGCAATACCGCACGTATCTGATCGAACCCTGCCATATCTCCATACGGCCTCTACAGCGTTTCGCTCGAAACTTGAGCGACTGTCTGTGGGGGACTCTAAAGACTCGTCAATATTTTGGCTGTGGATTTAACCACTGGCACGTCAGAGGTATTAGCCATACGTAACGGGCTACCGGGTATTGACCAAAAGGGACGTCGATAAGCGAACTCATCCTGACACCCTACTGAGCCTGTCAGTGACAATATCCGTACAGTCCGGTCCGTTCGTCTATGAACATCGCATGGCGGGCCTAGGGGGTTGGTAAAAGTCAGACCCCCAAAAGCGGTACAAGTCGTGTCGGAGTGTAGCCCAGAACACCCTGAGATATTACTGGAATACCTACCAGTAAATCTCCTGTCTTGGCCAAGGACTTCGTGTAATAGCTCTCCTAGACACAGCGCGACCTCACTCCCAATACCGGGATAGACGAACCCCTGAAGATCCGCTCACTGTCTCTATGTGGCTCGGGACTGTACCCAACTAAAACCTGTTTGCACGACTCCTTTGAGCGTGGTAGGGTAGTAATCAAAGTACAGTGGAAACTCACACGAGACAAATGACGATATCAGGTCGATGAACTAACCTGTACACATGTCACTAGGGAACTGCTATCTGACATCTGGTATAAGACCAACTAGCATGTTCCTAGCGAGTCCTGTCCGGTGTACTCATAACCCAATGAGCACCTGTATACATCTTAGGCGAACCAACTGACACCAGTGGCTTGTGAGACCGGCCACCGCTCCTCGTCGGGATCTCGACTGTATACACTAGTCTACTCTGGAGTATCGATGCCCTGTCTCGAAAACTCCCACGACTAGGGACCATTTAAGGATGTGCTTATAGACCTCAGCTCCCACGTATATGATCGTCCTCATACTGCTGGCAGTTAAGCAAGAATCCTAAGGGCTCTATCAACGTGCAATAGTGACTTGTAAGGTCACCTAAAGCAGTACATGATGATAAAGATAAACCAGATAGCATACTATCATTTGAGTAAGACTGTCCTACCGGCATAGGTCCTCCCCCAATCATTGCAATCACCTGCCTGTGATCCAATAATTGACTCTGAGGGCACTATATCCAACAATCTCTCACTTGCACTCAAGGCTAATTATTGCGATGTCGCATACTCACAGCCCGTGTGATACCGAACACCCAACTCCTCTACAAATCAGTCTTACAAAACCTGTTTGCGAAACTAATGCGTTCGAGGAATAGCCTTAGTGAGTGGATCCGCTCAGATGTTTCTTTCTATGTCTCTCTTTATTTCAAGTTCGCGGAGAAAACCATCTCCCGAAATGAGCAATACCTGTCTTAGAATATGCCTAGATATCTGATGGGACCTAGCTCATAAATGAACTCCAAATCCAAACTTCTTAGACTGTATCGTCAACTTAACTTAATCAGTATCCTGCGCCATGCCTCCCTCAGTATCCGATTGGACCTCCTGTCCAAACTACTGAAAACTATAACTCTGACAGCCACTCTGTCATCCAGGTCACCTTGGAAGCCTGGAATGATAATCGTCTCCTAAAGGAGGCTGCCGTTATCATATCCCTAGAACATTCACTTATGTTCTAAAACTGCTTCCGAATGTTTCTCCATGATTGGATCAATATCAACTTATTGCACCTACTGCAAAAATATCTGGTGTGGTACTTGACATCTCATGATTGACTCAATTACCTAAGCAAGTGATCTTCCAATCATGCACATCCCTCTCCCCTTTAGTCTGTAAGACTCCTTTAGAGAGGGTGACTCCATCACCTGCAGGTATACTACCGTGCCAGGAGTCGTCCATTCTAAAAACTCTTAGAATGCTGTCTACGTATCCTGATTGGGAAACCACCCAAATCTAGATCTATAGATCTAGTAACCAGAATGTCTTGATATTATATCCAAGTCCCATGTGGAGAAACCACTGTGTGACAACCAAAGTATAACCGATCGTAGTATAGGAACTTCACTTCCTACTCTGTGTATGTCATCCAAATACCAGGACATCACACCCTACTACCTTCTTAATAGGTCAATCCCATATTCTGATGAAGTCAAATCTATGACTGTCATATCAGAAATAGATGATCCATCTCCGCTATATCTGCTTTAGTCTATAAATAGACATAAGTCACTTGTCCACTATGCTTCCGCTACTCCCACTGACTACGACAACCCTCTGGCAGAGTCATATACATGTACACTTCTGAAGCCAGTTCAAAACGACGCTATACTCATCCTCCTGTCGGGTCTCATAGTCTGGAACAACAGTAGTGTCAAGTCTGGGTAAACAAGAACCTCCCTGTCACCGTTTTTGAGCATACCGAAGTACCTCTCGAGTGCCTGAGGTTACCCACCATATCTGCGGAGTGGCCAATGGAATGTCAAACCAGATTGAATGTTTAGGTTCTTATCAAATCTTCGGTAATCGTTTGCGGTTCCGGAATTACTTCCAGTTCTACCATACTCCCGCTACTGTTTTCTGAAAAAATCCATTTTTATTAAAACTGTGGCGAGTTAAGAACAATATCACTATTGATCTTCCAGATGGTAGAAAATCAACCCTCGTCATAGCCCGGGTTAACTCACAAACAGCCATTACCGAAACGTGCCTTGAGTTGTCCAGAGTCTGGTTTTAAGCATAAGCTGGACAACTTCCCGTACCTTAACAATGTCAAGATATGAACTGTTCTATATCCAATATAGAAAGAGAGGCACTGATTTAATTGAACCAGATTCAAATCATGCAGCTGTCTCCAGTGCATGTCAACTAAATGGAAGGAGGCCGATCAGCGTTACTCAACTTAGAAACGCTTCCAATTATGAGTAACCTGAAAGAGAAGCAAGTTCTCTTAATCATTACTATCAACTGAATACCATACACAAGTATCTACATCTTCGATCACCTTGAAGAATCCTGATACTTGCAATACCTGGTTCTCTACTTTATTCATATACCTATAACTTCTCAAAACTTGGACCCTGTGTTTCTACGAAACACTTGTCTAAAAACTAGAGAAGTCATAAGTAAACCGAATATAGTATGAGGACCAACCCCTCTGTCCTAATGGACACTGGACAATATACAATACTCTGTATAAGTCCCCTGAGTCTAGTGACTCATTCACTGTGTGTCGTAGGTTGAAAACTGTATTTATGGTTAAGAAGAATTACACCGCTGTTCAATGCTCCTTACCTAACCATCCACCGATAAAGGTAAATGTCATGGACATAATTTCAAAAACGTATATCTCACTCTATAAAAATAGACGTACATATATATCAATTTGAAATTGGTGCATAACAACGGATATTCAAAACCAAATATTCGCCGTCCGGCAAACAAAGCAGACGATTTCCTCAAATATCACCAATTACAACGAATCCCGATATAATGAGGATGATCACCCAATTCCGAATAACTTACTCCCACCCATCATCTGTAAAATCATATAGATGTGAGAATCATACCTGGTAAATACATACCCTGGAGCAAGTGTCTAATTGGGAAATCAGTTTTCTATCAACAGTACACGGTGAAACTGAAACATTGAAATGTTTCGTAGGGGTATCCGGGTATTCCTAGTAATACCTCTTCCATTATCCAGATTCACAACTGTAACCGTATATTACTTCGCTATCTCTCCAAATCCCTTTATATGTCTTTAGTCATTACCTTCTGTACACCCTCTTAGGCTAAATGGTTTTCTTCCTTCCCTACCGTTCGGCACCAGTCTATGGTTTGGAAGAAGACTATCCAATAAGCATAATGGGTGTACTGTCCTAATCCTAGAAGCACTCGCAATGCGAGAGAAGGTGAAGATAAAAGACAACCGAATAAACCTTATTCCTATTTCTCCCGAACCAAAATCCATCCCCGAACTGGAACAAGTTCCTTTCAAGTTCGTATATAACCATACGATAGAGTATCCAATAAACTGTGGATATTCGTAGTGATACGGAGTGTCCTGGAGAAATACAAAGGTGATTTAGGATTGGTGAAGAAATACTTGGTTTGGTCGTGAATAGCAGTCGCAATTTACTTTGCCCTCCTTCTAATCCCTTTATTTGTCTTAACTTAATACCTTCTGTACACCGTTTAGGCTAATTGGTTTTCTTCATTCCCTACCGTTCGGCACCTGCCTATGGTTTGGAAGAAAACTATCCAATTTGCGTAATAGGTGTACCGTCCTAATCCAAGGAGCACTCGTAACCTGAGAGAAGGTAAAAAGGAAAAGACAACTGAATAGTCCTATTCGTTTCCTCCAGAACCGGAAACCATTCTCAAATAAATTCCTTCGAGTTCGTATATAACCATACGATGGTTTTGTCCAATGGAAGTGGACGTTCGTAGTAATACGGGGTGTCCTGGAGAAAAAGGTAAAAGTAGGAGTGGCAATGATGTATGCAACTCTGACAATCCAAAAGCCAGTGTTTTAAGAAGGTTTGGTTAACTTGGTCACTGAGTCATAGTCAAGGGTCGGGTCATGGTCGCTGCCAAAGAGAGAGAAAAGAAACACTCAGCGTGCACTCTAACCTAGATCAGAATGGTTATCACCTTATCTAATCAGGAAACCTCCCACTGTAACGTCAAATTCTTCCCCAAACCTGAAAGAAGAATTAGTCGAGATCACCCGAGGAGTAAACCAACTCATCAGTGGGAATCGGGATCCAACTATCATCGCATGATAACGTGACGGAATCCGCTCACGTTATCACACTCCAGAAGGTATGCGTATATCCGGCAAGTTTCAGTTTCTTTAGAAACTCCCGATGTGATTTTTGCCCCATGCTCTTATGACCTTGACTAAGGCCAACAAATCATAAGTCACATGTCAAGTTCTACCCGTCATTGTCCAGGTTAATTTGAACCCACCCGTACAAGCCCTTGACTAGGGCCAACAAGGCTATACGACTGTCCCAAACCAACGCATCTATCTATGCTGCAGATAAATATCCTGTAGCTACCAATCACTATGCCTTGGCGTAGGCCAAAATACATAGCTTGAATACTACCAAACATTTAACTGAAATGACGGAGGGCTACCAATGGTTTTTGGCGAAAAACCTTTAACGTAATGAACCTGATATCGTTGAAGGAACTGGATAGCTTTATAAAAATATAGCGGCGAAAACCTTTGCTAAAGAGGTCACTCCCGGTGAAGGGATCTCGGCTCTTTCCCCGTAGAATGAGGTGCAGGATATTCCAACTGAATACGACGATGCAAAGCAAAAGTAATCGACTATAGTGAAGTTATTGCCCTGACGCAAATTTCTGTCCAAGGGTTCACTCCCGGTGAAGGGATCTCGGCCCTTGCCTCGTCGACTGAGGTGCTGGATATTCATAACCGAATACCACTGTGCAAAACAAAAGAGAACGCCTTTGCAATAACAGCTTTTTGAAAAATGTTCCAATAACATCAGAATAGGTTTGTTTAGCTTGCATTGATCCGAATCAACGCAGTCCTATCATTGATCACACCAATAAAGAACGAAAATAATGATGTACGTATATGTCATCCGCATTCGCCACTGGGTCCCATCATCACCCGTTAGGTTACTTAACTAACGACAGAGCGGGGACTGGACTAGCACGGATGTAAAACATATACAACATCTACTAGTATATATATCAATATATAATATTCGCTCAAGGCGTGATAAAATGCAACATCACAGAAATGTAATAAGCATCACAGAACAATACAGATATCTGGGATCCCCGGGTTTCATAGAGCCGCTATTGAAACCCGACGTTCCCCTGGTCGTGTGGTTAGCCTGTGCAACGAAATCCTAGACCCCTACGGGCGCGGCAAGTTACCCGCCAAAACCTGAAGCGAGGCAGCCCCTTCAGCAACGTGAACCACCCAGCACTTCACGGAATCCAGTAACTCGGGCACCCCTCTTTGGGTCAACCTGTACCCCCTACGAGTGCGGCGAATAGCCTGCCAATTCTAGAGTAAAGCCCCCTCCGTCTCAACGCCATGAGATGCGGGCCCGTTGCCCTCTAGAACCCGGCTACCCGTGCACCCCTCCGCGGGGTAATCCTAGTACAGAAAGTAAAATATACGAGTACATCGACCTCAGCCCGGTCGTGCCCCAAAAGAATAATATACAAACAGGCAGTGACAGCAGTCTACAGGTCGGACGATCGCCCCGCAATATCAAATGTACATAATAAACCAAACTGTACTAGCATTGCATCCAGGCTATCCACCACGACAATCCGCAACATCACAACATAATACAGAACATCAACGTGAATGTCACGTTCGCAAATCCGTCTAAAAGGGATATAGCAGTTAGACAGGATTTACCGATCAAATGACATTCACGGTCGCAGATATAATGTAAATACTGTGAACTAACATGTTTAAAATTTTCGATCGACCAAATTTACCGAAGTAGGCCCCAAGCACAACTGTAGCACTCAAAGAAAATCTGGGCCCAAAAAGTATATACCAAAAACCCCATTTCCAACCCAGAAACCAACTGAATAAATCTGGTGCAGTGATCCCTCTTTACTGCGGCGGAACCGCGGCCAAAGCAGGGGTACGGCCGCGGTTCCGCGGCTGAAGAGGAATATCACTCCACCAAATTTTCCCAGATTCCATTAAAAACCCTGCCTGTATTTTTAAAATGCACCAAATAATTTTCGAGCCAAAAAAAATTCGATAGAGAACTGGAGTTGAAAATGGGTTTTTCAGAAAATCCGTTCGATCGAACATGTAAACACGTTAGAGTAAGGTAGACTAGGTTAATGGTGTGGCTCTGATACCAGTGTAAGTGCACGGCAGCGCCTCGGCCGTCTGTCTGAGGCCAAAATGCGGAAACAAAACTTTTACAAAACTTTAAAACCGACACTACCGCGCACTTTAAAAACCAGGATCGTGCCATTAACCTAATCTTAGCAAACTAGAGAATGGGTAGAAAGCTATACCGAGCGATCCGTGTCCTTCGGTCTTCGGCCTCCATCCCGATCTCCTCGCGGAATCTCCGGTCTTCACCTTCTCGTCTACATCGTCGGGTTCTTTTACGGGCTCCCACCTCTGGACCGAGGCAACTCGGGCACGAAGTTGGCGAGCCGATGTGTCCAAGAATGCTGTAGGCTAGTGTAGAGTGGTTTGTCTCATGGGGTTGTGAAGTTGCCATGTTTAGATGTGGAGGAGAAAAAGAACTTTGGAGAGAGGTGAGGAATTTTGTAGCAAGTCCAAATGAGATGAAGAAATTCCCACACACTAAAAATGAATCCTCTCTCCTCTAGTAGTGGCCGGCCCCTTGCTCAATTGAGGAGGGAAAAAGGGATAATGCAAGTGGGGATAATGTGTGATAACAAGAAAAATAAGTTACTCCAAAGCCATATCAAATCCCATCTCATTCCCATCACAATAAATGCAAGCCATAAAGAGCAAAAAGGAATCAAAGATGCTAGAAGCATGCAACAAACCTTCCACCACAAATAACACCCTTGCAATTAGCTAAATGCCACTTTGCAAGAAAACCCCTCCCATGGAAAATTCAGCCAAAGAATGGAAGAAAGAAAAACTGGCTGAAACGGAATATAAACTGGCAACTTCAAAAACTGATCCCGTAATAAATTACAGGAAAACCCCGCGACTGTATATACATACCCGCATTTGTATTCCGACCGAATACAAATGCAATGAGACAAAATCTACACTGTACAATACTATGATCCGGCTTAAACCAAAGCCCGCTAGTATTATCCGTCCGATCATGATCCGTGCAATACCGCACGTATCTGATCGAACCCTGCCATATCTCCATACGGTCTCTACAGCGTTTCGCCCGAAACTTGAGCAACTGTCTGTGGGGGACTCTAAAAACTCTTCAATACTTTGGCTGTGGATTTAACAACTGGCACGTCAGAGGTATTAGCCATACGTAACGGGCTACCGGGTATTGACCAAAAGGAACGTCGATGAGCGAACTCATCCTGACACCCTATTGAGCCTGTCAGTGACAATATTCGTACAGTCCTATCCGTTCGTCTATGAGCATCGCATGGCGGCCCTAGGGGGTTGGTAAAAGTCAGACCCCCAAAAGCGGTACAAGTCGTGTCGGAGTGTAGCCCAGAACACCCTGAGATATTACTGAAATACCTACCAGTAAATCTCTTGCCTTGGCCAAGAATTTCGTGTAATGGCTCTCCTAGACACAGCGCGACCTCACCCCCAATACCGGGAGAGACGAACCCCTGAAGATCCGCTCACTGCCTCCATGTGGCTCGGGACTGTACCAAACTAAAACCTATTTGCACGACTCCTTTGAGCGTGGTAAGGTAGTAATCAAAGTACAGTGGGAACTCACACGAGACAAATGACGATCTCAGGTCGATGAACTAACCTGTACACATGTCACCAGGGAACTGCTATCTGACATCTGGTATAAGACCAACTAGCATGTTCCTAGCGAGTCCTGTCCGGTGTACTCATAACCCAATGAGCACCTGTATACATCTTAGGTGAACCAACTGACACCAGTGGCTTATGAGACCGGCCACCGCCCCTCGTCTGGGTCTCGACTGTATACACTAGTCTACACTGGAGTATCGATGCCCTGTCTCGAAAACTCCCACGACTAGGGACCGTTTAAGGATGCGCTTATAGACACTAGCTCCCACGTATATGATCGCCCTCATACTGCTGGCAGTTAAGCAAGAATCCTAAGGGCTCTATCAACGTGCAATAGTGACTTGTAGGGTCACCTAAAGCAGTACACGATGATAAAGATAAACCAGATAGCATACTATCATCTTGAGTAAGACTGTCCTACCGGCATAGGTCCTCACTCAATTATTACAATCACGTGCCTGTGATCCAATAATTGACTCCGAGGGCACTATATCCAACACCCCCACCATCGGGTTAGGGTTTTATCAGTTGCCCTACCATCGGGTGGTGTCATCATTTGGGACCCGGTTATCGTGTGGGGTCTTGACATCGGGTGGGACCCCGCCTCTCGGATGGGGTCTTGACTTTCAGGTGAGGGTCCCGCCTCTTTGTTTGATAAGTGGGGAACACCTCACTTTCAATGTCTCAAACATAGAATTTTAGTGTATGTTCAAAGTTCATTCAACGACATGAATTTTATAGTTTTTATGTCCATTCATGGTTCTTTTCGAAGCATAATGAGTTATCTTTCATATGTATTAAATGGATCGCTATTTGATGCTTTTAGGTAAGCGTTATGGACATTTTCGTCGGAAATGTAAGTCGATGTAGTACACCCCAGTACTTATGGGGAGGCGGAATTTTCAAAAACGATCAAGTTTAAAGAACGAACATCGACTAACCGCTTGAATCGAAGCTAAACAAATAATAACCGAACACATAGCTATACTAAACTATAGTGTTAAGGGATTATACCTAATGAAAACGGTCCTTCGTCTTTGTGTCCTCCTTTGTTCTCCTCGACCTTCTCTAGGTAGTAGACGATCCACCCGAGAGCAAGACACCAAGCTACACCTCTAACTTGAGGTAACTAATCAACTTTGATTGCTAATCAAAGATGAAAGGATGATATAGAGTGAAGGTAATGGATGCTTAAGTCTAACTAAACCTTTGATCTCAACACATGAGGATTAAGGATTAGTATCTTGAAGATGAGAGCTTGAGGAGAGAGAATATGAGATAAGATAATGAGAGAAGAGAGAGAGTGTATCATAATATATTATGAAGCATTCTTATTTAAGAATAATGAATAAAAGAAATGAATAAGCATGCTTCATAAAATATCTAGTGGTGATTCATTAGCATGAGTCATTAAGCAATAAATGTGCATTAATGAAATGAATGAATCACCACCATGACTCACAACCTCATCCAAAGTAACCTCCTTAGTCACATCTTCTAGAAGCTTCTCGTACAATTACGAGAACGCCCCTCCAATCCGCAAAAATACGGAAAAACTTTAGACTGTAAAAATCCAATAACCGGATACCAGTAACTGGCTTAAACCAAAGCCGACTGGTAAAAACTGTCCGAAAGTCGTACGTGCGTAAACGCACGTATGCGTCCGAACCCTTTGTCGCAAAACCATGCAACCTCTATATCGTTTCGCCTGGAGTAGGAAACTCTCTGTGTGGGACTCTAGAGACTCGACTACTATGCTGACAGTGGGTTTAACCACAGACCGCAAGCGGTACTAGCTGTACGTAACGGTCCCCAGGTAGTTGTCGATAAGAAGGCCGATGAGAAAACCCATCCGAACTCCTACTGAGTCTGATGTGACAATCTCCATACAGTCCGGTCCGTTCGTCCAAGACTATCGCATATCGGGCCTAGGGGGGCGGCAAGCGTCAGTCCCCTAATAGCGGTATAAGTCGTGTCGGAGGGAAGCCCATTACACCCTGAGAAACTACTGGAACCTACCAGCAAATCTCGCTTGCCCTGGCCAGGGACTTTGCGTAATGGCTCTCTGACACAGCACGATATCTACTCCCAATACCGGGAGGGACGAATCCTGTCTAACCGCCACTGCCTCCAAGTGCTCGGGACTGCACCCAACTGCTATCTGTTTGCACGACTCCTTTGAGCCGTGGTAGGGTAGCAATCTAAGAACAGTGGGACACACTCGAGGCGAAGTAGCAGTGTCAAGTCTGCGGACTACGCTGTACTCATGTCACCTGGGAACTGTTCACTGACGACTGGTATCAAACCAACCAACAGTCCCCTGTGAGTCCTGTCCGGTGTACCCGTAACCTAACGAGCACCTGTATACTATCTCCAGTACGACGTACTGAAGGCTGTGGGACAGACCATCTCCCCAACTGGGATGAGAAGCGTACACACCAGTCTACTCCGGAGTATCGATGCTCTGTCTCGATAATCCAACGACCAGGGACCTGAATGAGGATGTGCTTGTAGACTACCCAGCCCCCACTAGTGTGACTGCCATCACAACGCTGGTAGACAAGCAAGATCCTAAGAGCTCTATCAATACGTACACTCACATATTAAGATAGAAAAACCAAGTAGCATACTACCATGTTTAGCAAGACTGTTATATACATGTGAATATCCCAAGCTTCCATTAAGTAATATACAAGCTAGTATGATACAGTAATGGCCTTCTAGGGCATAAACACTAACAATCTCCCACTTGCACTAGGGCCATGTACTGGCGTATCGAAGACCGATGATCTCGAGTAGCCGCTCGAACTGAATCTGAGGAAGGGCCTTTGTGAATGGATCAGCAATGTTCTCTTCTGAAGCAACTCTCCGAACCTCGATCTCCTGACGATCAATGATCTCCCTGATCAGGTGATACCGCCTCAAGATGTGTCTGGACTTCTGATGGGACCTTGGTTCCTTTGCTAAAGCTATAGCTCCGTTGTTGTCGCAATACAGAGGTATTGGATCAACTATGGTAGGAACAACCTGAAGTTCTGTTAGGAACTTCTTCATCCAGACTGCTTCTTTTGCGGCATCGCAAGCAGCTATATACTCCGCTTCCATCGTCGAGTCAGCAACGGTGTCCTGCTTGGAGCTCTTCCAGCACACCGCCCCTCCATTGAGGATAAAGACATAACCCGACATGGACTTGGAATCGTCCTTATCACTCTGGAAGCCGGAATCAGCAAAGGCCTCCAACCTGAGGTCTTTTTCGCCGTAAACCAAGAACATCTCCTTAGTCCTCCTCAGGTACTTGAGAATGTTCTTTACTGCTATCCAGTGTTTCTTCCCTGGGTCTGACTGATACCGGCTTACCACGCTCAGTGCGTAAGCTACATCTGGTCTGGTACACAACATCGCATACATTATAGAGCCTACCGCAGAAGCGTAGGGTATAATAGACATGCGTTCCCTTTCCAAATCAGTCTTGGGAGACATCTCTTTGGAGAGGGTGATTCCGTGACAAGCCGGTAGATTACCGCGCTTAGAATCTTCCATACTGAATCTTTTCAGTACAGTGTCGATATACCTGGACTGTGAAAGCCCCAACATCCTCTTGGATCTATCACGATAGATCCGGATCCCCAGAATGTAAGAGGCATCACCCAGGTCTTTCATGGAGAACCTGTGTGACAAGAATCCTTTGACAGATTGTAGCATAGGAATGTCATTTCCTATCAATAGAATGTCATCCACGTACAAGACGAGGAATACGACACTTCTGGCCACAACTTTACTATATATGCACGGCTCATCTGGATTTTTGATAAAGTCATATTCTTTGACTGTCTCATCAAAACAGATGTTCCAACTCCGCGATGCCTGCTTTAGTCCATAAATAGACTTAAGCAGCTTGCATACTTTCCCGCTGCTCCCACTCTGATTGAAACCCTCTGGTTGATCCATATAGACGCTCTCTTCTAAATTTCCATTCAGAAAAGCCGTCTTTACGTCCATCTGCCAGATTTCATAATCATGGAAGGCAGCAATAGCAAGAAGGACCCGAATGGATTTGAGCATAGCCACTGGAGAAAAAGTTTCGTCATAGTCCAAACCAGGTCTTTGACGAAAACCCTTTGCAACAAGTCTAGCCTTATAGGTTTCCACCTGTCCATCTACACCAATCTTTTTCTTGAAGATCCATTTGCATCCTATGGGTTTTACCCCATCTGGAGCAAAGTCCAAAGTCCATACTTTGTTGGTGTACATGGACTCCATCTCAGTCCGCATTGCATCTAGCCATCGTACCGAGTCGCCGCTCTGGATGGCCTGCTGGAAGTCAGTAGGTTCATCATCATCTATGATGCAATCCTCTCTATCCCCGTCTATGAGAAAACCGTAGTATCTCTCAGGCGGATGAGACGGCCTACTACTCCTGCGGAGGGGTGCGGGAATGTTCTGTTCTTCTTGAACCTCTGGTTCTACCAAACTTTCAGTAGCAGCTTGTGGTTCTGGAATTTCTTCCAGTTCTATTTCGCTCCCACTCTTCTGATTTTCTAAAAATTCAGTTTCTAAGAAGTAGGCATGACGAGAAACAAAAACCTTTTGTTCCTCTGCGTAATAGAGATAATATCCCTTGGAGTTCTTTGGATATCCCACAAGCATACACAGTACTGAGCGTGCCTCGAGCTTGTCCACATGCTGCTTTTTTACAAAAGCTGGACACCCCCATGTCCTAAAATGTTTTAGACAGGGTTTCTTCCCACTCTACATCTGATATGGTGTGGTAGGCACAGTCTTGGTTGGAACCTGGTTCAAAAGATATGCCGCTGATTCTAGCGCATAACCCCAGAAAGATCGCGGTAACTCAGCATTACTCATCATGGATCGTACCATATCCAATAGGGTTCGATTCCGTCTCTCCGATACACCGTTGTGCTGTGGAGTGTATGGAGGAGTAAGCTGAGAGAGAATTCCTTTCTCTTTTAGGTAACCTAGGAACTCGGCACTTAAGTATTCTCCACCTCGATCAGATCTTAGTGTCTTAATACTTTTGCCTGTTTGGTTTTCCGCTTCATTCTTGAATTCCAGGAATTTCTCAAAGGCCTCTGATTTATGCTTCATTAAGAAAACATATCCATACCTAGAGAAATCATCTGTAAAAGTAATGAAGTAGGAATAACCACCTCTCGCATGTGTAGACATTGGACCGCATACATCGCTGTGTATGAGTCCTAAGAGCTCGCTCGCTCTTACTCCTTGTCCAGTAAATGGAGTCTTTGTCATCTTTCCTTTGAGACAGGATTGACAAGTGTCATAAGATTGATATTCGAACGAGTCCAAATATCCTTCTCTATGCAACTTAGTCAACCTTCTCTCATTGATGTGACCCAGTCTACAATGCCATAAGAAAGCTTTATTCAAATATGGAGACTTTCTTTTTAGTGTGTTCTGGACATTGAAAATTTGGAGTTGGTTTAAAACATATATGCCGTTATTTAATGTACCGGACCCAATCAAACCATGATTAAGGTGGATGTTGAAAACATCTCTTACAAACGTGAAATCATAACCTTTATTTGATAACAAGGAAACTGATATGATATTACACGTTAAGCTGGGTACAAAATAACAGTTATGTAAAACCAAAATGTGTCCACTCGTCAATCCTAGGTGATAATCCCCGACGGACGCAGCTCCCACGCTAGCTCCGTTAGCAACCCTGAGGATCATATCACCTTCCTTCAGCACTCTACGGTTTCTCAGTGCCTGCAATGAATTGCAAATATGAGATCCTGATCCGGTATCCAATACCCAGGAAGTAGAGTTGATCGACAGACAATTCTCAATTACAAACACACCTGAAGTCGAAGCCACAGCTTGCTTCGGTTCCTGGTTCTTGGCGTTCCACGCCTTGCAATCCTTCTTCCAGTGCCCTTTCCTGTGACAATAGAAGCACTCATCCTGACCAACTATCGGTACTGCTTTCTTTTTCTTTCCCTTCCCTCCCACCTTACTAACACCTCCTCTAGGTCTGGGTGCGGCCTTCTTCTTCCTTCCTTTGGCCCTAGCCTTGGACCCGGAAGAAGATGAACCGCCAACAAACATAGCGGGTGTTTCCCTTGCCTTCTGCAAGGTGCCCTCCGCACTCCTTAACATGTTCAGGAGTTCCGCAAGTTCAACTTCTTTTCCTTGAAGATTGAAGTTGAGGATAAACTGGGCGTAGGTGGGAGGAAGGGACTGGAGAACAAGGTCTGTATAGAGCTCATTATCCAAAGTCGTCCCAAGGTCTGCGAGCTCTTCTATATAGCCAATCATTTGTAGGACATGTTCACCTACCGATGATCCGACAGCCAACCTCGCTCGAAACAATTTCTTAGAGGTCTCGTATCTTGCTATACGAGATTGCTCTCCATAAAGTTCCTTTGTATGGAGAAATATGCCATCAAGGGACATATCCTCGTGCCTCCTCTGATGTTCATTGTTCATCGAGGCAAGCACGATGCACTTGGCTCTCGCGCAATCTAAATCCCAGGTTTTGCGGATTTCCTTATCCGCATTACTGGATTTGGGACCAGGGACAGCAGGTGCCGTAGCGGTGAGGACGTACCCCAGTTTGTCATAGGTCAAAGCCATCTTGACATTCCGCAGCCAATCTTTATAGTTTGGCCCCGTCAGTATATTTTTCTCTAAAAGTAACTTAAGTCCAGTCATTTTCAGGGTCGCTGCATTTAGGAGAGAGAGAAGAAAACTCTTTAGCATGATGCTCTTGCAAGTTTAGAGTGGTTTTAGTTTATCTAAACTAGATGGCTCCCACTGTTTTTCGAATCCTTCCTCAAACCATAAAAGAAGAATTAGCCAAGACTATTCTCACCGTACAATACTTGCTTAACCGTTCAGCCAGGCCGGTGTCGATACTTCGAGGGAGGTTTTCCAACGCTTTCGCGAAGTTTCTTAATTAAATAACCTCTTTTCTCTGGGGGCGTAACCCCGCTGACACTTTTCTGGACACCTACTAGGTTTATAGCATTGATCGTTAAGTGACGAATATCCTGATAAGTAGCATATACTCACAGTAGGATCGGGATCCAAATATCATCGTATGATAATGTTGAAGGAATCCTACCAACATTCATCAAACTCCAAATGGTATGCATCTCTTTGCAAATTTCAGTTTCTTTAAAAATTCCCGATATGGATTTTTGCCCCATGCTCTTATGATCTTGACTAAGGGCCAACAAATCATAAGTCACATGTCAAGTTCTGCCCATCATTATCCTGTTGATTTGAACCCATCCGTATACTCTTGACTAAGGGCCAACAAAGTAATACGACTGTCCCAAACCAACTCATCTATCTATGCAACAAATGAATACCCCAGCAGCTACCAATCACTATGTCTTGACTAAGGGCCAAACAAACATAGCTTGAATACTACTGACCATTCATAAGAAATGATGGAGGGCTACGACTGGTTTTGGCGAAACCGTGAACGTAGTGAACTTGATATAACCGAAGGAACCTGATAGCTTTTTAAAAGGAGTGGTTAAATCTCCGCATTTAAAAATATCTGTTTTTAAAATAACCGAGTGGTTTCTTTTAAATTGTTCCAACGATTTAAACTTTGGTTTGTTTTACTTTGCATTATAGATAATGCGTCCCATCATTAACCTATCATTGCAGAAAACAACGAAAATACAACGTCCTCTTATGCCATCCGCATTCGCCACGGGGTCCCGTCATCACCCGTTAGGTTACTTAACTAACGACAGAGCGGGGGCTGGGCTAGCGCGGGTGTAAAACATAAGTGGCGTCTAAATAGCTATCATAAATATAGATATTTTACATTCGTCTGACGCAATGATATTCATTCCAGAACACAGATAAACAATATTGGATTTGCAAGCAATCTGTATTTCTTTTGAGCCTGCAAGAAAAGACAGATTACACAGTTGTGATGAATAGCCGTTACCCCACCCTCGACCCCTACGGGTACGGCAAACTACCCACCCGGCAGTCTGTGTACCCCACCTTGGGTCAGTCCTAGGAGCAAAAACAGTAAAATGAAATAATACAACGGTGGCTACAACCGCAACCTGGAAGTGTCCCGCGAAAATAATATTACAACAAATTACATTTACAACAAATGAATTAAACAATAACCCATTGCAAACCCCGGCTATACACCACAACAGTCCAATACAGTTTATATGCACAAACAGATATAACCATTTCAGAAATGTGCAACCCCCTGCCAACCGACATACTAGCAGTTAGGGGAGGTTTACGAACACATTAAACAATCACAGATATAATCCAATATGCAAATACTGTAAAATTTCGATCGACTAAACAACATCAATATTGCTCCAAAATCTGCTCTGTTAAACAGTAACCCGAGCAAATATTAAATATTCCAGAAAACCCCAAATATCACAGGGGACCCACACAAGAAAGATGAGTCCATGACTCGGCCAAAGCGCCGCGGAAGGGCGGCGGATCCCACCGATCCGCCGCGCTTCCGCGGCCGAGTTGCCGATTCATGGGCTCGAATTTCTTGGGTGTTCTCCTGGACTCCTTTCTAGCTTTCTGAGCACACCTGAAAAATTTTTGGACTTCATTTTAAGTTCGACAGAAACTGAAAATATTTAGGGTTTTCCGGCTTCGATTTTTCGTTCGAAATTCGTACAAATTTGCAATTAAGTTATTTATTGTTTAGCGAGGCTCTGATACCACTGTAAGTCGATGTAGTACACCCCAGTACTTATGGGGAGGCGGAATTTTAAAAAACGATCAAGTTTAAAGAACGAACATCGACTAACCGCTTGAATCGAAGCTAAACAAATAATAACCGAACACATAGCTATACTAAACTATAGTGTTAAGGGATTATACCTAATGAAAACGGTCCTTCGTCTTTGTGTCCTCCTTTGTTCTCCTCGACCTTCTCTAGGTAGTAGACGATCCACCCGAGAGCAAGACACCAAGCTACACCTCTAACTTGAGGTAACTAATCAACTTTGATTGCTAATCAAAGATGAAAGGATGATATAGAGTGAAGGTAATGGATGCTTAAGTCTAACTAAACCTTTGATCTCAACACATGAGGATTAAGGATTAGTATCTTGAAGATGAGAGCTTGAGGAGAGAGAATATGAGATAAGATAATGAGAGAAGAGAGAGAGTGTATCATAATATATTATGAAGCATTCTTATTTAAGAATAATGAATAAAAGAAATGAATAAGCATGCTTCATAAAATATCTAGTGGTGATTCATTAGCATGAGTCATTAAGCAATAAATGTGCATTAATGAAATGAATGAATCACCACCATGACTCACAACCTCATCCAAAGTAACCTCCTTAGTCACATCTTCTAGAAGCTTCTCGTACAATTACGAGAACGCCCCTCCAATCCGCAAAAATACGGAAAAACTTTAGACTGTAAAAATCCAATAACCGGATACCAGTAACTGGCTTAAACCAAAGCCGACTGGTAAAAACTGTCCGAAAGTCGTACGTGCGTAAACGCACGTATGCGTCCGAACCCTTTGTCGCAAAACCATGCAACCTCTATATCGTTTCGCCTGGAGTAGGAAACTCTCTGTGTGGGACTCTAGAGACTCGACTACTACGCTGGCAGTGGGTTTAACCACAGACCGCAAGCGGTACTAGCTGTACGTAACGGTCCCCAGGTAGTTGTCGATAAGAAGGCCGATGAGAAAACCCATCCGAACTCCTACTGAGTCTGATGTGACAATCTCCATACAGTCCGGTCCGTTCGTCCAAGACTATCGCATATCGGGCCTAGGGGGGCGGCAAGCGTCAGTCCCCTAATAGCGGTATAAGTCGTGTCGGAGGGAAGCCCATTACACCCTGAGAAACTACTGGAACCTACCAGCAAATCTCGCTTGCCCTGGCCAGGGACTTTGCGTAATGGCTCTCTGACACAGCACGATATCTACTTCCAATACCGGGAGGGACGAATCCTGTCTAACCGCCACTGCCTCCAAGTGCTCGGGACTGCACCCAACTGCTACCTGTTTGCACGACTCCTTTGAGCCGTGGTAGGGTAGCAATCTAAGAACAGTGGGACACACTCGAGGCGAAGTAGCAGTGTCAAGTCTGCGGACTACGCTGTACTCATGTCACCTGGGAACTGTTCACTGACGACTGGTATCAAACCAACCAACAGTCCCCTGTGAGTCCTGTCCGGTGTACCCGTAACCTAACGAGCACCTGTATACTATCTCCAGTACGACGTACTGACGGCTGTGGGACAGACCATCTCCCCAACTGGGATGAGAAGCGTACACACCAGTCTACTCCGGAGTATCGATGCTCTGTCTCGATAATCCAACGACCAGGGACCTGAATGAGGATGTGCTTGTAGACTACCCAGCCCTCACTAGTGTGACTGCCATCACAACGCTGGTAGACAAGCAAGATCCTAAGAGCTCTATCAATACGTACACTCACATATTAAGATAGAAAAACCAAGTAGCATACTACCATGTTTAGCAAGACTGTTATATACATGTGAATATCCCAAGCTTCCATTAAGTAATATACAAGCTAGTATGATACAGTAATGGCCTTCTAGGGCATAAACACTAACAGGAAATGTCTAGATTGGTAGATTCCGGCCGAAAATCTGTTTGAAGCAGGTACCCTTTTTTGAGTTATCTAAAACTCTATCATTTTAACATTATTTATAGTCATGTATGATCCCGTTTCAAAGCTTAATGAGTTAACTTTCATTTGCTTCGAACGGATCACAATTTGGGGCTCTCAGGTGAGACTTACGGTTGTTTTGCTTGGATGTGTCAGAGGAGGCAGACCGGACCCGAAAATCTGTTTTGAAAATTTGGGCAGAATTTCCCTTTGTATTATTGGGTTTGGTTTATGAAGAAGTATAGACTTTTAGTGTCTACATTCTTATATATGTGGAAAAATAGGGTTTCCTTTACTTTCCGAGTGGAAGAATAAGGTTTCCTCTACTTTCCTTTGTTCCTAAAAGATGGAATGATAGGGTTTTCTCAACTTTCCTTTGTTCATAAAAGATAGGATTTCCCTTATTTCTAATTGTTTTGTAAAGAATATAGGGTGGCTTATGCTTCTACTTGTTATGTAGAGAACAAAGAGTGGCTTATGTTTCTACTTGTTTCATGATAACATATGATGGTCTATATTTTAAATATGGAAGAAAATAGGGTTTCCTTCTAATTTTTTATTTCTACTTCTAAGATAAAAAGAGAGAAATGAGAAGAATAGAAAAATGGATTCATCCCCCTTTTCTTCTTCTTTTTTGTGGTGTGTGTGTGTGTGTGTGTGAGGGTAGTTATGAAACTACTACTCATTTTGAGAGAAATGGGAGAAAAGAATAATTTTTCACCCATTTCTCTTTATATATATATTATTAAGTTTATTTTTTACTTTCATATATATATATATATATATATATTAATTGGGTCTAACAAATGCCTCCTGAACCCGTTTGGGCTCAGTCGGAGCTACCCGATAGGGGTCGCCCAACCCCTCCTCTTTCTTTCTTCTTTTTTTTTGTGTCAACAAATGCCCCACATCAATGAGTGTATACAACTCATTTAAGTTGTACGTACGAGATTGATACGTTCTCCCTTAACAATTTACTGGAAGAATCTTTCTAAGGCAAGCTTTTAATTAGAAGTCCTCCTGGGACATAATCATGAACATTAGTTTAACATCATTCAGACATAAAAGTCATTTTGACGTTTCTTAGGACATGACATTTAACTCGAAGTCCTTTTGGAACGCAATTATGAACTTTAGTTTAAGACATGATTTTTAACTCGAAGTCCTCTTAAGACGTAATTTCATAAATATTAGTTTAAAGTCATTTCGGATATAAAAATCATTTTGACGTCCCTTAGAACATGACTTTTAATTCGAAATCCGCTTGGGACGTAATTTCATGAACATTAATTTAAAATCATTTCGGATATAAAAGTCATTATGACGTCCCTTAGGACATGACTTTTAATTCGAATTCTGTTTGGGTCGGAGTTTCATGAACATTAGTTTAACATTATTTCGGACATAAAAGTCATTCTGACGTCCCTTAAATCATGACTTTTAACTTGAAGTTCTCTTGAGATGTAATTTCATAATCATTAGTTTAAAGACATTTCAGACATAACTTATCAGATAAACCTTAGATGAGCATCCTTTTGGAACATGCTCAGCTTATCTTGGTAAGTAATATTAGTTTGAAGTCATCTCGGATCAATGTAGAGTTTCATTGGTATTTGAATACAAGGTAGAAGCGAGCGGTCCCTGGTCATCATCCGTTACTTGTAACTAATAAATATTCAATTTCCCAACAAAATCCTAGACTTGAGACACTTAAATTCTTGCCGGACATACATGAGTAAAGTTTAGTTTAAAGTCATTCCGATCATAACTTGATGTTTGGAATTTGAGAATTGAAGCTTGGAATTTGAGATTTGAGATATTTTGAGAGTTTTGAAACATGAGATTTGATAGTTGGTGACTTTAAACTTGGAATTTTTCTTCTTTTAGTTTAAAGTCGTTTTAAAGATCAGACTTGAAAGGAAATTTGAAACGGGGTCGGATTCGGAGTCATAAACACAATCAAATCTGTAAAACCCACGTACGAACATTTTGCGCGCGTCGTGAAATATGATCGATGAGTATCCTTATATGGTGTACCAATCTCTCCATTTTATATATTGAATGATTTGGATATTTGTCGCGCGACTTTATAAAACAGGATCGATGGGTATCCTTATATGATATACCCATCTTTCTATTTCAAGTTTGTATGTTTGTTGCGCGATTTTGAGAAATAAGATTGACAAGTATCCTTATAAGGTATACTCATCTTTCTATTTCAGGTGTTTTTACTTTTGTAGACATCAGTACAAAATTTTTAGGAAACTGGATTGTCGAGTATCCTTATATGGTATACCCGTCTTTTCCCATTCCATATATAAAGTTTTATCGCATGGTTTTGTGAAATAAGATCGACGGGCATCCTTATATAGTATACTCATCTTTCTATTTGGTATAGGATAAGATTGACGAGTATCCTTTTACAGTATACCCATCTCTCTGTCTTGTATATATCATTGTGCCGTAAAATAAGATTGGTGAATACCCTTATATGGTATGCCCATCTCTTTGTCTCACATATATGTTTTTGTAAATATTTTGCACAATTCTATAAAGTGAGATCAATTAGTTCCCTTACATGGTATACTCATCTTTCTCTTTTTTCATTTCTACTTTATGTAGGCTTTTCGCAATGTGAATATTTTACCGTGTGATCAAAAAATAAACAATTTGTGAGTATTCTTTTAGGATATACTCGGTTTATTTTTGGTCTCTCCTTTTAGAGCATTTGCACGACGATTGAAGATGAGTCATGTGGGTCATCCTACAAAGGCGTGCCCGGCTCATCTCAAGTCTAATTGTCCGATAAACATTTGTAGGGGGGCGGAAGACCATAATTTAGTTGGTTTCAAGCCTAACCCTGTTGATAAAGTTTTTTTAAAGCAGGGCCGAATACGGAGTATTTCGTGCATGAACATACTCATTTCGATTGGCTTATCTGCATCTGTTTGGGTGGACCTCATTACGGGACCATGTGAACCGACAGTACAAATACATAAGCATAGTTACAACTTAATAGAAAGTTTTGCACCGATCAAGTCCACACTATTTTTGGGTGAGAGCCCTGAAATCAATTCGTCCCATGCCTAACACATAGTAAGCAAAGTGGGACTTCAGGTTACGAGAGTATCAAGTGGTTCTAGAACTATGTGTTATTTTTGACAATTGGCTTTATTAGTCCTTTGTAACAGAAGATCGTTTCTTATGATAAATTTATCATAATTTGTCTTCTTGTAAACTATTTTATCGTCTATAAAATTTTGGAGGCACCAGCTAACATTTATGTCATAAAGTTCTTCTTTTTCCCATATTGTTTAGGCAAGAATTTGATAGTCATCAGATCAGATTAAAGTTGAAGCTAAATCTACAACCATGTAAGACATTAAATCTTTTAAGGAATATTTTTTGTTGTTGTTGAAGCAATTATATCTTTTAAGGAATCTTGATTCATAATCCAAAGGAAAATTGCTTGCCACTACTTGATGTTGGCACCTACTTTTGTTGGATTCGAAACATCTTCAGTACATCATAGTATTGGATGGTATCATGATAGATTAGACGCACAGATATAGGATTGATTACCGCAGATCTTCTCTATCATCTGATCGACTCAGATCTCTATCCCCTCCCATGTGTTTAATTCTTGTCTGCCGAAGCGTTGTCTTCGCCTGTCTGACACTCCTATTATCCGTGCATTTTGTCACCATCGTTGTTTTCAACGCTGTGCCCTCAGATATCGCTCTGAGCGACGGTCTACATGGCGCCTCTGGCTTCCTCTGCCTCTGTTTCTCAGCGGCGGTGCACGATCGCACGGACGGTGGTGTTTCTACTACTGTGCTCTGTGTTCTGGCTGGCAGAGGGTCGTTGTCGTTAATCTGAGCTCCTCTCCGGACACAAGGAACACGTTCAAAAAGCATCATATATTTACGAAAACTGCCCCCTGCCGGGGCTGAGGTCTCAGTGGAATGAGAATTCACCCCTCTCGCCGCTGTAGAGTTTCTATTGGGGACTTTATAAAGAGAAGGAAGTCGACGGGTGATAGGGCTGTAGTACCCCCAGTCTCAGCAGAATCTAGATGGTAATTTGGGAATTAGAGATGATGAAGTGGAGCTAATGAATGCCTGGGGGATTGTAGAGGCCCCCAGCCAGGGGGAACTGTTTCTATCAGTTAGTTTGTTCACACATTTTTGGTTTATCAGCACAACCTCAATCTTCTTTATGGCTATCTTACTCTTCTTTATATTGATTGCACAAGAATATATGACTTCATTGTTACAATTCCCTGCGTTATCTTTCATCCTTTAGAACAAGGAACTTCATACCCATCCAGATTGAACTGTATGCAAAGAAGCCTGAAAATCATATTGATTTATGGTCGACCAATTGTTTAGCAGTCCATGCATTAATCGTGCAACTTATAATATAAAGATCGAAGTTCTTGATCCGTACCAAAGCCTTTTTATACTATATATAGATCAATAAGTTAGATTATAAAATATATTCTAACACGATACAAGCTTTTGCTTGCTTTTAGGTTGCCTTCATAGGATTAATTGTACATCGACCTGAAGGTTTGCTAGTGGAAAAAAGGAAAAGGAGAAGACGGAGAAAAATCCCAATGACATAAAGACCAGCTTCATCACTTGCAAGTCAACTTTGATTGTGAAGATACCTGTAATTCTTATCCACCTCCCAATGTAGAAAAGAATGGTATGTAGGTGATATAAACTAAATGTTAAAAGTCATCACTAATTAATTTTACAAACTTAATGTTATAAGCCCTTATATTTCACGGATTATTTGGAAAGCGTTGGTTGAGAAAAATAGACTAAACATTGTAATGAAAGAAGAAATAGTTGCTTGAAGTAATCAATCGAACCCTTAAGACAGGAGAAAGTATCATACTATTTGAGGCAGAATAATTGATTTTGGTAACTAAGACATGCTTAATAATTAGCCTATCCTGAGAAAATAAACAGCGTGATTAATCCATTAATTGCCGATTGATGGAGCTCAGGATCTCCTTCATCTGTCATAAGTGGTGATGAGTGGCTGAGATTGGATCGGAGGGTTGCCTCTTGAAGCGTGTGGATCTCGGTAGGTTTGATTTGGAATGAAGCCGAGCTACCTGCAAGGAAGTCCCGGGGTGGTTGTACCACCGTAGACCCTCCGAAGATCAAGTTAGTCAAGATATTTGGGCAGAGTAATGGCCTATTGAGGTAGAATTGCTTTACTTGAGTCGTCTGAGAGAGGGTTTATATAGTGGCAGCCATGGGCTGGCGGGCGCGAGATTTACGCCGGCCATTACTCCCCTGGCGTTACGCCTGCGTGAAAGGCGGGATCCTCTATTAATGACGAGATACGCTCGTTAATGAGGGAACGCGATGGCGTGGAACGCGGGATCGTGGGGCGGCGGATATCTCGTGTATGGCGAGATTCGCGAGGCCATGTCCGGGACGCTTATAATATGCGCTCTGGGTCGGTCGATGAGACCGAGGAAGTTAAGCTCGGCGGGAGGCCCGGAGGCCAGTGGGAGGCCGAGCAAGCTTGGTTCTGTGATAGCTCGGAGGCGAGCTAGGAGGGGTGAGGGAGCTCAACGTGCGGGAGGGCTCGGAGGCGAGCCGATGGTTGTTTGTAAGACGAGCATATGAGTGGTCTGGAAGGCCATCGAAGGTCGGGAATATCCTCGGGAGGAAGGCCCGGGGTACGCCTTCAATGTACCGTTCTTACTCCTTTCCCGTAAGCCTTAGACACGTCATCTGCCACGTGTCGTCAGCTGAGAAGTTCTCAGTATTGAGCATCATCATTAGCCCCCCACTCTCGGACTGACCTATTCATGGGTCGGGTCGAGAGCGGTCTGATCGGTCACCCAGGCCAAGTTCTTATTTGAAGACATCGTCGGCGCGGATTCCCGGGCAATTAGTTGTATTTTTTTATGACGTCAGCGGATCAGAGAAGCGATTTTATATTAAAGAGGAAGCGCCGATTCGATCGTACGTCCGTTGAGGCGCTAGACCACGTGTTCGGCACTAGTTGGCTGACGTGACGGGTCGCCGGTGTTGTTCGCGCTCGATGGGACACGCCCAATACATGTGCGACAGGTGGAACGTTGATGGCCGTTGAATGCGAAGTGGTGTTTTGGCGGGAGACGATCGGCGCCCTAGGATGCGTTCGCCGACTGCTATAAATAGAGGTGGGATCTCCCCAAGGTCCACGCTTTGCTATATTTTCTCATCCCTTCGCGTGTTAGCTCGGCGCTCTTCCCTTTAGGTCGGATTTCTTGCATTTTTTTCTCGGAGGACTCCTTCCGTTGCTTAGATTAGATGTCTTCCTCTGGAGAGTCCGTAAAAATAGTTCGGGTAGAGTCTAAGGAGTTTTCTGCTGCTTCTTCCTCTGCCTCATCCAAGTCGGAATCTTCTTGGGAAGTTAGGGTTAGTCATGTTCCCCGGGGCCGTGCGACGGGGACGGTCCCCAAAGCACGTGTTAGGAGTGTCCGTGATGCGCCTTCCCTCCTGAGGCATGTGGACGAGCTCACCACAATCCGAGCTCGCTTCCATATTCCCCCCGGCTACTCGCTTCGCTAGGCCGGGGAGGGAGAGAGGGCAGACCAGGTACGGGGCAAGAAGATTGTCTTGTACTTAGAAGTCTTTTGGGCTGAAATGCGTCTGCCCTTCTCTCCCGAGGTGAGTGCAGCGCTGCATTGCTTTCAATTAGCCCCGGGCCAGCTAGTGCCGAACTCGTGGAGGATTCTCCTTGGGTTCCTGGTCCGGTTGAGACTGTAGGAGATCCCTTTTAGCCTGAACCTTCTCCTTTCCTCCCTCTGCTACCAAAATCACCCCGGCACTCGTAAGGACGAGCCTAGCTGGGTATACGTTTCTTTTAGAAAACACAGGAGAGGGTCGGCCGGGTCGGGGGTCGTAGCAGTATCTTCTTCCATTCATGAATGGAAGGAGAAGTTCTTGTTTGTCGGGCCACCCGAGGGTGAGGAATGGCCTGTGCCTGTCCAGTGGCACATGGCCAATTTCCCGTGGGTGAGGCGGCCGTCCGATCCCGATGCGATAGCAGTGTCGGCGTGAGAGCCCGTCCAATGGGCCGATATGTTGCTGTCCGAGCAGGCCCTCAGTTGTGTCGGGCTCAACTCCGCTCAGTTTGCGGGTAAGTCAAGATTAGGCGATCTGTTTAGACTTGTGTATTATTCTATTCTTTCTGGCATTGCTAACCCCTTCTTTGTATTTTCGCTTTTTTTTGCAGAGCCGATAGACCGATCTAAATTCCGGGCTGCGATGGCCGAGAAGAAAGGGAGGAAGGTCGGAGGCGCCGGCCCGTCACGCCCCGCTGCGAGCCCGGCTCTGTCGGCAGCCGCTCTGGCCAGGCGCTCCGGCACGCCTGGGGCCTCGAAGGCTGTCCGCATGCAGAGCCGCAAACATGCTCGGGAGCAGGACCCCCGGGTTTTGGAGGTGGGAGACGAGACCGATCCTCCTGCGCCCCTCCTCAAGAGGCACCATAGGACGGTGTCCCGTTCCCCGTCTTTCCCGATTTTCGTGGATGAAGGGGATTTTCGCTTCGAGGTGCCTTCGGAGCTTTCTGTCGCCGATAGCCTGCTCTCGGAGATGGAAAGGTTGGCTGGGGGCAAAATCCCCCGGGGGACCCTCAAGGCCCAAATCGCGGCCATAGCCCAGGAGGCCGTGCAGGTCAGTGTCCGCTTCCCGTTCGGGTTTTTATTAAGTACTTTTTGTTCGTAGGATCGGGTGCCTTTTTAATCCCTCCTTTTATTTTCCTTAGGTTCTCCAGCACTGCGCCCTCGTTGCCAACATGGAGCACGAGGAAATTTCCCCGGCGATACAGATCTCGGACGAGTCTTCCTCGCGGGAGAAGGGCTTGAGCCGGGAGCTGCGTGAGGCGAAGGAGAGGATCGCCGCCCTTGAAGACTGGGTGGCAGCCGATGGTCGGGTGAATGCCGGCTGTCGGGAGACCACCGGAGTTTTGATGGAGTCCAACAAAGCCGTTGAGGCCAAGTAGGAGGATGCCCGGGTGCTCGCTGCCACTCTGAAGAAGACGCGGGACACCCTCAAGAGGGAAAATGAGACGATGAAGGAAGCGATGAGGCACGCCGACCTCCGGGCCGCGAAGGCGGTGGAGAGCTATAAGACGTCGGATCAATTCTATGCCGACCTTGCCGATGCATCGGCCCTCATTTGGCATGATGCTCTCGACGCCGTCAACGTGCTGATGCCAGAGTTTCCCGACGATAAGCTCCGGCTCGAGTACCCCCCTTGAGGGTGAGGCGCAGGGGATGTCACCGGAAGCGTCGCCCGGGGGAAGGCCCCTGACAGGAGCGTTGGGGAGAAGTCGGTCACCTCGGCTCCTAGTGCCGAGGCTCCTGCGGTAGGCGCCGACTCTAAAGCCGCCACCCCGGCTTCCGACGCTGCCGCGGAGAACGTCGAGGTCCTCCCTGGCCCTGAGGCCTGAATTTCCCTGCCTTCTTTTTTATTGTTTTTTTGTTTCGAAATTTTGTAAGCCTTCGGACGATTTTGTAAGGCTAAGAAGCCCATAATACCTTTGTAAAGACTCCCAAGTTGTAAATAAAGCCCTTTCGCAGAAATTCGTGTCGCAATGTTTTCATTTCGTGGTAACGTCTTCATTTTGCTTGCCTGATGAACTCTAGGTCGGAGGCAGGTCCTTTAGTTGGCGATCGCGCGTCGAGTTAAATCCAATTATTTGAAGTGTATAAAGGCCGGTGTAAGATCGGCGTCCTTGTTGCCCCGAAGTCGAGGTGGCGATCGCTCGTTGAAGATACGTCGAGTTGAATCGGCGACCACCGCTCTTACGACTGGTCGGCGTCGCTGAGGTTGATGACTTCTGACACTTAGCACAGATGGGTATGAAGTTACCCACTAAGGATGGACCGAGCAAGGAAGCTGCTAGGTGGCCTCTAGATGAGGGCTTCGATCCTTGGCGTCGGTGGGTAGTAAACTACCCGCCATGGATATACCGAGCAGGACAGCTGCTCGGTGGTCTCTTGGCGAGAGCTTTGATCCTTAGCGTAAATGGGTATGAAGTTACCTGCTAAGGATGGACTGAGCAGGGCAGCTGCTCGGTGCCCTCTTGGCGAGGGCTTTGATCCTTAGCGTAGATGGGTAAGAAGTTACCCGCTAAGGATGGACTGAGCAGGGCAGCTGCTCGGTTGCCTCTTGGTAAGGGCTTTGATCCTTAGCGTAGATGGGTAAGAAGTTACCACTAAGGATGGACCGAGCAGGGAAGATACTCGGTGGCCTCTTGACGAGGGCTTCGATCCTTGGCGTCGGTGGGTAGTGAACTACTAGCCATGGATGGACCGAGCAGGGCAGCTGCTCGGTTGCCTCTTGATGAGGGCTTTGATCCTTGGCGTCGGTAGGTAGTAAACTACCAGCCATGGATGAGCCGAGCAGGGCAGCTGCTCGGTGGCGAGGCTCGGCCCGACCTTCTGAGATGTATGAATATCGGGAAGAGTGACCGTCGTGGACGATACGTGACAGAGACCCATAGGTGAGGGGAGGCGTTCCAAGATCCGCGTTGTTCCAACTTCGATTCGCCGAGAAATACGGGATACCCGCCGCGTGGCAGTACAATATTGGAAGAATTAAGAGAATCCCTGAATTCGCGCCCATGCACGCGTAAATTTGGACCCTTGGGGATTCTGTGGAGGCTATAAATAGAGAGGGTGTTGTTTACCTCAATCAGAGCAAAGCTCTGTTTAAATTCCAAGGTGGGAAAAGAAGCAATACTTCTGTTTTTCTCCAATCAGAGCAAAACTCTGTCTAGAAAATTAAAAAAAAATTAAAGTTAAAATAAATGAAGTAACGTACTCTATAAGAGCAAAGCTCTGGAAGAAAAAAAAAAAAAAACTGCGCGCTGCGCAGTGCGCAGTGCGCGACTGCGCGCACGCAGTGCGCGCTGAGCGCGCGCAGTAAAAAAAAATAATTAAAAAATAATAATAATAATAAAATAATAAAAAATTAAAAATTAAAAATTTTATTGCGCGACACGTGTCTGCGCAGTTGCGCAAACGCTGCACGACACGTGTCACGCGCTGAGGAGTTATGCAAAAAACAGAATAAAGATTTGAGGAAATCTTTTCTGTTTTTGTTAAAACAGAGAGATTTCTTCTGTAAAACAGAGACCTTTGGATTAAAAATCCGACGGTGGGGAAAATTCCCCAAATCACTCAGAGAATGATCTCTTTAACAAACTTTAACTAATTTATGTGCACTATAAAAAGGACCCTAGACCTCATTTCAAAATCATCAAGATCTTGCTAAAAAAAAAGAGAAGAGAACTCTTGAAGAATAAAAAAAAAGGTAAAAACCTTTTAAAGAAGAGAAAATTCTCTTATGAACAAGATCATAGATCTTCAACGATAAATAAATAAATAAATAAAATAGTGCCTTGCACTTGTTTTATGAACCATGGGTTCTTGTACCTAAAAGGTTATTAAATTAATAGTGCTTTGCACTTTCATGAACCTTTGGTTCTTTGAGATAAGAAAAACAAGAAATAACTTGTTATTTTTAAATCTAAATTCAATAGTGCCTTGCACTTCTTATGAACCACTGGTTCTCTAAAACAAGAAATAAAAAACAGAAATAAAAAAAAATAGTGCTTTGCACTTTTATGAACCTTTGGTTCTTGAAATAAAAAGAAAAACTTGTTCTTCTTTAATCTAAATTAGATCAAGAAATCAAATAGTGCTTTGCACTTCTTTTATGAACCATTGGTTCTTGAATCTAAAAGATTCTCAAATTAATAGTGTTTTGCACTTATAAATTTGCACTGTTGTGCTTTTTTTATTGGCGCAAAGCGCTTGATAAATGCAATGCATTTTCTAAAGGGCCAGGCCCAAACCAAAATGACCTGACAGGCCAAAATAAATTGCAAGGCAATAAATGGGCAGAGCCCAAATAAATTGATGCTTTGCATCCTTTATACAAGGACAGAGCCCAAAATAAAATTGATGCCTTGCATCATTCCTAAAAGGGCAGAGCCCAAAACAAATTGATGCTCTGCATCCTTTCTGGGCAAGGCCCAAATAAAAATAAAAAAAGAAATGTAATGCAAAAGCAAATAAAATGTTGAACATTTCAACTGGACTTAGCCCAATTTTGGCCATAAGTCCTTAAATTAAATTGACTGAGCAAAATTGCTCTTCTAAATCAATTTACATCCGGTTCGAGGGTACATCTCCGAACTCCTTTGACATCCGTCGTTGTAATTCCTCAACGACGTCAAAGAGGTGACGGGTCCCAACGACCACACATCGATATGGACCGAAACGTCCTTAAACTAATGATGGACCGAAACGTCCCTAAACTAATATCGGACCGAAACATCCTTAAACTAATATCGGACCGAAACGTCCCTAAACTAATATCGGGCCGAAACGTCCCTAAACTAATATTGGACCACCACGTCCCTAAACTGGAATATGGACCACCACGTCCCTAAACTGGCACAATAGAGCCCAAATGCTCTTTTGTCGGATCTAAACGATCACGTTAAGTTGATCTTAGTCTCAAACTGGACTAACGTATCCTTAACAAACGTTTGAGTCGATCTTAGCCTAAAAAATGGCTAACGTATCCTCCAAACAGACTTTAGTCCCAAATTGGACTATGAATCTCCCAAACTGGAACAATAGAGCCCTAACGCTCTTTTGTCGGATCTAAACGATCACGTTAAGTTGATCTTAGTCTCAAACAGGATTATCGTATCCTTAACGAACGTTTAAGTTGATCTTAGCCGCAACGCGACTAATGCATCCTTAAACTAAAAACACCAAACCCAAATCTAAGTAAATACGGATTTGGACTAATCCACGTCCTACGGGCGACGGCATTACTCAGTCTCCGTATACAATCCACGGGCAACCACAAACAAAACAAACACCCACGACACGAAGTGAAATTCTGGAGAAGGAGAAAGTTGTTACCGCGATGCAGTAGCGTAATTAACTGCAGGGGCTTGCGCCTGCAGGGAAGAGCGTCCCCACAATCAAAAACCCCTCACCCTGAGGGGGAATCTGACGAAGTCTGCTACATCGGCCGCATCCGTCTAAACCTCCGATACACGGCGCCATAAATCAACTTGGCATCTTCGGAGAGGTGGACGGATAAAACCAAATAGCATCTGCCCCGAATCTCAGCGTCAGGACATCGCGGTCCTGTGCGCCGCCTTTCGGAGGGGAACAGGTGTGTTGCTCATTCCTAGTTTTGCACCCCGAAACATAAAAATGGACGGATTCACTTTCTCTATCCCCGAAATCATTTCCTTCGAAGATGTATACTTGTACGACCAGCTGAGCTCCGAGGAGATGCTGCAGGCGGTGGTTCGGCGTGTGGAGGACCACTTCGGCCGCCTGCTTCCCCGGCGATCACCCTTGCTCCAGCTACTGATGTACTCGATTTGGAGGGCGTCGCCGAGGCTGCACAACCCCTTGTCCGAGCAACTGAAGGACGAGGCGGTTGGCAAGCTGAGATCGCTATGCCGTTTCGGTCTGATCTCGAAGAGTCGGCGTGATCGCTCGGTGGCACTCATCCTCGAGTGTTACCAACTGAGGCATCTCGCCGATGGGTGCCCGGCTGGAGAGTTCTCCGGCCCGTACGTGGCGTTAAGGGATCGTGGGCAGCATCAGAGGCAGAGGTCCGAGGCGGCAAGGGCTCGGCGGGCGGCAATCTCTTCGGAGTACCACGAGCAATGCTTCCTGCACCCCTTCCCCCGCTGTTGTAATCTCAATTTTTATGTAAGACTGTGGAGCCCACAATACCTTTTGATAAATAATTAAAGTTCTCCTTTTTGCGAAGTTCCAGTGTTTCCTTTTGTCTTCTGGGTTCATTTGAGTATTTCAGCGAAACAAAATCCGTAAGCTTTGAACCGATGAAAAGTGAAACAATGGACGCTAGCGCTTTGAGCGGTAGCGCCCCACGTGTCAGCACGTGGGCATTCGGGCACTAGCGCTTTGGGCTCTGGCGCTTTGAGCGCTAGCGCCCCACGTGTCAGCACGTGGGCACTCGGGCTCTAGCGTTTCGAGCGCTAGCGCCCCACGTGTCAGCATGCGGACGTTCGGGCGGCAAACGGGACTTGGTCCCTGCAATGGGAGTTGTACTCCCAGAAAGGAGCACTTATTATTTTGTGTGTGTGTATATATATATATATATATATGAGGAGTTAAACTTCTAGGATGTTTTGAAACTGATGAAGGGTTTCTCCCCTTGAGCCCTAGTTCTTCCCCAAAGTGGGGTTAGGGGGTTTCTGGAGATGGGTCTCCTTCTTCCTTTGTTGGCCGGATCTTGAAGATCCAGAAATATGAGATTTAAAAAATCTCTCCTTTCTGAGATCTGATGGAAGATCTGAGTTTCCCTTTGTGGGTTTTGTGGTGAAAAACCATTTAATTTTATAAAAGAAAGAGAAACTCTTGATTTAATTCAAAGAAAGAAGAAGGTTTAGAACCCTCAGAAAGGGGGAAAGAGGCACAAACCCTAAATTTTTGGGGAGGAATGAAAAGTTTTCATCATGTTACCTTATATAGGCTTACATACTTACATATAGTCCCTTGGGCTTTACAAAAATGGCATTTTACCCATCCCATGGCTCATATGCCATTTCTTTTTGCGCATAAGCCATGGGCTTACAAAAATTTTGCTTTATGCCCATAAAAATTATATCAAAATTATTATATTTTTTTTACATGATTTGCATGAGGAGGCCGGCCGCTTGGGATAAAAGGCTCAGTTGTTGTTGCTGCATGGGGAGGCCGGCCGCTTCATGTTCCGGCTCGACTCGGGCATAGGCCCACCTGGTTTGGGGTTGACCTTGACTTTGACTTTGACTTGGTCAACCGGGGTGCAATTTCGACCCCAACAAAGTGCCCCCATCAATAAATGCACAACACATATTTGGGTCATATGCATGAAATTGATGGATCTTCTTTCGCGTGGAGACGACTTGTTTTGGTTCCCCCTTTTTGGGATGTACTGCCCTTTTTACGACATGGACGGTCGACGCTTGACGCGTCTCCGAGACGGAGTGTCCCTCGGGGAGCATGATTCCCGGGAATCGGAGCACTATTCCGAAGAGCGGAGCATGATTCCAGAGATCGGAGCATCATTCCGGAGCGCGGAGCATGATCCAAAGGATCGGAGCATCATTCCGAAGCGCGGAATATGATTCCAAAGATCGGAGCATCATTCCGAAGAGCGGAGCATGATTCCAGGGATCGGAGCATCATTTCGATGAGCGGAGCATGATTTCAAGGATCGGAGGATCATTCCGAAGAGCGGAGCATGATTCCAAAGGGTCGGAGCATAATTCCGACGAGCAGAGCATGATTCTAAAGGGTTGGAGCATAATTCCGATGAGCGGAACATGATTCCAAAGATCGGAGCATCATTTCGAAGAGCGGAGCATGATTCCAGGGATCGGAACATCATTCCGATGAGCGGAGCATGATTCCAAGGATCGGAGCATCATTCCGAAGAGCGAAGCATGATTCCAAAGGGTCGGAGCATAATTCCGACGAGCGGCATACATTCTGACCAAAGCATAATTTCGATGTATAAGTTGATTCCCAGACGAAGCATGATTCCGATGGGGAAAGCAGATAATCCGAGACGAAGCTTGATTTCGACACGGGGTGCACATTCTGAGACGAAGCATGATTCCGACGCAGAGCTTGCTGGTTGACTTGATTCCGAGGCGGAGTATAATTCCGACAGGAAAGGCAGATACGCCGAGGCGAAGCATGATTTCGACACGGTGTACACTCTAAGACGAAGCATGATACCAGTGCAGAGCTTGTTAGCAGACTTGATTCCGAGACGAAGCATAATTTCGACAGGGAATGCAGATACACCGAGGCGAAACTTGATTTCGACGTGGGGGACATTCTGAGACGGAGCATAATTCCGGCGCAGAGCTTGTTGGTTGACTTGATTCTGAGGCGGAGCATAATTTCAATAGGGAAGGCAGATACGCCGAGGCGAAGCATGATTTCGACACGGTGTACACTCTGAGACAAAGCATGATTCCGATGCAGAGCTGGTTGGTTGATTTGATTTGGGTTGACATCAGCATCGCTATACTGGAATATGGTAGCAGAAGCGAATCATCATTTGCCATGAGAGGATTTGGGAATTGGTTTTAGTTTGGCATCTGCATTGCTGCACTGGAATATGCCAGGAGCAACTCATCATTTGCCCTGCAAGGATTTGGAAATTAGTGGCTTAGGAGACAGGTTTAAATCCCTATCACCTAAGGCTTTTCAATTTTATGGGCCGTAAGGGTCCCATAAAAGCATTTTCTCCCTACGAGTCAAAAAGATCCCGTAGGTGTATTTTCTCCTTAGGAGTCGTCGGGACTCCCAGGTGTTTTGCTCCTTTGTGAGTCGTAAGGATCCCACACGGGAATTTTCTCCTCACAAAGTCGAGAGGACTTTGCGAGTGCATTTCATTTCTTTTTTACGAGTTTGCGCCCTTTCGGGTTTTCACAAACTCGCTGGCAGTCCTACTGTTTTTACTCACGGAGCCCTTTCGGGTTTTCATCCGTGCCCATTTTGCTTGTGGACATACCTCTTTTTTTTCTTTTTCTTTTTTGAATCTTCACCGCCGGTGGGACTTTGAATGTGGTCTCGCCGGTAGGATTTGGGAGAGATTGAGATCGTTTTACGCCCGTGGATTGTATACGGTTTTGCAAGATGTATGATCCAAACCGTAGGGCCGAAAAATTTCGGGACTTTGTTGGCGTCTGCATCGCTACACTGGAATATGGTACCAGGAGCGACTCATCATTCGTCGTTGGGGTATGGGATTTGGAATGTGGTTGGCGTCTGCATCGCTGCACTGGAATATGGTATCAGGAGCGACTCATCATTCGCCATTGGGATTTGAGTCTAGAATTTGGTTGGCGTCTGCATCGCTACACTGGAATATGGTATCAGGAACGACTCATCATTCACCGTTGGGATTTGAGTTTTGGACGGCGTCTGCATCGCTGCACTGGAATATGGTACCGGGAGCGACTCATCATTCGCCGTTGGGATTTGAGTAGCGATAGCTTAGGAGACAGGTTTAGATCCCTATCACCTAAGGCTTTTCGATTTTATGGGCCGTAAGGGTCCCATAAAAGCATTTTCTCCCTACGAGTCGTAAGGATCCCGTAGGTGCATTTTCTCTTCAGGAGTCGTGAGGACCCCTAAGTGTGTTTTTCCTTTGTGAGTCTTAAGGATCCCACGAAGTGTTTTCTTACGAGTCGTGAGGATCCCGTAAGTTGGTTCTCCTCATGTATCGTGAGGACATATAAGTGGGTCTTCCAAAATGGAGCATAAGTCCAAGGGCGGAGACCGGCCGCTGGACTGGTGATTGCGGTGGGGTATGGGTATGATGAGAATTATTTGAGCCCGTGAATTGTATACGGTAGTCAATTTGGGGACTAACCATAGGGCTGGAGAAATTTGGGAAATTGAATTTTGGTTGGCGTCTGCATCGCTGCACTGGAATATGGTACCACGAGCGACTCATCATTCGCCACTTTCTTTTGTTGTTGTTTTTGCCGCGATTGCTCTATCATTTCAGCTTTTTTTATCGCGAAGGTCGCGATTGCCCTATCATTTCGGCTTTTATTCGCGGTTGCCCCATCATTTCGACTTTATTTTCATCTTTATTTTACTCGCTGATTTTTATTGCGAGTTGCCCCATCATTTCGGCTTTTCTTTATTTTTCTTTTCTTTACACATTTTTTTTGTTTATTTACATATATATATATATATATTTACATTCCCAGTTTAACGACTTAGAGGTCGACTGTTCCCAGTTTAACGACGTGGTGGTCGATTGGTCCCAGTTTAACGACGTGGTGGTCAGCTGTTTTCAGAGAAAGGTAGATGTCTGAAAGAATCAGTTTCACGAAGAACTTCGGTCTCCGTTTGTATGAAATTAGCGGTCGCAGCTGGACTGTTTGTTAACACGCCTTTAGACAGTTCTATCTCTCCTGCCTGGTATTGCTTTTCGACCCAATCTTTGAAGACAAAGCAGTCCTTAATGGCATGACCTATCACTCTGTGATAGGGGCAGTATTTGGGGTCGTCGGTCATATTCGCTTCCTACGGTCTTTTTGACTCTGGCAATTGTAGACCGTTTCTTAGGGCGTCTTTCAATATTTTACGGATTTTGTCCCTTCTGAAGGAATAGACCTTATCCGGCTTCTCTTTCAGTGGAGATTCTCCTCCCTCTCCGAACACTGGCTTCCGAGGCTGGTTGGCATTAGGCCCGCTCAACCCTTGCCTATTTCGGTTAGCCGAGGCATTGAAAGATTCAGAATCATCGGAATTTCCGCCTTTGCGATTATCGTCCTTTCGGTTTCTTTAAGACTTATTGTTATTTTGGGAATTCAAGGAGGACTCCTGCTTTGTGCGTTCCAACATCTGGACTTTCCTGGTCAGCTCTTGGAATGTTTTGAGACCCGCGGTGCATAGAAACGGGGCCATCCAATTGTTGAAATTTCCAACGAAGAGACTGACAGATTGGTCTTGCTCTATCGGCAGTTCACATTTGACGGAGAGATTGCGTCATCAGGTTATAAAATCCGTGCTGCTTTCGTTGTTCTTTGGTTTGGTCCTTACGAGGTCGGCGATGGTGATCTTATCACTGACACTCATGAACCTCTTCCGAAATAGAGACTCCATTTGGACGAAAGTTGTGACGGAGCCATCCGGTATGCTCGCGTACCAGTCGAAAGCAATATCGGTCAAGCTATTAACGAACTGGTGGAGGAGAAGCGCATCATTGTCCCCCAGTATTCCCGCATGAAGCTTTAAAATGGGCGACGTGATGATTTGCATTTCCCGTCCCATGAAATCTTCCAAACTTGGGGATGACATAGCCGCTAGGAAATTCTACCAGATTATACTGAGCAGGATATGGTCTCCCACTACTGCTGATATCCTTTTGCGCTTCGGCTTTGGCTACCAAGGTTCTGACTTTGCTGGCAACCAAATCTATGATTTGATCTTGAGTTAGCGGGCTACTGTCATCGGTAGGCAAGACATTTCCCAAGATAGGATGCGACTGATTTTCATGTGGTTCGCTTACTTTTGGATTTGAGGGAATAGGCGTCGGCTACTTTGGGACATCGTTTCCCGGTTCACGAGCAGAGCCCTGTGCTTGATTGGGTGGCTGAGAGGCGAGTCGGACCGTGAGCTGCATCACGACATTCGTCAAGTCGTCAATTTTTGAGTAGAGCTTGACTATCTCCTTGTCTTTGCTTCTGAGCTGTTTTCGAAGCTCTTGGAGAAGTTGCTGCTCCGCGTTCTTGGGACGGAAGATTGGCTCATCTTCGCTTTCCGAGCCCGATTCCTCATGGACCGAAGGGTTTCCGCCTATCATCCTCATCGAGAGAGTTTTCATCACCGAGTGGAGGCGGCTGTTCTTGGAAAGCGGCAACCACATTCAATCCAGATTGGATTTGAGATGTGGTGGCCCCATCCTTGCTCTTGCTGCGTGTGCCCACCATGTAGACAATGTGGACCACATATCCAGCCATTTCCTCATCTTTGGCGGGGTAACCCTGTTCTTCGAACCTCATGAGGTTCAGCCTAGCAGGAGCCCTACCCCTTTTGTTGGCTCTATATCTGAGCCTTTTTTGCCTTAGCTTCTCAATTTTAAGGGCTTGGTGAGCATCCATTTCCTGGGAAGCCACCGTGAGTCGATTAACGGGGAGCTTAGAGAAGACACCTGATCGAGCAGTTGTCAAGGGCACCGCTGGAGCTTGCTCGGGACGCCCTGTTGCTTTGTTGGTGTTGATGACCTTGCCCCCAGCTGGGGCCATGGAGAGTCGTTCGGAAACGGACTTGCGCTTGGGCTAAGCTGCCTTCGCGACCATGACATTTGGCCTTTTCCCTTTTGAGACCGGCTTGTCTGTTACCGGAGCTTAAGGAGCTGGGACGGCGTTAGCTGACACAAACAGAATAGAACCAAATGGTAGCGGAGGCTCCTCCCACTGTCGCCTGAGACTGGCCGGAAGGATCGGCCTGACGTCCATCTTCATCGTGTAGGAGATGGGAGCCGTGCTGAGAGCTGAGCTTGTTCTTGAAGACATTTTTGCTGTGACCGGAGATTGCAATTTGAAATTTGTTAACCTGCACAAAGAAGCATGATTTCAGTACAGGTAGTCGATATGTATATTAATTGAGTTCGCATGAATGCTTAACCCGAAATATGGGAGGAGAGATTGGTCCCACCGGGCGTGCCATAATCTGTAGGGTGTTTTTCGTCACCCTATTGAGATGGAATACGCGCGCGCTTGTCAAGCGCATTACAGATTCCTCCTGTTTAAGATAGGCTGGGGTTTATTGATTGTGGGGATCCGAATCTTCGGCAGCTGCGGACTAAGCTGCCGTTAATTACTCCTCGCCTTTGGAGCGAGAGAACCTCCGATTGACGGGTTAAACTGGTCATGCGAACTCTGTTAGTTATATGTATGCCCTAGAGGCCATTACTGTACATTGGATGTATATTGTAGTGGATGCTGGGACATATATAGGTAGGACTTTCTTGCTCGACATGATAGTACGCTATCTGGTTGCTCTTTATCTTAACATGTATACTTTCTGTCTCTCTGATTACATGTTGATAAAGCCCTTAGGATGTGTACTCGACTTCCAGGACTATGATGCAGATCATACTAGTGGGGTCTGGGTAGTCAATGAGTACATCCTTCAATGTTCCTAGTCGTGGGAATATCGAGACGGGGCATCGATATTCCAGAGTAGACTAGCGTATATCTTCTCGACCCATGTGATGGGCGATGGATGATCCCATATCCATTGGTGTTTGACATCGGAGATGGTATGCGGGTGCTCAGTGGAGACTGGGTACACTGAACGGACTCGCCGAGAACTCCCAGATGGTATTATACCTCACGTCAGATAGCAGTTCTCTGGTGACACTGGTACAGCTTAGTCTGTTGACTCGAGATCATCATAGAGTCTTGTGTGTCTTCCACTGTGCTTTGATTTCCATCCTACCACGGCTCTACTGAGGCGTGCAAACAGGTGGTTTTTGGGTACAGTCCCGATTCACATGGAGGCAATGAGCGATAGGAGGGGATTCGTCTCTCCCGGTATTGGGGGTTGATGTTGTGCTATGCTCGACTGGTCATAACAGGAAATCCCTGGCCAGGGTTGCGGTGATATACTGGTAAGAGTTATCAGTAGTTTCATGAATGTTATGGACCTTACGTCGGCATGACTTATCAAGCTACTGGGGTCTGACGTTTACCACCCCTAGGAGAGATATGCGGCATATCAGACGAACAGACCGGACCATACGGTAAGTATTTCTGGATGGATTCACAGGAGTGTGAGCGGGCTTGCTCGTCGATCTTCTGATCGCTCAATACCCGGATGGCCGTTACGTTTAGCAGACCGCTTGCGGCTTGTGGGTGTTTGATATGATCATCACCTGCTGCCGGCGTATTGACGAGTCTTTAGAGTCCTACACAGAGGTTTCCTGGCTCAAGCGAAACGAAATAGGAGCGCATATGAGATATGTGCGGGACCGAGAATAATGCGTGTATGTGATACCGCATTCTATTCTCGTGATGTATGTATCGATTGGTTGTATGCGATATAACCTAGTTATCGAATCAAGGATTGATTCGATAAGTCGATACATTGGATACTAGTCGGTTATATGCGACATGACCGGATCGTTAAATCAAGTGTTGATTTAATGATTTAATGTATAATTATATATTTGATATATTACTTTGCATTAACTAGTATTGGTTCACTTTAAATGGATTTTCTCACTTGAAATGCACATTGTATATGTGATATATATTTTTGTGCACTTGTTTGTATCATGTTTGATGATACATGCTCATTAGGGTTTGTGTAAAGATTAAACCGTGGTTTTATGAATGGTTAGGGTTTTTGTTTATTTTCTTACTTATTTATTTATTTATTTTTGAAATGATAAAGAAAAGAATGGTGGCTTATTTTGTTTGTTTGGTGAAGCTTCATGAAGCTTTGAACAAGTCCACCATTCTTGTCTCATGCTTAACCCTAACCATTCAAACTAACCATGATTTATTCTCTACACCTAACTATGGTTGCTATATGATAAGTATTCATATTATTTTCTTTTTTGAATAACTTATCATATTCTTTCTTCTTCTTCTTCTTCATCTTCAACAAGAAGGAAAGCTTGCCTCCATCAATGGCAACTTGAGCAAATGAGTGAGAAATCCAATCTAAAGTGAACCCACCTCCTATTTCTTCATTCTCTACCTCTTGCCAAGTAGTATAGGATGTTTTCTTCACAAGTTTCATGACTTGGTGAAGTTGGAGCTTGATCTTGAGTTGCCTCGACGTAGATCATCTTCGGCATCGAAGCCGACGACCTAGCCCGCCCATTTCTCCGATGAAGCCGATGCTAGAGTCCGGGATTCGATATGGACAGCGAGGGAACGTCATCATGGAGCCTAGGAGGTGGAGGACCGGATCTACAAAGGTTGTAGCCCCTTTCCTTTAGCTATAAATTCGTTTATTTGCATCGCATCGCCTATACATCTAGTTAACGATCCGTATTAGGGTTTCTCGGCACTTGTAAAATTTTAATTGACCATGTTTGATCACTTGTGAGACTTCCTTAGTGTGCCTAGGAACCCTATAGTGGTATCAGAACCAAGCTAGAGCCTTAGGCGATGCGTAGACGGAGTTAGAAGTCCGATCGAACCGAAACCCTAACACAAATTTGCTCTCTGGACTTTTTTCAAAAACTGGGTTTTTTCCAAATTAAAAATGCTTAAAAAATTCAGTAGGAAATTCTAAGAATTACGGTGCAAAAATTACCTAATGATGTCTCTAAAGCGCGGCAGAACCGCGGCATTAGCATGCTAATGCGGCGGTTCCGCGCCCATTTAGTCTCTTCAGTCAACCATTTTTGCACAGTAACTTCTTTATTTAAATGCTGAGTTTTATGGGAATTTTTAATATTAACTCAAGAGTTGAGTTTTCTGGGTTGTATTGGGAGTTCGTATATTCGATCGGATTATCAAACTTTGTCTATGTGTTTTTCCGGGTAATTTTAGAAAATGTTAAAAAGTTCGACCGGATATAAATACCCATTTTTTCCCCTGCCGGGAAATTTCCAATTATTGGACTTTTCCGTAGTTTAATGACGTTCTAAGTAGTGCAAGTAACGTGATGGTCCCTCTAGAAGATAACAAACCTTAACTCGATTATGTGACCGTCTTGAACTGCCCTTTGAACCTTAGGGTTTGGGACAGTACGGCGTGCCACATGTGAGGCGTTGGCTTGACCCTTCTACGGCTGGACCGTTGGTACTGAGGCATGAACTGAATGTTTTTAGACTTATTTCATGTGTTGAGCTGTATCGGGAAAACTTGGGTGTTCGATTGTTCGATCGGAAAGTTTAACATTTCCTATCTTATCCGGAATGTGATACAATAATTGGAATTCACAAGCAGTTATGAGATAACTGACTGAATGTTATAAATCTAGCAGTTTAGTCTCACTTGATCGGTTGCCACGGAATTTTGATGTGATCAAAAGTCCGTCGCAATCACGTAGCATACGCGGATACTCGCCGGATAAACTTAATAGACAGCTACACCCCATAGCCCCGACCAAGTGACTGTAGGAGAACCTCGTCGCCGAAAGCATCCGTTCGGGTGCTCGCGGCAGCGGTGTTCCGCCTTGGTGCACTTTGTCGACGGTATCGGGGGTGCAGCCGCCTACTAAAGTTTGCGACGAGCATTCGATCAAAATGTCGGGAATCCTGTTGAATTGCCCGACATGATATTGAAAAGTGTTTTCGATAATGAGACTAAAATGCAGGGTTTATAATTGTTAGGCATGTGATGTCTAAGTATTTCATTTGGCTAGGCATGCGATGTCTAAAGAGTTTGCGAATTCCAACTGTTGTAATTTTATACTTTCTTTTCTGTGACCGTAAGTGTAATATGTGATATCACCGGTTTCGTTGCTATATGTCAACGACAATTGGGATGCGCATATTTACTTACGTTGATGACATGTGATGTTATGTGTTGCTGGATATGTTATATTGGATCGTCGTGGTTGAATAGCCGGGGTTTTTTTTTTATGTGAGACGAGTGTTTTTCATTTTCATTCATGTAAAAACTTGTATGTAATATTCTTTTATTAGGGCACTTCCAAGTTGCGGAAGATGTCACCCATTGTATATTATTTACTTTTCCGCATTAGGATAGACCCAAGGAGGGGAGCACAAGTAACCGGGTTCTAGGGTCCAGTGGGAGACCAACTCGAGGAGTCGAGTCCGGGTCTCCTAACCCTAGAATTGGTAGGGTTGCTTGCCGCTCTCGTAGGGGTCTAGGGGTGTGGGATTGGCTATTCATCACGACCGTGGAATCCGTGTTTTATACTGGCTCGTATTGAAAACACGGACGTCCTAGTATATCCAATATTTCATATTATATTTTCTGCTGCGTTATCTGTGATGTGATCATGTGATTTGTTCAGATAGATATTATAAATAGTATATATGATATATTATATAGACGTTGCTTATGTTTTACACCCGCGCTAGCCCTGCCTCGCTCTGGCGTTAGTTACCTAACCTAACGGTGCAGACGGGACATCGAGGTGAATGTGGATGGCATAAGCGTACGTTATATTTATCTGTGATGTTTAGGTGGACTTAAATGATGGGATATTCATTAATGAGATTAATGAAAGAAAATAAACCTAAAAGATGTTGTGGAATCGAATTTCAAAATAAAACAGGTAGCTATAGTTCTTGCTCTGCATCGTGGTGTTCCTTGTAGAACATCCTGCACCTTATTCGATGAGGAAAGGACCGAGATCCCTTCACCGGGAGTGACTCCTTTAGCAATAACTGGCAGATGCTATGCACACGGTTTGTCTTTTGATCGCTTCTATAGTTTCTGCTTTGCACAGTGATATATATGATATATCCCGCACCTCATTCGGCTAGGAAAGGGTCGACGATCCCTTCACCGGGAGTGACCCCTTTAGCAAAACTAAAAAAGCCTCAAAAACATTCCATTTAAAAACCATTTGATTCCGCAACGAGATCAAGTTCAAAGCGTTAAAGGTTTTCACAAAAACCATTCGCAACCCTCCGTCATTTTAGAAAGTAGAGTACTTAGTATTCGTGCCGTGTTTGTTGACCTTAGTTAAGGCACAGTATACGGTAGCTAAGTGATGTCTTCCTACACCGCATATGATGCGATTAGTTAGGACAGTCGCGTGACTTTGTTGACCTTAGTTAAGGGTCATGTGGGTGGGTCTAATTAATCACGAAATGATGGGTAGAACTTGACTAGTGCTTATGATTTGTTGACCATAGTTAAGGTCATAAGTACTAGGGGTAAAAACCATTATCAGGAGTTTCAAGTGTTGAAACTTGCAATGAGATTGCATACCTTCTATGTGATAGTTGGATCCCGATACCCACTGCGAGTAATTGTTACTCCTGAGAGAGTTTTGCACTTTACAATTAGCCGATCAAGTAGGTATCTAGAAAGGTGTCAACGGGGTTACGCCTCTGGGAAAACGAGATTTACTGTAATTAGGTCCGTGCGAAAGCACGGGGAACCTCACTCAAAGTACCGACACTGGCCTGGCTGAAAGATTGGCGAACTTGTAGAGTGTAATTAATCCCGGCTAGTCTTTCCTTTTAGGGTTTGAAGGAAGATTTGATAAAAATAGTGGGAGCCATCCTGATTAGATAAAATAAATAACCAATCTAATCTTGCAAGAGCGCACACAGAGTGTTTTCTTTTCTCTCTCTCCAGGTAGCGACCATATCACGCCTTAATCAAGATAATAATATGGATGTATTGACCGAACCCGCTTGTTATACTGAGCTGGGGAACGTTGGTCCCGCTCCAACTTATAATTGTTATAAGACATAGCAGGAAATAGGGGAATACTAGAATTCCTATGCCGCCCAAACGAAGAAAGTGCATATGATGCATCTCCTTCGGGTATGTTCATTACAAAGAACTGTTTCTCAGTATCCTCCGCATCCTGGGTATTTGATACCGGATTAGGATCCCAGATATGTAATCTGTTACATAGGGCTACAAAAAGATAGAAAAACTGAGAATGGGTGATAAGTTTCATGAGACAGAAAACGGGGCAAGTGTTGCAGCCAAGTCTGTTGGTCACTGTCACCCTGTATTACCTATACATTGATTCTGAACAAATGCTATTAGATACCGAACCTGATATACAAAATCATATCGATCTCTTTATTTATTAAAGTAATGATAAAATTTTGTATTGCTGGATAATGTTTTGAACATTTCCTATATCAAAAGTTGATCGGTTCAGGCACGTTATCTAAAAGCATTGACGTTCTAAATCAAACTACAGTTCCTAGTATACAGAACACACACAAGAGGAAGAGTTCAGAAATGAACGAATCCTTCTTGAGGCATTGTAGACTAGGTCATATCAATGCGACCCGACTGGATGAAGTTACATTTTAGATGAATATTTAAATCAGTTTGAATTTACATCTTGTGAAACTTGCCAGTCATGTCACAAAGATTAGATGACCATAGCCCTGTTTATTGGAAACAGAGAAAGAGTTAATGAACTCTTGGGACTGATACATGATGATGTATGTAAGGTCTCCTGTCTACACATGCCAGGACTGGTTCTTTATACTTCATTATATTCTCTGATAATCTCTCAAGATTCAGTCATATGTTTCTGTTGAAATATAAGTCCGAAGCTTTTGAGGTATTCACAGAATATAAGTCAGAAGAAGAGAACCAATAACCAGGTATAAGTATTATGTCATATGATGAGATCAGGGAGGAGAATACTTGTGCATAGAATTCCTGGACTATTCTAAAGGAGAATGAGATTCTCTCTCAGTGTTACTCCTCTGAATACACCACAACACAACGGTGTATCGGGGTGGAGCAATCGCACAATAATAGATATGGTGTGCTCTATGATGAGTACTACTGAGTTTCATATTTCCTTTTGGGAGTTGTGCACTTGAGAAGCTGCATACCTATTGAATTAGGTTCGAATCAGATCACTGCCTACCACTCCATATAAGATATGGTATGGGAAGAGCCTATCTCTTAAGTAAGTTAAGATTTGGAATTGTCCGGCCTATGTCAAAAGCAAAATCCGGACAAGATCGAGGCAAGGTCAGTTCTGTAGAACTGGAAAGGTTCCAGCTATACAAAACTGCAGTTGATGATTTGACAGAACCAAAAGATTCTATAGTCCCCGACGAACCTCAGCCTCTCCGCCGATCTGGTAGGGTTCCTCACCTGCCTGAGAGATACCTCGGTTTCTCGATGACAATGGGAGCGAGGAATGCATCATGAGATGATGACCTAACTAGTTTCGAGCAGGTCATCAAGAGTAGGGACTCTATAAGAATGGCTGGATGCTTAGCGATCTGAGATGGAATCCATGTACACCAACAAAGTATGGACTTTGTTTGCTATATCTGAAGGGTTAAATCCCCATCAGTAACAAGTATATCTTGAGAAGATTACTCGGTGTAGATGGAAAAGTTGAGACTTTCAAAGCTAGACTTATTAAAGGTTTTCGTCATCGACCAAGAGTGGAAAATGATGAAACCTTTTCCAGAGACTATACTTAAGTCCATCCAGATCCTACTTATCATTGCTACATACCATGACTGCGATATCTGGTGGTTGGATGTCATGACTGCTTTTCTAAATACTGATTTAGAATAGAAAGTCTATAAGTACACGGCCAGAGGGCTTCGTAAACAGTGGGAGCAGCGGAAACATGTGCAAGTTGCTTTACAGGATAAAGCAGGCATCGCGGAGTTGGAACATCTGTTTTGATGTGGTAGTCAAAGAGTTTGACTTCATCAAAATGGTAGATGAAACTTGTATGTACAAAAGGGTAGTATGGAGTATGGTAATGATCCTCGTAGAGTACGTGGATGACATACTCTTGATAGGAAAGCAGTTTCCTATGCTACGATCGGTCGATCTCCTCTTATCACATAGATTCTCCATATAGGATCAAAGTGATACCTCCTAAATCCTGAAATTTGGGTCTATGAGATAGATCTAAATGGATGTTAGGATTCTCATTAATTGCAGTGAGATGGTATCAATTGATCCTGGGGAGAATCGCTGGAAGGGTTTCAGGGTAATAAAGAAGACTGAATGTCAGTCACAGGCATTGTCTTTACCCTCAGTAAAGGGACAGTATGTTGGAAGAGTTCCAAGCTAGATACCGTGGCAAACTAGACGATAAAGGCTGGTAACATCGCTATTAAAGATACTACCAAAGAGACAGTTTGGGTGTATATTGGTTCATAAGATGAACTAGGTTCCCACCATTGTGTGACAATGGAAGTGTGGCTTTGGCCAAGGAACCATGATCCCATCAGTGACCCAGACATATTCTGAGGCAGCATCACCTGATCATGGAGATAGTTGATCTCCAGGATGATCGAGGTAAGGAGAGTAGAATCAGAGGACAACACAGCGGATCCACTCACGAAGACCTTTTCCCAGAGAGAGACTCATATGGGATGGTTGAGTATTAGATACTGCAACCACTGCTACAGATGGCCCCAGTGCAAGTGGGAGATTGTTAGTTATATGTATGCCCTAGAGGCTATTACTGTACATTGGATGTATATTGTAGTGGATGCTGGGACATATATAGGTAGGACTTTCTTGCTCGACATGATAGTACGCTATCTGGTTGCTTTTTATCTTAACATGTATACTTTCTGTCTCTCTGATTACATGTTGATAAAGCCTTTAGGATGTGTACTCGACTTCCAGGACTATGATGCAGATCATACTAGTGGGGTCTGGGTAGTCAATGAGTACATCCTTCAATGTTCCTAGTCGTGGGAATATCGAGACGGGGCATCGATATTCCAGAGTAGACTAGCGTATATCTTCTCGACCCATGTGATGGGCGATGGATGATCCCATATCCATTGGTGTTTGACATCGGAGATGGTATGCGGGTGCTCAGTGGAGACTGGGTACACTGAACGGACTCGCTGAGAACTCCCAGATGGTATTATACCTCACGTCAGATGGCAGTTCTCTGGTGACACTGGTACAGCTTAGTCTGTTGACCCGAGATCGTCATAGAGTCTTGTGTGTCTTCCACTGTGCTTTGATTTCCACCCTACCACGGCTCTACTGAGGCGTGCAAACAGGTGGTTTTTGGGTACAGTCCCGATTCACATGGAGGCAATGAGCGATAGGAGGGGATTCGTCTCTCCCGGTATTGGGGGTTGATGTTGTGCTATGCTCAACTGGCCATAACAGGAAATCCCTGGCCAGGGTTGCGGTGATATACTGGTAAGAGTTATCAGTAGTTTCACGAATGTTATAGACCTTACGTCGGCATGACTTATGAAGCTACTGGGGTCTGACGTTTACCACCCCTAGGCGAGATATGCGGCATATCAGACGAACAGACCGGACCGTACGGTAAGTGTTACTGGATGGATTCACAGGAGTGTGAGCGGGCTTGCTCGTCGATCTTCTGATCGCTCAATACCCGGGTAGCCGTTACGTTTAGCAGACCGCTTGCGGCTTGTGGGTGTTTGATATGATCATCACCTGTTGCCGGCGTATTGACGAATCTTTAGAGTCCTACATAGAGGTTTTCTGGCTCAAGCGAAACGAAATAGGAGCGTATATGAGATATGTGCGGGACCGAGAATAATGCGTGTATGTGATACCGCATTCTATTCTCGCGATGTATGTATCGATTGGTTGTATGCGATATAACCTAGTTATCGAATCAAGGATTGATTCGATAAGTCGATACATTGGATACTAGTCGGTTATATACGACATGACCGGATCGTTAAATCAAGTGTTGATTTAATGATTTAATGTATAATTATATATTTGATATATTACTTTGCATTAACTAGTATTGGTTCACTTTAAATGGATTTTCTCACTTGAAATGCACATTGTATATGTGATATATATTTTTGTGCACTTGTTTGTATCATGTTTGATGATACATGCTCACTAGGGTTTGTGTAAAGATTAAACCGTGGTTATATGAATGGTTAGGGTTTTTGTTTATTTTCTTACTTATTTATTTATTTATTTTTGAAATGATAAAGAAAAGAATGGCGGCTTATTTTGTTTGTTTGTTGAAACTTCATGAAGTTTTGAACAAGTCCACCATTCTTGTCTCATGCTTAACCCTAACCATTCAAACTAACCATGGTTTATTCTCTACACCTAACTATGGTTGCTATATGATAAGTATTCATATTATTTTCTTTTTTGAATAACTTATCATATTCTTTCTTCTTCTTCTTCTTCTTCATCTTCAACAAGAAGAAAAGCTTGCCTTCATTAATGGCAACTTGAGCAAATGAGTGAGAAATCAAATTCTAAAGTGAACCCACCTCCTATTTTTTCATCCTCTACCTCTTGCCAAGTAGTATATGATGTTTTCTTCACAAGTTTCATGACTTGGTGAAGTTGGAGCTTGATCTTGAGTTGCCTCGACGTAGATTATCTTCGGTATCGAAGCCGACGACCTAGCCCGCCCATTTCTCCGATGAAGCCGATGCTAGAGTCCGGGATCCGATATGGACAGCGAGGGAACGTCATCATGGAGCTTAGGAGGTGGAGGACCGGATCTACAAAGGTTGTAGCCCCTTTCCTTTAGCTATAAATTCGTTTATTTGTATCGCATCGCCTATACATCTAGTTAACAATCCGTATTAGGGTTTCTCGGCACTTGTAAAATTTTAATTGGTCATGTTTGATCACTTGTGAGACTTCCTTAGTGTGCTAGGAACCCTACAAACTCAACGTGCAGTGTTGTGTTTTGAAGGGGTTTTGGATATATCGGGGGCCCCGCAGAGTTTTTACGGGGGTCCCGCTACCCGGATAGCGGGCTGGGGGTCAAGGGGGCTAGCAGCCCCCTTGCGGGACAGCGTCCCGACCCATTTTTTTTTAGAGGGATAGTGTTGTAGAGTATGTGTGTGTATATACATATATATAAAATAAAAAAACGGAAAGGGCATCCAAAGGATGCGTGGGAAAAAGCGCCAGCGCTTTAGGTGCTAGCGCTTTGAGCGCAAGAGCGTTAGCGCCCCACGTGTCAGCACGTGGGCGCTCGGGAGCTTGCTCTTTGGACCTAGCGCTTTGAGCGCACGTGGGCGCTCGGGCACTAGCGCTTTGGGCGCTTGCACTTTGAGCACAAGGGCGCTAGCGTTTTGAGCGTTAGCGCCCTACAAGTCAGCACGTGGGCGCTCGGGCGCTAGCGCCCCACGTGTCAGCACGTGGACGCTCGAGCGCTAGTGTTTTGGGCGCTGGCACTTTGAGCGCTAGCGCCCCACGTGTCAGCACGTGGGCGCTCGGGTGCTAGCGCTTAGAGCGCAAGGGCGCTAGCGCTTTGAGTGTTAGCGCCCCACGTGTCAGCACGTGGACGTTCGGGCGGCAAAAGGGACTTGGTCCCTGCAATGGGAGTTGTACTTCCAGAAAGGAGCACTTATTATTTTGTGTGTGTGTGTATATATGAGGAGTTAAACTCCTAGGATGTTTTGAAGCTGATGAAGCGCTTCTCCTCTTGAGCCCTAGTTCTTCCCCAAAGTGGGGTTTCTGGAGATGGGTCTCCTTCTTCTTCCTTTGTTAACCGGATCTTGAAGATTAAGAAATATGAGATTTTAAAAATCTCTCCTTTCTGAGATCTGATGGAAGATCTGAGTTTCCCTTTGTGGGTTTTGTGGTGAAAAACTATTTATTTTTATAAAAGGAAGAGTAAAACTCTTGATTTAATTCAAAAGAAAAAAGAAGGCTTAGAACCTTCAGAAAGGAGGAAAGAGGCACAAACCCTAGATTTTTGGGGAGGAATGAAAAGTATATTAGATATTTTCATCATGTTGCCTTATATAGGCTTACATACTTACATATAGCCCCTTGGGCTTTACAAAAATGGTATTTTGCCCATCCCATGGCTCGTGTGCCATTTCTTTTTGCAAATAAGCCATGGGCTTACAAAAATTTGGCTTTATGCCCATAAAAATTACATCAAAATTATTATATATTTTTTTATATGATTTGCATGGGGAGGCCGGCCGCTTCATGTTCCGGCTCGACTTGGGCATGGGCCCGCCTGGTTTGGGGTTGACCTTGACTTTGACTTGGTCAACCGGGGTGCAATTTTCGACCCCAACAGCGGTACTTGGATGTGCCAGCGCTGGCAGTGTCTTCTCTCTCTATGTGTCGCTCCCGAGATGAGAGAGCGGCGACTTGGGGAGTTTGTCCTGCTGTTTGGATACGGACAAGCGCATTCATGACGGACGCGAGCCGATCTATTCGAGCAGACAGTGCGTGAATGGCGTTCGGGGGAGGAGGGGATCCATCCGCGCCTCCGTTGTGAGGAAAACGGCGGCTAGTGCTTGGATCATCGCGATGATCACTCGCCATGAGTTCGAGATCAGAAGATCAACTTTTGTTGAGTGGAATTTTCGAAGTTCCCATAGACAGCGCCAACTGATGGAGCTCAGGATCTCCTTCAGATGTTGTCTTCCTTTGATCTGTCACAAGCGGTGATGAGTGGCTAAGATTAGATCGGAGGGTTGCCTCTTGAAGCGTGTGGATCTCAGTGGTCTTGATTTGGAATGAAGCCGAGCTACCTGCAAGAAAGTCCCAGGGTGGTTGTATCACCGTGGACCCTCCGACGATCAAGTTAGTCAAGGTATTTGGGCAGAGTAATGGCCTATTAGGGTAGAATTGCCTTACCTGAGTCGTCTGAGAGGGGGTTTATATAGTGGCAGCCATGAGCTGGCAGGCGCAAGATTTACGCCGGCCGTTATGCCTCTGGCATTACGCCTGCGTGAAAGGCGGGATCCCCCATTAATGACGAGATACGCTCGTTAATGGGGGAACGCGGTGGCGTGGAACACGGGATCGTGGGGAGGCGGATATCTCGCGTATGGCGAGATTCGCGGGGCCATGTCCGGGACGCTTATGATATGCGCTCTGGGTCGGTCGATGAGACTGAGGAAGCTGAGCTCGGCGGGAGGTCTAGAGGCGAGCGGGAGGCCGAGCAAGCTTGGTTCTGTGATAGCTCGGAGGCGAGCTAGGAGGGCTGAGGGAGCTCAGCATGCGGGAGGGCACAGATGCGAGCCGATGGTTGTTTGTAAGACGGGCATAGGAGTGATCTGGAAGCCCACCGAAGGTCGGGAACATCCTCGGGAGGAAGGCTTGGGGTACGCCTTCAATGTACCGTTCTTACTCCTTTCCCGTAAGCCTTGGACACTTCATCTGCCACGTGTCGTGAACTGGGAAGTTCTCAGTATTGAGCATCATTACTGATAGAAGATTCAATCGCTCCAGTTTATATTATGAAGATAAGTCTTCATTATATCAAACTAATGAAGCTTGAGGGTCTATTTTATGTCTTAATCTTAAATTGTGATCGGATCCATATGCCTGACCTATTCTTAGGTACAATGGGATGCCACTTGCTCATTGAGTCAATCGTATAGATCCGAGCTTTTAATAGAGGGATTTTGGTAGTTTAAATGTGGCTGCATGCATTGGCCCCATCAATGCAATTAATGATCATCTGCTATACGATACGATATTTATTCAAAGTTATATCTGAGTGAAATTTTATTGTTGAGATCTATTTTGTGATGAGTCAGTATTGCAATGTGCCTCAGGGTTCACATAGGCTGACATATCAGTTTCGAAAAATTAAAATAATTGAGTAAGATGCTCAGACAAGTAAAGTATCGGTCTTATGAACTCACTATTAATGTTTTCTAAGTCACTAACAATTGATTGATGTAATAGGATGATAAATAGGGATCAAATCGTTGTGTGGAAAAATTGAGGGCTAGGTTAATGTTTGATGGAATAAAAGTTGATTATTTCATTCATCACTGTCATGCCCTTCCTAAAAAGCTGCTAGGTCGAGTAGTTAGTTAGTGGAAATTACTTACGGCTAATTAATTGCCATCCTGTTTGGTTTCCACTCAAAGGAGACAAAAGTTTAAGGCCCAGGTAATCCTTTTCCTCCATTTAAATCCCAACATACAGTTTTCTACCGACTATATCTTAGCCATAGGACTTAAGCTGTATCATATGTTTGTTTCTGATAAATGGCAGAGTTGCACCTTATAATTGTTAGATATTTCTGTGTGATTTAACCAGCTCCACATCTGAAATTGAGTCAGAATGAATGGCTTATATCGGAAGCTGAACTTAAATATCTAGCAGCATAAACATTTGAAAGTAACTCTCGTCTCTGTCATAAAATTGATTATTTATATATGGGGGGGCCTTACATTTCATTATCTCCACATGCATCTGTCGTCTGACTTGTTATGGTTGTCGATTGTGCTCTTGACATTTCTAAAATGTTCCTTTCATCCCCTTCTACTGACTATTATTCAATTGGTCTGAATATTTAAACTACTGTATATTGACCCTGCTCTTGCTTATATTTTACCGATATCCTGTTAGAATATATCCATGTGATTCTATGTGTATTTTTTATTTCATATGTACTGTATTAGTCTTATATCTTATGTGGTAGGAATATTTTCTCCGATATGCACAACCATATTAGGTCGTTTAATATTGGATTATAGCAACACAAGGACCCAGTTTGCACTTAGCCATTTACATGTGTGCATCGACAGGAGGAGAACATCTAGGAGGAACATCTATCGAACATTTTCTTTTCGTTAGCTATATAGTTAATTTCTAGCAGCCACCGAATTTTTTTCAATAGATCATCAATTTCTGATCACCATTGAACCTGATTTTGTCTATTTTCAGCCTTAAAAATTCATGGCATTAAAAAGGTTATCCATCATTGTCTGAGTGTTGATAGAGAAAGAAAAAACCGAGCTATTAGAAAGACTACTAAAACCTCAAAGTAAGTCTCTGTCTTGTCCTAATGCAAGGACACATTAGTTTTCATTGGCCCTCTTTGTGTGAATCAGTTATCTGAGTTATATTTCATAGACTGTCACTGTTGTGCTAATTGTGATAGATACCCTCGGTTCACCGTTTGGTAGCTACAACCCCCCCCCCCCCCCCTCTCTCTCTCACACACACACACACCCCTACACACAAAATCCATCTTGTCAAAATTGTTCTGTCCATGATAGGCCATATATGAATTCGGACTCTATAGTTCTTAATGTCTGATCGGACTCATTTTGCTTCTGCCCCTCCATCACACTGTAACTTTGAAGCTATGATGTTTTTACAACGATTGTTGTGAGGTATATAGTTAATACTCTAACTTGTTTTCTGATGACACTTATATTGTAACGATGGCTGCGAAGAATTTTTTTGAATAATTAAAAAAGGGAGGAATTGCGTCACAAGGATTACAGAAACCGAGTAGTATTGAATTTGAAAATATAAAGGCAAACAAGATGCTTGGAGATAGCTATAAGGGGTTTTGGTTTGCAGCATTTTGAAAATGAATATTTGTTGCACACAACACATGGTGCATGCAACATTTCTTGCAAGAAACAATCACCAAATCCTTTGTTTGGTTGAATGCAATTATTGTAGGAAAAATGTTCATGTCCATTGCAAATCCATTGTTAGGATGAAAAAATATTGGTGTTGAAGCTATATGATTTCCAAATCATGTGTTTGGTATAGCTTTTATGGATTTGCAATAAATGGTATCCCGTTACCTTTTCAATTGTGGTGAGGTTCCCACTATCATAAATATTAAATGCCCAATTTACAAGGTATCTAACTTTAAAAGGTAAGCATCTCAAATAGTTTTGGAAGGTGATGAGACCAAAGCTACGTAGCTCCAAAGCCTCCAATTCCAAACCTTTGGAAATGTAGCTGCATCTATAACTTTTTATTATTTTATCTATGAAAAATTGGCATTTATTTTTTATTATTTTAAGAACTTGCAACATTTACTCCAGCTAAATTGGCCGCAACATTTGCTGCAATTTTTTTTTATGCTTTTTTACAGCTTGCTTTTCGAATCCAAGTTCAATTGTTGCTAGCCGAATATTGGAAAAATGATAAAACTTAAGTTTTTGGAAAAACGATTGCTTTCCCACGTTGGAATTTCTGTTTTCAGATAATAACTAAGTGGTGCCTAACTTGTGAGTGACCGTTTCTTACATTTTTGGCCTCTCAAGGTTTTCCGGTCTTGATGGAGCTAGTAGTCACTAAATAAATTATATTTAAGGTGGCAATTTCAAAGTTGTGACCAGTTAAGATTGATCTTGTTTACCCTCTTTATGACCTCTAACGATTGTATCGTTAAGAAAAGGTAGAATTTAAACAAAACAAAGTTTTAGTATATGAAAGTTTTGATCAGAAGGTCCTGTGTTCAAGACTTCCGATAAATGCAATCACTTACCGTTAATTACACCCTATTGTCTTAGGAAATATCTAGACAAGATACCTTGTTAGTTTATTCTAAATCGCATCAGTTTAAATAAAGATCACATCACATATATATGTACTTGTAAATAACAAAGAATATAAAAGAAACATCAAAAGGAGTTTCATTGATATCGATTTGGTACAAGTTTAATACATTACATTCATTTACATCTCAAGAGCTTATACAAAGGAATTTACAAAATACAAGTATATTTTGAAAGAAGATGGGGTTTTAATATCAAAAGATAATACCATTCAATGTTAAAGTGGGCACTTTCATTTGTAAGACCCAAACTGTAATATTTTATAGGTGGATAAATTCAACGAGGCTTACACTATAATCAAGTATAGAAACCGACGCTAAAAAGGGGTTATAAACAAGGCAGCCATCCGAGGGGTCGGGTGGGGTCCCAACCATCTGGTGGGGCACCCGATCCATCGGGTGGGGTTCTATCGGGTGCCCCCACCATTAGGTTGGGGTCTTATCGGTTGCCCTCACCATCGAATGGTGTCATCATTTGGGGTCCCGGTTATCGCGTGGGGTCTTGACATCGGGTGGGACCCCACCTTTCGGGTAGGGTCTTGACGTTCGGGTGAGGGTCCCGCCCCTTTGTTTGATAAGTGGAGAACACTTCACTTTAAATGTCTCAAATATGTTTTGAAAAGAACATAGAATTTTAGTCTATATTCAAAGTTCATTCAACGATATAAATTTTATAGTTTTTATGTCCATTCATGGTCTCTTTTCGAAGAATAATGAGTTATCTTTCATACATATTAAACGGTTCGCGATTTGGCGCTCTTAGGTAAGAGTTATGGACGTTTTTGTCGGAAATGTCTTGACTGACAGATTCCAGCCGAAAATCTGTTTGAAGCAGATACCCTTTTTTAAGTTAACTAAAACTCTTTCATTTTAACATTTATGGTTATGTATGGTCTCGTTTTGAAGCTTAGCGAGTTAACTTTCATTTGCTTCTGTTGGAAATAGTCAACAGTAAGATATTTTTCAGATTAGTTAGAATCTGTTTGTAACAAAATCTGTTCATACTTAGTTAGAATCTGTTTGTAAGTTTCTTATTTTATTGTTTTCCTCATATCTTCCTATACTTGTGTAATAAGGCTATAAAAAGATCCTCTCTGTATACTGAATTTTTTGTGAAAGAAAGTTTAATTCGCTTATATAGTATCAGAGCGGTAAAACTTTCTCCAAAAAAATCATTATTTTTTCTCAATCAAAAGAAATCCCAGTTTCTTTTTTCCCAGCCATAATGTCCTCCATTCACAAAAGGGATCGGAACACTAGCCAGAGTCCTTTACAAAAACAGGCTTTGCAGATCGAGTCCGAGGGTTCTCAGGAGTCAAGAATCAACTCAGGATCGCCTCCATTCACAAAGGAACAACTGGAGCACCTGTACAAGTTCTTTAACTCTACCGCAGACCCGTCAACACAACCCTCCTGTTCTTTAGCCCAAACCGGTAACAATCACCATATCTCTTTTTCATGTATCAATCAACTTCCTTGGATTCTTGACTCTGGAGCAACTGATCACATGGCCAGTTGCTTCACATTATTTTCAACCTACACACCCTGTGCAGGAAACAAAAGGGTAAAAATTGCAGATGGTTCGTATTCTGCTATAGCCGGCCAAGTAACCATCACAATCTCTCCTTCTTTAACCCTTCTTAATGTTTTACATGTTTCAAAGTTTTCCTGCAATCTGATTTCCATTATAAAGCTAACTCAAGACCTTAAGTGTCAAGTTAAATTCATCTCCTCATTATGAAATTCAGGTTTTGGACTCGGGGACGATGATTGGCAATGCTAGGACCAGTGGATGTCTCTACTTGCTTGAAGAAGGATCTCATCTCAATAAGTCTGGGTCTAGTTTGTGTTTTCAGTCCATGTTTGTTTCTCGTGACAATGAATTAATTATGTTACATTTTCGTCTAGGTCATCCTAGTTTCCATTATATGTTGTATTTGTTTCCAAAGTTGTTTCGGAATAAAAATCCTTCTCAATTTCAATGTGAAGTATGTGTTTTTGCCAAACACAAAAGGGCAATTTATCTACCTCGGCCCTATAAAACTTCAGCACTGTTTGCCTTAATCCATAGTGACATTTGGGGACCATCCCACGTTTTATTTGTTTTCGGAAAAAAATGGTTTGTTTCGTTTATTGATGATCATATTAGAGTCCTTTGGGTATTTTTTCTAAAGAAGAAATCAGAAGTTGAACAAGTTTTCAAAACCTTTTATGCCATGGTTGAAACACAGTTTAACACAAAAATTCAGAATTTTCGTGATGACAATGGACGTGAATTTTTTAACGAAACCTTGGGAGATTTTTTTTTGCAAAAAAAGGTATTATTCACCAAAGTTCTTGTATTAACACACCGCAACAAAACGGTGTGGCTGAAAGAAAAAATAAACACATTCTTGAAATTGCTAGGGCATTATTATTCACCAACCATGTTCCAAAAACATTATGGAATGAAGCAATTTTAACAGCAACCTATCTTATTAATAGAATGCTCTCGAAAATTCTCAATTTTAAAAAACCTGTTGCCTTGTTAAAATCCCTTTACCCTCAAAGCCGTCTTGCAATCTCGGATCTGCCGTTGAAAATTTTTAGTTGTACCATATTTGTTCACAATCACAACCCCACTAAGGGTAACTTGATCCAAAATCGAAAAATGTGTTTTCATTGGCTACGCCACGAATCAAAGAGGGTATAAATGCATGCTTTGATTCTTTATCAAATAAAATATTTATCACAATGGATGTGTTGTTTTTTGAAAATAAATCTTTTTTTAAGCCTCCTCTTCAGGGGGAGACAAATAGTGAAGACTCGGTTTCTATAAAAAATAGTTTCTCAAAAATACCCAACTTAATCCCACATACAAATTCACAAGATCTAGTTTTTTTAAATCAAGACATGTTAGACCAGTCTTTTGAACACCTAGCAAACCAAAACAGTGAAAATTCACTCGACACTCAAAAAAGGTCCTTGAAAACTCAGAAAATATGTCTGTTGAAAACTCGGTTCCTTTATTAGAAAATCCGGAAAAATCCCATAAAAATAGGAACACACCACCGACTCCTAAAACAACTTGCCCCGTGGATTTAAATCCACCAGAAGCTGATGTGGAAATTAAAACTTAGAAAAGGAAACAACATAAAACAGGTCTGGAAAAAACGCAAAAGGAGCATTTAATTGAGATAGATCCTTCTCCAGGAGCAGAGGCCGACTCTGTCCAGCCCCACCAAGAATCCGACTCGAGAACATAACCGGATCACAGTGAACTGGATCTTCCCATAGCCCTCCGAAAGTCCACAAGGTCATGTACTAGTCGTCCCTTGCATCCAATGTCAAAATTTGTGTCCTCAAATAATCTCTCACCCAGTTTTTCGGCCTTTACCTCTAATGTGTCTACTGTGGAGATTCCAAAAACTGTACAGGATACTCTGAGAGCTCCAGAGTGTAGAAAGGTGATTTTCGAGGAGATGGATGCACTTGAGAAAAAACAGACTTGGAATATGGAGGAGCTGTCGAGAGGAAAGAAGACTGTAGGATGCAAATGGGTATTCACACCAAAGTTTCGTGCAGATAGAACCCTAGAACGATATAAGGCGAGACTTGTTGCTAAAGGGTTCACTCAAACATACGGGATCGACTACACGGAGACTTTTGCACCTGTGGCTAAGCTAAACGCGATCCGGATTTTGCTGTCAGTTGCAGTAAACCTCGATTGGCGACTTCAACAACTGGATGTGAAGAACGCGTTTTTGAATGGAGACCTGGACGAAGAAGTGTACATGGAACCTTCGCCGAGGTTTGAAAAATGGTTCGGCTCCAAAGTGTGCAGATTGAAAAGATCACTTTACGGTCTTAAACAATCTCCATGAGCTTGGTTCGAACGTTTCCATCAATTTGTGAAAGGGCAAGGATACAATCAGGCTCAGGCAAATCATACCATGTTCTACAGAGTCTCGAGACATGGAAAAATTGCAATACTAATTGTTTACGTTGATGACATCATTATTACAGGAGATGACGAGAAAGAGATCAACCAGTTAAAAGGAAGTTTCGCCAAGGAGTTCGAAGTAAAAGACCTGGGAGAATTGAAGTATTTCTTGGGTATGGAAATTGCTCGAAGTAAGAAAGGCATTGTCGTGTCTCAACGAAAGTATGTTCTCGATCTTCTCAAAAAAATAGGGATGACAAACTGCAAACATGCGGAGACACCGATAGATCCGAATAAAAAGCTCGGAGAATTTACACAGAGCCCGCCAGTGGACATTCCACAATACCAGAGGTTAATGGGAAAATTGATCTATCTCTCACACACGTCCCGATATCACCTTTGCAGTGAGTATGATAAGCCAATTTATGCACTCACCTCAAGAAGAGCATCTTGATGCAGCATATAGAGTTTTGAAGTATTTAAAAGGCGCACCAGGAAGAGATTTATTCTTCAAAAAAGGTGAGACTCGCAGCGTCGAAGTATTCACTGACGCGGATTGGGCAGGTTCCATCGTAGACAGGAAGTCAACTTCAGAGTATTGTACGTACGTGTGGGGGCAATCTAGCTACATGGCGGAGCAAGAAACAAAGTGTCGTGGTAAGGAGTAGTGCGGAGGCAGAATTTCGAGCCATGGCCAACGGTATTTGTGAAGTTCTGTGGGTTCAACGGGTACTACAGGAAATAAAGCAGCCTATAACTCAGCCACTAAAACTATACCGTGACAACAAAGCTGCCATCAGCATAGCACACAACCCCGTACAGCATGACAGAACGAAGCATATTGAAGTCGGCCGCCACTTCATCAAGGAAAACCTGGATGCCGGTACCATCTGTATCCCCTACATTCCGACAAAAGAACAAACTGCAGATATCTTTACAAAAGAATTATTCAAAGCAGTGTTTGAGGGACTCATAAGCAAGTTGAGCATGATGGACATCTACGCACCAAGTTGAGGGGGAGTGTTGGAAATAGTCAACAGTAAGATATTTCTCAGATTAGTTAGAATCTGTTTGTAACAAAATCTGTTCATACTTAGTTAGAATCTGTTTGTAACTTCTTTATTTTATTGTTTTTCTCATATCTTCCTATACTTGTGTAACAAGGCTATAAAAAGATCCTCTCTGTATACTGAATTTTTTGTGAAAGAAAGTTCAATTCGCTTATAGCTTCGAACGGATCACAACTTGGAGCTCTCGGGTGAGAGTTATGGTGGTTTTTCTTGGATGTGTCGAAGGAGGTGAAAATTTGGATAGAGTTTCCCCTTGTATTCTTGGGTTTTGTTTATGAGAAACATAAACTTTTAGTGTCTACGTTCTTATATATGTGGAAAAATAGGATTTCCCGTACTTTCTGAGTGGAAGAATAGGGTTTCTCTTACTTTACGAGTGGAAGAATAAGGTTTCCCCTACTTTCTTTTGTTCATAGAAGAAGGAATGATGGGGTTTTCTTAACTTTACTTTGTTTATAAAAGATAAGGTTCCCCTATTTCTAATTATTTTGTAGAGAACATATGGTAGTTTATGCTTCTACTTGTTTTGTAGAGAACATATGGTGGCTTATGCTTCTACTTGTTTTGTAGAGAACATAGTATAGCCTATGTTTCTACTTGTTTCATGATAACATAGGATGGCCTAAATATGGAAGAAAATAAAGCCTATTTTCAAGTTCTACTTTTTTTTATTTCTTCTTCTTCTTCTAAGATAAAAAGAGAGAATTGAGGAAGTAGGATAGAAAATGGATTCATTCCCTTTACTTCTTTTTTTTATGGTGTATATATATGAATGAGGGTAGCTATGAAACTACTACTCATTTTGAGAGAAGTGGGAGAAGAGAATAACTTCTCACCCATTTCTCTTATATATATATATATATATATATATATATATATATATATATATATTATTAAGTTTATTTTTTACTTTCATATATATATATATATATATATATATATATATATATATATATATATATATATATATATATATATATATATTAGGTCTAACAAATGCCTTCCGAGCCCGTTTGGGCTCAGTCGGAGCCACCCAACCCCTTTTTCCCTTTCTTTCATCTTTTTTTGTGTCAACAAATGCTCCCCATAAATGAGTGTATACAACCAAGGTTGCACGGATATGGACACGGGAACACAGACATGATACGATGCGACAAGGCGATACGTCAAAATCCCAAAATATAAGATACAGAGACATAGGGATATATATAGATAATATAATTATAAGAAATATAATATCATATCATTGTAACAACATATTCAATAAAAACCTTAGCATTTTAACATTTTTTTATCGTATTTATCAAATCTTAGCAAAAAACTTAGTTATTTTATCACAACTTTAGTAAAAATATGATTTTAGCATTTTTTTTCTGCCCATATTTAACATATTTCAGCAATAACAATATAATTTTAGTGGTCTCCTAACCGTACATAACATAATTTGAGAAAAATCATATAGTTTCAACATTTTCCTAACAAATTAACAAAAATACCTTATATATCTCACATAGAAATTATACTAAGTAGCAAAATTGAGTAAAATAAAAAGAAATATCAACAAATCAAGAAATTTATAATAATATTAAGGTTTTCTGCTTTAATTGAAAAAATCGTCTTTTGCGTCTTGGTTTTACTAAAACGCGTTTGACACGTGTCCGAATCCAAAACTGTCTTGTTTCAAAATGGGACACGAAAAATATGTGTCGGACACGTGTCGGGCACGAATCCGTGCCCGACATGGATACGGAAACCAAAGAGACGTGTCCGTGCAACCCAGTATACAACTCATTTAAGTTGTATGCACGAGATTGATGCGTTTTTCCTTAACAATTTACTGGAAGAATCTCTCTCGGGTAAACTTTTAACTTGAAGTCCTCTTGGGACGTAATCATAAACATTAGTTTAACATCATACGGACATAAAAGTCATTTTGACGTTTCTTAGGACATGACATTTAACTCAAAGTCCTCTTGGGACACAATCATGAAATTTAGTTTAATATCATTTCGGATATAAAAGCCATTTTGACGTCTCTTAGGACATGACTTTTAATTCAAAGTCTTCTTATGACGTAATTTCGTGAACATTAGTTTAATGTCATTTCGAACATAAAAGTCATTCTGACGTCCCTTAGGACATGACTTTTAATTCGAAGTTCGCTTAGAACGTAATTTTATGAACATTAGTTTAACGTTATTTCAGACGTAAAAGTCATATTGACATTCTTCAGGACATGACTTTTAACTCGAAGTCTTCTTAAGACATAATTTCATAAATATTAGTTTAAAATCATTTCGGATATAAAAATCATTCTGATGTCTCTTAGGACATGACTTTTAATTCGAAGTCCGCTTGGGACGTAATTTCATGAACATTAGTTTAAAATCATTTCGGACATAAAAATCATTTTGACGTCTCTTAAGACATGACTTTTAATTCGAATTCCGTTTGGGACGTAATTTTATGAATATTAGTTTAATGTCATTTCGGACATAAAAGTTATCCTGACGTCTCTTAAGATAAGAATTTTAACTTGAAGTTCTCTTGGGACGTAATTTCATAATCATTAGTTTAAAATCATTTCGGACATAACTTATCAGATAAACCTTAGATGAACATCCTTTTCGGACGTGCTCAACTTATCATGGCAAGTAATATTAGTTTGAAGTCATCTCGGATCAATGTAGAGTTTCATTGGTATTTGAACACAAGGTAGAAGCGAAGAACAGCGAGCGATCTCTAGTCTTCATCCTTTACTTGTGTAACAAATATTCAATTTCCCAACAAAATCCTAATAAACTTGAGACACTTAAATTCTTGCCGGAAATAAGTGAGTAAAGTTTAGTTTAAAGTCATTGCGGACATAACTTGACATTTGGAATTTGATAATTGAAATTTGGAATTTGAGATTTGAGAGTTTAAGACTTAAGATGTGAGAGATTGAGACTTCAGATATTTTGAGAGTTTTGAAACATGAGATTTGAGAGTTGGTGACTTTAAACTTGGAATTTTTCTTTTTTTAGTTTAAAGTCGTTTTAAAGATAAAACTTGAAAGGAAATTTGAAACGGGGCCGGATTCGGAGTCATAAACTCAATCAAATCTGTAAAACCCACGTACGAACATTTTGCGCGCATCGTGAAATATGATCGGTGAGTATCCTTATATGGTGTACCAATCTCCCCATTTTATATATTGAATGGTTCGGATATTTGTCGCACGGCTTTATGAAACAGGATCGATGAGTACCCTTATATGATATACCCATCTTTCTATTTCTAAGTTTGTATATTTGTTTTGTGATTTTATTAAATAAGATTAACAAGTATCCTTATGGTATACTCATCTTTCTATGTCAGATGTTTGTACTTTTGTTGACATCATTATGAAATTTTTAGGAAACTGGATTATCGAGTATCCTTATATGGTATGAGGTTAATGGAGGAAAGATGCCATGGGAGGGAATTTCCTTCTATGGCGTCGGAAAAATGCATTCTCCATGATTTTTTCCGACGATCGGCACGCATCATCTCTATCTTTATTATCTAAGACGTGGATACACCAAATTTCATGTGATTATACCATTTTTTCACCGTTGATTTAGTTGGTGCAAAATTAATGGTTTACCGACAATAGAACTTTTTACATTACTAATTCAACGGTGAAAAAGTCATGGAATCATATGAAATTTGGTGTATGCACATCTTAGATGATAACGATGATGATGATGGATGCCGATTGTCGGAAAAAATGGAGGTTGTATTTTTCCGCCGCCATAGGAGGATGGCCTCTTTCCTCCATTATTCTCATATGGTATCCCGTCTTTTCCGTTCCATGTATAAAGCTTTATCACATGGTTTTGTGAAATAAGATCAATGAGCATTGTTAAATAGTATACTCGTCTTTCTATTTGGTATGAGACAAGATTGACAAATATCCTTTTATAGTATACCCATCTCTCTGTCTTGTATATATCATTGTGCTGTAAAATAAGATTGGTGAATAATGCCCATCTCTTTGTTTCACATATATGTTTTTGTAAATATTTTGCACAATTCTATAAAGTGAGATCAATTAGTTCCCTTACATGGTATACCCATCTTTCTCATTTTTCATTTCTACCATATGTAGGCTTTTCGCAATGTGATATTTTACCGTATGACTAAAAGATAAACAATTTGGTGAGTATTCTTTTAGGATATACCCGGTTTATTTTTGGTCTCTCCTTCTAGAGTATTTGCACGACGACTGAAGATGAGTTATGTGAGTCATCCTATAAAGATGTGCCCAACTCATCTCAAGTTTGATTGTCCGATAAACATTTATAGGGGGCCGGAAGACCATAATTTAGTTGGTTTTAAGCCTATCCCTGTTGTTTGAATTTTTTGAAAGCAGGGCCGAATACGAAGTATTTCATGCATGAACATACTCATTTCGATTGGCCAATCTGCATGTGTTTGGGTGGACCTCATTACGGGACCATGTGAAATAGATCAATAAGTGCCCTTATATGGAGCAACTGTCTTTCTACTTTTGGTGCCGTCGTAAAGGGTTTTCCTGTAATGTGGATATTTTACCGCGAGACCAAAAGATAAACGATTTGGTGACTGGACATAAATCATATGGGTCGCTCTTAGAGCATGCCCGACTTATCTCGAATCTGATCCAAATCCGATGAACGTTTAAAGGGCGCCAGAAACTCACTATTTTATTGGGTTTCGGTCCTTTCCCGGTTTGATATATAAGCAGGGCCTAATATAGAATATTTCGTCTATGAAAATATTCTTTTTGATTGGCCTATCTGCATGTTTGTAGATATCATTTCGTGACCATATGAAGCGGAATTTTGAATCCCCTTCCATGGTTATACTCAATCTTCTACTTCGGGTGTCGTCTTTTTTTGGTTTTTCCGTAACATGGATATTTTACCGCTAGACCAAAAGATAAACGATTTGGCGAGTATTCTTTTTGGGGATATACTCTGATTTATCTTTGATACCGCTTTTAATGGTTTTGCACGGTGACTGGAGATAAATCATGTGGGTCACCTCTTAGAGCATGCTTGACTTATCTTGAGTCCGATCCAAATCCGATGAACGTTTAAAGAGGTCGGAAACCATCATTTTTTAGGTTTTGGACCTGTCCCAATCTTGTATGGGGCCAAAATTGCTATTTTAAATTTATTTTGGGAATGTCCATGTTTAATGTATTTAAAGTAGGGCCTAAATAAAGTATTCTAAATAAAGTATTTCACCTATAAGAATACTTTATTTAATACTTTATTTATTTGGCTTATCTGTGTGTATATGTATACCGGTAAAACCAGTTAGGAAATACTTTTGTTGAGAGTATATCCTATTAGTTTTGTTAGAGCTTGAAACTTTTTAGTATTTGGTGTGAACTTCTTTGACATTGTTGTGGTTGAATTCTTTTCCTTTATTTGCGACATTTTGATTTGAGATAAAGAAGAGGTACGGCCTGGTTTTTGTTGCCTAAGCGTGGTACTTTAAGTGTCGACCGTTAATAGGAGGCATATGTATGTTTTTTATGAGTGTCGATAAGTTGATAGGACCCACTCTCATAAACGATCTATATGATATAAGGGCCTTTCCAATTTCGTTCAAATTTTCCTCCTGCTTTATGATTCATGATTTTGGGGCCACGCAATACTAAAACTAGTTTTTCCTTAAGCGAATGCTCTAGGTTTGACTAGTTTGTTATATGCACGCGTCATATGGGCTCTATAAATCTCCAAAGTTTGTTGAGGTTTAAACTGTGTATCGTTTAAAGTTTCTAACTCTTCCAATATTAGAATCACATTTTCTTCTGTAGTTATCTCTTCATGCATAGAAACTTGAAGAGACAATATTTGGATTTCAAGTGAGAGTACAAACGTCTGTCCCGAACACTAGTTGATATGGCGTAGATTCTGTGGGTGTCTGGTACGTAGTCCGATATGCCTATAAGGCTTAGGTCATTTTTGTGTGCTGATCCCGTTTGTTCTTGAGAATTATCTTTTTGAGCAATTTAATCAGACTTTTGTTTATCTCTTCGGCTAAATCAGTAGCTCTTGGGTTGTATATGATCGAATACCGCCAATCAATATTATGTGATCGAGCGAATCTTGTTATTTTACTACTTTTAAAATAAACCTATGTCCGTTTGACTACGGAGGATTAATCGAGCTAATTAGTACCCCACATTTCGAAGGGTCATGATGATGTTGTAGGATGTAGCGGGTTTGGGTTGGCCACCCATTAATCAAATTAACTAAATTTTATCTACTAATTTACTTTGCCAAATTCATTAGCTTATCTTCTTCAAACAATACTTGATCTATTTGAGATCTTATTTGAGTACAATTTTATTATATGTTGTAATGGGATCCACGATGTCGATCTCGAAAATTGTGATTGATGAAACGGATGATAAAAAAAAGGTCATATAATAACGAGGGAAAATTTTGGGTTGCAGAGTTTATTAGATTATTCATCACTATATTGCATTCTATCAAAGTCACTGGGTGGAAAATTTCAACTAACAAGTAAATTATTTCTTCAAACATACTAACTAATTGCCACCTTGTTTGCTTTCCACTGAAAAGAGACAAAAGCTAATGCTTATCGAATCTTTTTTCTTCTATATAAATTGAACAATCTTCTACCGCTTACAGTTTTGGCCTAAAGATTTGAGATGTGTTGAGATACTATGGCAGAGTCGCAACTTATAGTTGTTAGATTTTCATGAGTTGTTTTAACCAATTCCTCATCTGAAATCGAGTCAAAATGAATGGCACATATAAGATATCTGCTTTCAGGTTGCCATCCTAGGATTAATTGTACATCAACCTAAAAGGTTGCTATTAGCAAGAAGAGAAAGGATAAAGAAATGGAAGACAGTAGACGGAAAACTATAAAGAACTTCTCGATCAACTTGCAAATTTACTTTCATCCTATGATACCTTCAATTCTTATCCGCAATATATAGGATGGTACATAGGCGACCTGATGGTGCCAAATTGGCATGGATCATGTTATATAAATTCCTAGAAGTCACGGACGATCCCGAAAGCTGCCAAGCATGGTTTAGAATGACTTAAAGAATTAACCGCATTTAGTAATTAAGCTACTTTAATTTATACCATGTATATACGTTCTTAGCGTATAATGTAATGGAAAGCAAAGAAGCTTGTCGGTCTATTTTATGCTTTAATCTTAAATAATGATTGAGATCCACACCTTTAGGCTGCCATGCCTTTTCTTAGGTATCAAGGATGGAGTACAATTTTCTTTTATACCGATATGGGCTCCCCGGTATCAATCTCGAAAATATATGATTGATGGAATGGGAAGATAAAGAAATACCAATTAATTGTGAGCGGAAGAAGTTATAGCATTCGATATTCCTATGATATTATCGTGGTCTGCAAAGTTGATTAAATAATTCATTACTATAGTGCTCTCCATCAAAGTCTCTGGGTGCTGTAGTTAATGGAAAGCTACAACTAAGAAGTAGATTATTTCTTTCACTAATTATATTTTGGCCTAATGACTAAGGCTGTATTTTACATTTTAAAATAGCAAACCAAGACAGAAATACAACTAGTAAGCATTAAATATCCAAGGGTAATTGAACCGATTCGACACCTGAAAACCAAATGAGTGGTATATGAGAAGCTGAACTTAAAAATATCTATCAATTTAAACATTTGCAATTAAGTCAAGTGTCTGCATTTTTTTTATTTGGGATGAATCTAAGTGTCTGCAGTTCATATGCGTTATCTTTAACTGGTTGATCTTTTAGTGTCAGATTGGATCTGACGCGTGTCGGATCGCGTCAAGATGTTACCTTCCGTTGATCTGCTGTTGGTGGCGGTAGACGGCTGGGATTTGAGTTGAGGCTGGCTCCTGAAGCGTGTGAATCTCAATGGGTTTGAGGTTGTTGGGGCCGAGTTACCTGCAAGGAAGTCCTGGAGTGGTTGTACCACCAAGGACCCTCCGACGATCAAGTTAGATTAGAGATCCGAGCAGAGTAACAGTCTAGTGAGTGGAAAATGATTTACTTGAGTCGTCTGGAAGAGGGGTTTATGTAGTAGAAGCAATCAGGCAGGCAGATGCGAGAATCACGCCGGCCGTTACGCCCCCCGACATCACGCCCGCGTGATGAGCGGGATCTTCCTTTAATGGCGAGACATGCTCGTTAATGGAGGATCGTGATGACGTGGAACGCGGGATGTGGCCGGCGGATATCTCGCGCATGGCGAGATTCACAGAGGCGAGACGGATGCACCTGTGATTGACGCCGTTGGTCGGTCGATGGGACTGAGAAAGATGACCTCGGCGGGAGAGCTCGCGGACGAGCGGAAGAGCCGAGGTATCTTGGTTCTGCGGTAGCCCGGAGACGAGCCGATAGGCCAGGAAGGCCAATTGTGTAGGGGGCTCGGAGGTGAGCTAGCGGTTGCTTGTTTGTAAGACGGGCATATGAGTGGTCTGGTCGGCCACTGTAGGTCCTTTCTTATGAGCTTCGGGACACGTCATCGGCCACATGTCGCCATCTGGGAGATCACTGATATCGAACATCATCATTAGCCCCCCACTCTTGTCCCGGCCAGCTGACGGGTCGGGTCAAGAGTGGTCTGCCTGGTCACCCGAGGTGAGCTCCTTTCCGAAGATATCGCCGGGGTGTGTTCCCGGACAAATATGTCGTATTCTCTTGATGACGTCAGCCAATCAGGGATCAGATCTTCCATTAAAGAGGATGCGTCGGATCGTGCGTACGTTCACCGAAGCGACTGCCCACGTGTCGGGCGCTGGTTGGGTGATGCGATGGGCCGCAGGTTTCCTGCGCCCGATGAGGTAAGGCCAATGTGCGCGTGACAGGTGGAACGATGGTGGCCGTTGAGTGCGAAGAGTCGCTTTGGCGGGAAATGACCGTCGCCGTTGGATGCGTTACGCCGGCTGCCATAAATAGAGGCGGGGTCCGCGTGAGAGCCCATCCCTCTTCATAATTTTCTCGTCTTGAGTCTCGTTAGCTCGGCGCTATCTTTCTTAGGTCGGAATCCCTGCGTTTTTTCTTCCGAGGACTTCTCTGCATCAGGTTAGACGTCTTCCTCTGGAGAGTCTGTAGATGTAGTTTGGGGTAGAATTTAGGGAGCACCCCGTAGATTCTTCCTTTTCTTTCTTCTGCTTCTTATCCTTCTGAGTCGAGCATGTCTGCGCCTCCGTTCCGAGGACAGAGCGTTAATGGCGTTCGGGGGAGGAGATTCGTCTGCGCCTCCGTTGTGGGGGAGGCGGCGGCTGATGCTTGGATCGTCGCGGTGATCGCTAGCCATTGGTTGAGATCGGAAGATGGACTTTTATTTTTGTGGAATCAAGGATTTCCCACAGACGGCGCCAGCTGACGCGTGTCGGATCGTGTCAAGATGTTACCTTCCGTTGATCTGCTGTTGGCGGTGGTAGACGGCTGGGATTTGAGTTGGGGCTGGCTCCTGAAGCGTGTGGATCTCAATGGGTTTGAGGTTGTTGGGACCGAGTTACTTGCAAGGAAGTCCCGAGGTGGTTGTACCACCGAGGACCTTCCGACGATCAAGTTAGACTAGAGATCCGAGCAGAGTAACGGCCTAGTGAGTGGAAAATGACTTACTTGAGTCGTCTGAAAGAGGGATTTATGTAGTGGTGGCAATCAGGCAGGCAGGTGCGAGAATCACGCCGGCCGTTACGCCCCCGACGTCACGCCCGCGTGATGAGCGGGATCTTCCTTTAATGGCGAGACATGCTCGTTAATGGAGGATTGTGATGGCGTGAAACGCGGGATGTGGCCGGCGGATATCTCGCGCATGGCGAGATATCCGGAGGCGAGGCGGATGCACCTGTGATTGACGCCGTTGGTCGGTTGATGGGACCGAGGAAGATGACCTCGGCAGGAGAGCTCGCGGACGAGCGGGAGAGCCGAGGTATCTTGGTTCAGCGGTAGCCCGGAGACGAGCCGATAGGCCGAGGAGGCCAATTGTGCAGGGGGCTCGGAAGTGAGCCAGCGGTTGCTTGTTTGTAGGACGGGCACATGAGTGGTCTGGTCGGCCACTGTAGGTCCTTTCTTGTGAGCTTCGGGACACGTCATCGGCCACGTGTCGCCGTCTGGGAGATCACCGATATCGAGCATCATCAGGATCTCAGGTGAGGGACACAACAGTAAAGTCTGTCTCAATATTGAGCGTCTATAAGGGCCCTCCCCGTATTATGATCTTCACATTCATTGTTTCGGCTCTTCAGGTTGTCTATTTTCAGGTTGTCTATTTTGAGTTGTGACTCTGGGCAATTATAATTTTTGATTTTTCTTTTTTATTAATTATGCAATTGGGACTGGATATTTTAACCATCATGCTTTTTAATCTGCATTCTTTTAGTCTTTAATATCAGGAATATTAAGTCCATATTGGATAGGCCCACCTATATATCCTTTTTGTTTATATTGAGTTATAGAAACCATATCGTTGTTTGTTGAAACTTTGATCGTTATAAATTTATCGGGCTCTCGGTTCTAGTCATTAAAACTATATATTTTGATTTGATACAGTATGAAATTAGATATTTTTCAAATGATTTGATTCAAAATCTGGATTGGTTTGGATTAATAGAAAAGTAGGTCTCCCCTCCAAGTCTCCAACAACTGCCACTTGGCTCAAGACAGGTTTGGATTAATAGAAAAGTAGGTCTCCCCTCCAAGTCTCCAACAAAGTAGGTCTCCCCTCCAAGTCTCCAACAACTGCCACTTGGCTCAAGACAGAGATATACGCATTATTGAACTTTGAAGAAAATTATGCATGTGTGTGAAGATGCATGATAATAAACATCACCGTTACCTACTTTTGAACATGTAAATTTCTTAGCCACAATAGAATTATGTCAAATAAACCTCCCTCACATGACTTCTAATAAATTATTTGACACCAGGGACAGAATACACACACACATACACACATATATATATTACTCTTTATATACACACACACATATAATCGAGTCCACGTGTTAGGCACTTTAACACTATTAAGAGCATTTACATTCTAAAAGAGAAAAAAGAGAATATTCATGTATTATTATGGCTTTGCAAAAGTATTTAGTAGCAGATGAGTACATATACTAGAGCAAATTTTACTTGGCCCCTTCCAAAGAGACTTTCTAGCTCCGCCCATGAATTGGCACATGTAACAAAATCATAAGTAAAACAAATCGCTTTACGGTACGTTTTATTTCTTTGCAATTGGGTATCATACGAAATATGATTTTCTCAACTCTCTTCTCAACTCTCAGAATTCTATCTTTTTCTTTACCTTGCATAGTTGCATTGTGATGATGCTCAATATTGGCGATCTCCTAGATCAGGACGCGTGACAGGTGACGTGTCTCAGCACTCAGAAGAAAGGGCCCACAGAGGCCGACCAGGACACCCTGTACCTGACCTGCAAACACAAACTGGCCCTCCTCAGGGCCCACTGCAAATTGGCTTCCTCGGCCCAGTAGCTCGCGCTGAGCTGCCACAAGACCTGGACTCCTCGGCTTCCTTGCTCGTCCCGAGCTCCAGGCCGTGGCTGTCTTCCTCGGCCCTCTGACCAAAGTCACCGTTCACAGGCGTAACCGCCGCTCCGCGAATCTCGCCATGCGCAGATTTTACGCCAGCAACATCCCACGTTCCACACCATCGATCTCCATTAATGGGCGATCCGCTTCCTACGTGGGCGTGATGTCGGGGGCGTAACTGCCGGCGAGATCCTCGCACCTGCTGCTGCGTGCCACCACCGCTATATAAAGCCCCATCACAGAGGGGTCAAGTAAGCCATTATTTACTCTTTAAGCCGTTACTCTGCTCGGATCCCATCACTAACTTGATCGTCGGGGGGTCCTTGGTGGTACCAAACCACTCCGGGACTTCTTTGTAGGTACTCGGCACCGAACTCCTCATATCATCTCTTCCACCAAAACCCATTGAGATCCACACGCAACGGAAGGTAACCACCTGAGTCCAACAGGAGATCAGCGGAAGACAACATCTGACGGAGATCCGAAAAGTAGCTCCATCACATTGTGTTTGATGATTCTCGATTCCATAGTGTCCTTCATAAGAATATTGTTATAATAATATTCGAGTACTTTTATACGCAAATTCAAAACTATCCAGAAAAGAGAAACTCTCCAATGGATTTTTTCAGAATGAAAAGAAAAGGCCAAAATCCTACAATCTGACAAAAGCGGATGAAGTGTTTTGAGCATGCAATGGCAGATTAGTAATTTGAGACCATCTCCTGGCTATTCTTGTGGAGGCCCGTCATCTCTTATCATTTGCAGAATGGATGTCTGATTTTAAAAAAAATTAAAAATTAAAATTGGCCCCTGCCCTTTACCTTTTTGTGTCATACTAGAAGGCGCGGGTGAAAATTGTTTGTACGGGCTTTTATATATGATAATAACCGAGCAAGGAGGCCTCAGAAGTCTTTTTGCGTTAGGCAGCGGCACAAATCGTGTTCTTCATCATTTTATTCGACGATCGGTATCGGCCATCTTGATCTTTATTGTCTAACATGTCGATACACCAAATTTCATATGATTCCAACACCTTTTCACCGTTGATTTAGTGGATGCAAAATTAACGGTTTACCGACAATAGAACTTTTTACATTGCTAAATCAACGGTGAAATGGTGTTGTAATCATATAAAATTTGATGTATCGACAAATTCGAGAATGGAGATCAAGTTGGAAGGTGTCGATCATCAAATAAAATGGTGGAGCATGTACTTTTTGCCGTTGCCTAACATAAATTTAAATTATAAAGAAAGTGGGGGTTAAAATAAAATAGATACTAGAAAATTATAAAACATAAAATTTTTTTTACAGAAAAAGGTCAATGGTACATGTTCCACCTGTGTTCCAGATATAATGACTAGTAATTTGCATATGCGATTCACCTGTTGTGAACAAAAAATTTCATTCATGTAAATATTAAATGAAATAAATGTACCGAGAGAAGTTTTAAATATAAAATTAAATCGACTTAATAGAAGATGACGGATCTCAATGAACCAAAACCTTATGTATGAATGTAGCACGTTTAAACATCATAGACCATATCGACAACAATTCAAAGTCTTTCATCTTTGCACTAATCTTAGAATATAACATGAAACCCTTTTAAAAAAAATAGAGAAGGTAAGTATTAGAAATTAGAATAGATAGTTATAAAGGCCAGCGAGGAAATAGGTTTTATAATCGGACAGTTTGGTTTATATGGATTTGATTAGGCCCTTTAAATTTTAGTATCTTTTTGGCTTTTTAAATAAAAAAGTGCATGCTCTCTTCTAAAATGTTTTGGTTGAATTTGACATTCAATTAGTGAGATCCCAGAGCTTTTTTAGCTAAAATAGTAGAGATAGATTGAGACTTTTTTTTTTTTGGGTTGGGAGTACATTGTAGTGATAAGCCGAGTGTTGTCGGTAAGAGACACCAAGTCTTATCGCTGAAAGAAACGACACGAGTTTTTGAACAGAGATACTAAAAATTAACGCGCGCCATACAGCTACAACGGCAACAATGAAGACGTAAGATGGAGAAGTGAAATTTCACTAGATCTCTTTCTGGATGAGGATTAAGATTTGATTGCTACAGAAATTTCACTAATTAGGAAGAATGGATTATTGGGTTTTTTAGATGCTAGACTGTTAGCTTTAACTGCTATAATAATAGTAGAGGCATATATACCCAAAAGTAGCAAATACTTATTTTTTTTTAATCATAATCAACACAAAGTTGCATCTCTCGCTTTCATAGTTCAAATCTATGACTTCTACAAAAGAAAAGAGAGAAAAAATGTTATTCCAAGATCCACTGCAAATACTATTTTATTTTATATTCACACAATGACAACAACAGCACTAAAACAAGTAGACCCACCTTCCCCTTAAAACTCCTTCTATCCGAACACAACTCTATTGAGTTCAGACGTTGATTTCATACTCCAAAATGGGGAAAAAGGTGTCTCTTTTAACATCTCATTCATTCTCTCCTCCAAAATTTGCTCTTTTCTTTTGCTTTATCCGTTGCATTTTGTTGCTCACGAGTGTGGAGAGATCCTCTGCTCAATCCAAGACCGACCCAATTGAAGGTACGTGCCAATTTCTTTGTGAAAATGGGTTTCAGATTTGATCTCTGGCATGAGCTTTTAATGAAAAAAGAAGAATTTTTGACCCTTTATCTTGAAATCATATTGAGAGTGAGGCTGTAGATTCCACCATCTTCATTTTGATGTATGGATTACATTTGCTGAGATATGAAATTGTGGGTAGTCTCAAGATTGAATTTTTTTGAATAGCAAATCCCAAGATCGTTTTGTTTCTCAATCCTTTGTGCTGAGCTTTGATGATAAGGTTGAAGGAAGCCAAGCCAGCTCATATTATTGACTTTTGTTTCGGTAGAAAACTATTTATTTACATGCTGACAAAATATTTTATTTGCATTTTAGATTCTATCTTGTGTGAGTGAATTGATAAGCATGCCCTAATTTCTCTTTTTTCTCTCCCCCAAAATGTACTCACTTACGTGTCTCCACCAAAAAGAGAAACAAAATTTCAGCATGATATATTCTGAGGGTTATTAATCTAATTATGTATCAATATTAATCTAATTTTGTTTTTTAACTTTTAAATGTAATCTTGAAGTCTTCATGCTTTTATTGCGAATTCGGAAGAAAATGTAAATTCCTGAAAGTGATGGAGTTTTAGTTGTTCTCAACAACCCAATTATAAAAGAGTTGTTGAGAACTTTGATGTAATAATGAATTCAAGAAGAGGAAACCTATTCTAATAAAGCCAAACATTATTATCGTAATCAAGTTTTCATGTTGGCCCGTTGATGCAGCCACATGAGAATCCGGGAGTTCATTAATTTAGAATATTTGAACATTAGATATTTCCATCTCAAAGTTCTTCTGGCACATCAAATGATTTTGGCATCATTATAGGCTATATTTTTTCACAAATAAATAATAAGTATAGCCTATAATACCACATTTAAATATACTTGATGGCTGTCCAGTTGTTGAGATTATAATAGAAAACACAAATTCTCTTAGCTTCACATTAAGATCACATGTAATCACTTAACTGAATGAAACATTCAACAAAGTTTGGCGGTGTAAGTTAGCATGTCAAAAACACACTAATCTATACAACCATGCCTTAAATGTCTCCACCACTACACCAAAATCCCAAAGTTATGGTATGGGTTGAAGTAAATATATTTTACATTCTAAACCGCCCCTACAGCTTGTTATTTGCTGAAACTTGGGCTTTTGTGCAACGGTCTTTTGCTAAAATTGGTTTGCTCTGACACCATCTCAAATATCTCTACCTCTGCACCAAAACTCATGATGTTATCATGATTGTTGAAGGATATATTTTTCTGTTTTAACAATGTTACAAAACATGCACTCTGACAGCGAAAGCATTGAACACGATCTTTGGGCGATGGAGACAGCAGGCCAATTCAGCTTGGAATATAAGTGGCGATCCATGCAGCGGGGCTGCTATCGATACAACGAGCTTAGACAACGGGGATTTCAACCCGTTCATCAAATGCGTCTGCAATTCCGTCAAAAATTCAACTTGCCATATAACACAATTGTAGTTTCTCTATCTTTAATCCGTCCCTTTATTTTTAGGCTAAATTACACTACACTACTGTTAACTATTCTCGTTTTTGACTAAACTACCTTAACGTTTCTAATTACGGAAAACTCGCTTAAAATTTGGTATTAAAGGAGTTTTTCTTCACTAAAAATACCCTTAATTTAGCACCTAAAGGGAGCTTACTGTAATAAGAAAAACCTTTATGATATTTAATTACGGGGAAAACAACAATAGTTAAGGGTAGTTTAGTGTGATTTATCCCTATTTTTAGTCTCGTTCTCATGAACCTATGGTTTTTGTTATTTACCCCAATTGTTCTAATCAGTATTTTTGTGTTTAGGAAAGTATTTTCCTTGGATGTGGTTGGCACTATCCCTGAAGAGCTCAAGCAATTGCCTTACCTATTCAATTTGTATGTTCTCTCGCCATTCCCTGTGTTTATTTAATTTTTTTGATGTTGTTTTAACTATGTCCTTGATATTGTTATTCTATTTTCTAAATGTTTATCATAATTTTTTTTTCCTTTTTTAGGAATTTGGGTCAAAACTACTTGTCTGGGCCCTTTCCTTCGTTTATCGGAAATTTAACTTCCATGCTGTACTTGTAAGATATATTCCTTAAACACATTCTAAAAGGTATAAAACAATCATGTATGTTGATGATATATGCCTTTAAATGTTACGTTTCTATTATTCTCTAGGGACTTGGGGATCAATAAATTGTCCGGGTCCATTCCTCCGGAGGTTGGGAACCTTAAACAGCTTATTGTACTGTAAGAAACCAAACCCTTTTGCTCCAATATTGATTTTTATTAATTTCATATGAAGATTTCATGCATATCTTGTGCTTCTCGATGACTTGAGAAGCATATGAAATACCACCAACATGTTGAATACAAATAATGTTTGTCTAGTTGACGAAATTTGTAACGCGTTGATGAGGAATCTGGGGCTGCAAGTGTCGCTATGAGGTGCACCAGAGCTGACACGGGAATACTTCAATATTTGATATGAGAGATTCCATATCATTTTAAATACTAGATACCATCTAATAGGATGCTGTCCACGTCAGCATGTGCATCCTACAATGACACTTTGCGCCATCTCTCCTCAAAATTTATTTCACACTTCTCATTTATGTCAAGTTGCAATTGATCCTGACACTTTCAAACTTGTATCTTTTACTATTTTAATTCACATGAAAAAATATTAAATTTGATTTTCTTTTGAATTTGCAGGGGTTTGGGAGTGAATAATTTCAGCGGCGCACTCCCTCCTGAAATTGGGAACCTGAGCAATTTAGAACAATTGTAAGTTTTTATTCTTTTCACAATCTTTGCATACCTTTAAAATTCTCATTGTACGCGCTTGCACTTATTCTAAAATTTTCTTTCAATTTGACAGGTACTTGGATAGTTGTGGGTTGGATGGCGAGCTGCCGTCTACTCTTTCCAAACTTACAAACATGCAAACCATGTAAATTCTAATATTGCATTTGGAATGTGTCCCAGTATGCAATTGGCTTATGATTTGTGTCTTTATCTTTTAGGTGGGCATCGGACAATAACTTCACCGGAAAAATACCCGACTTTATCGCGGGTTGGACAAACTTAAATTCTTTGTAAGTATTACAAATTGGTGTACCTCTTCTAGGATTAACTTCTTCTTGATCACTATAGTAAGCTCCTCTTGCTCATAATAATTAATAATAAAGTATTTAGTTTCAATAAAAATTTAAGAATTACACATTATCATCAATTGAGAAAATCATCAAACTTTTGATTAAGCTTTAAGGTTTGTTTATTTGGATAAGACCTTTCGTCCCCAATGTTTTTATTTTCCCAGTCTCTTTTCACAATTATTATAACAACCTTGGCTACCATCTAATTATGCGAATATCGTCTTAGGCGGTTCCAGGGGAACTCTTTTCAGGGTCCAATCCCTTCAAGCATTTCTACTCTCACCAAACTTAATGATTTGTAAGTTCTCGACTCTTTTCATTCACAAACAGTTTCAAATCTTCGTCTTCTACTTAGGATGTCAAACAACTATGTAATCTTTTCACGCAGGCGTATAGGAGACATTGTAAATGGGAGCTCTTCGTTGAAATTTATTAGTAATTTGACATCTTTGGGGATCCTGTAAGCCTACGATATTTCAAAATTATATTCTTAAATTCGACTTGTAACTTCTTTTTTGACATACAATTTACAACTTGATATCCTTTTCACTGCAGGGTCTTACGGAATGCAAAGATATCCGATACCATTCCATCAAACTTTGGGCCATATACAAGTCTGCAAAAATTGTGAGTCATTGAATTCAATGTATTCGATGTTTATGAGACATGCAAAAATTGATACTAATTGTCTTTCATAATCAATCTTGAAGGGATTTGAGCTTCAACAACATAACCGGCTTACTTCCGCAGTCTCTCTTCAATTTGAGTTCTTTAAACTATGTGTAAGAAATGTCTGTCTTAATTCGCAAGCAAATTTCTAATATATGTTATTTCTTATGCTTCCGCACATTTATACTAATATATGATGTTTTTCAATCCAATTTGAATTCATGATTTGAGCAGATTTCTCGGAAACAATAGCTTAACTGGAAGCTTGCCGATAACAAAGAGCAGTTCACTATCCAATATGTATGCCCTTGCACTTCTCACATAAAATTTATAACCAATTGAATTCTTCAGCATAAAATTACTGACTTCGTATTTTATCTCATTCCTTGTAGAGATCTATCATACAATCAACTATCAGGGAGCTTTCCGTCATGGACCGGCGAAAAAAACCTCAAACTGTATGTTGGAAGAGCAGAAAATAAGATCCTTAATTACTACATCATTGCAATTTAAGTTTTTAGAGTTGAATTAGCTTGATATCAATGTTAATCAGCAACTGAAGAAGAAAAAAACCAACAATAAAGAAAATTTAATTGCGAGTTTTTTTTTCTAATCACACTTTTTATTGTATTTTGCACAGGAACTTGGTAGCAAACAACTTTGTGCTCGATAATTCTAATAGCAGGTGCTTACACTTGCCTCTTTCTTCATACGAATATTTTTAATTTTCTTCTTACATACAATTTATTTCTGGGTACATGTCCAAATAGTATACTAAATAAAGAGGAAAGAGGACACAACCTCCTTCAAAATTAATCAAAAAGTTGCTTGCAAATAGGTAAAGATGAATTTTTGCATTCTTCGTGCTCATTCCTAATTTTCAAATACAGTGTTTTACCTTTGGGATTAAATTGTCTTCAGAGAAACATACCATGCAATCGCAACTCCAATATGTATGTTATTTTCCTTCAGTCTCTTTATGCTATTTTTTACTAATAGAACCAATAACATTAGTACTTTTTATATATATACTAAATTACAGATTCAACCTTTGCAATAAAGTGTGGTGGCAGTACAAGCATAACAGATTCAAATGGAGTAGTATACGATGTTGACAATGCTAATCTCACTACTGCGTCATATTATGTGACAGACCCATACAAGTGGGGGGTTAGTAGTGTTGGGAGCTTTGCTGATGCCACAGGTGCTAATTATATACTTATGATCTCGGCCCAATTCCAAAACACTTTGGACCCGGAATTGTTTCAAACAGCAAGAACTTCTCCATCGTCGTTGAGATACTATGGACTTGGACTTGAGAATGGGAATTATAGTGTTACGCTGCAATTCGCAGATTTTACCTTCCCCAACACTCCTACATGGAGGAGTTTAGGCAGAAGGGTTTTCGATATTTATATTCAGGTAATTAGATTTAAAAAAAAGGTTTGATGCATTTTATTGTGTTCCAAAGATCGTATAAGCGCTAAATCTCATCATCAAGACTTAATGAAAACTTTTACAAAATTTTTCGATCCTAAGTTACCAGTAAACTATCTAACACTTACGTTTTCTGTCCTGGAATTTTCAATTCGACACTTGGAATTGCTTAGTTCTAAAATAATAAATTTGAGGTTCTGAAATAACAATTAAGACATAACCATATTTTCTGGGCATCTTAATAAAGCTCTTTGATTTCTTTAATATCGATTTCATAACCAATTGTTATAACATGGGCATATTTTCGTTGCATGATAATGAAAAACAGTTGGTCAATTATTTAAAAATAGGTAGAAATTAATCACTCAGTCTCTGAAAATAACTATTTGTTCCATCACATATCCTATATATTTCGTTCCATCTCAACGTTCCGAGGAAGCCTGCCCTATGGTACCTTGTTCCTTACTTGTTAGCTTACCGTGTTTCCATTTTCGCCCCACGTATTGTCACACGTTTGTGACGTTGCCTGCTTTAGGTAACTTTGGGCTTACATCAACCCTCTATTAATTAATGCCAAATTATTGGCCGAGGGAACTGTGGACAAGAGAGAACTTTTCATAATCCTAAATGGCCAGTTGGTATCGTCAGGAGCATGTGTGTGTGCATTTGCGCGCTTGTGTTTTGCATAGATCTCTCCACTTTTAAGTTTTGGGGTGAGATGGAATCCCTGATCAGTAATTGGTTTCTTTCTTTCTTTTTATTTTTCAAGGAGCCATATAAACCAATATTCTTCTGTATATTCAAAGAAATCTTTACATAGGAAAGCCGTATTTTCTTTGTTTTCCTGGGGGTGGCAAGGAGCAATAACCATTACAAACATCTCCTATATTTTGATTAAGTGTTGCAAAGCTGTAATACTTATACTTGTAATGTACCTATGGGCCTTAGTTAGGAATTTTGGTATCTTCTTCCAAATAGTTGTTCATATAGATCACTACTATATATTTCAGGGAAAACTAGAAGAAAAAGACTTTGATATAAGAAAGGAGGCTGGTGGCTTATCTGTTAGAGCCGTTCTAAAGAAATACGTAGCTCCGGTCTCAAACAACTTTCTTGAAATACATTTCTTTTGGGCAGGAAAGGGCACTTGTTGTATCCCTGCTCAAGGCTTCTATGGCCCGGCCATTTCGGCCATCAGCGTATCTCCTTTTGGTAAAATATATCGTAGTTTTCACAAATAGAACCAAGGCTAAATTACACCAGAATACTTCTAATTATAGCTGTTTTCCACTTGCTACATGATTTTTTCAATTGCAGTAAGCTCCCTTAACCTGGTGCTTTTAAGGGCATAATATTGGGGAAAACGTCCTTTAAAAACTAAGCTTATGGGAGTTTACTGTAATAAAAAAACTGTAAGGTATTTTGGTGAAAAACAACGATAGCTGTTATCTAGCCTAAAACTAACTTACCTTCATATTTCATCTGATGAATTTTTTTTCTGCAGATTTCACTCCCACTGTTTCTAACGAGCCGCCATCTTCACCGCCATCTTCAAAAAGTAAGAATACGGGTTTAATCGTTGGGATTGTTGTTGCTATTGGAGTTTTTGGAGTTCTGGCAGTAGTTGGATTTCTTATAATGAGACACAGGAAAAAAAGACCTAGCAAGGAGGATGAAGAAGGTAAATAAATTAGATAGTGATGCTTAGGCATGTTTTTATATTATTGAGTTCCGCTGCGCTTCACTGACTTGACGAGGCGAGGTGCGTCCTCAATCGGCGGGGCCTCCCCTCAATCGGCGAAATTAATTAATTATTTTTTTCCTTTCATGGTAGAGTTGTCGTTATTGACCATTAGACCAGATACTTTCAGTTATGCTGAACTGATGACGGCTACGAATGATTTCGATGCTGCTAATCTATTAGGAGAGGGAGGATTTGGAGCTGTGCACAAGGTATATGTATTTTTTTATTTTTTTATTTTACCTATTAATTAGTACAACTACTTTAGTATTTGTAACAAGATTCTTTTTATACTTTGTTCTTTTTCTAACAGAATTCCATTGGTCTTTGAAAATTACAAACACCATCATTGACATGGTGCTTAATGCAACTTCTGGGTTGTGTTTTCTCTCAAGTTTTAATGTATTTCTTACAAATTTAAAGGCGTTCGATGCATTTTTACAGTTTAATCGTGTTTTGCGAAAAATGGCAAAAGTTTTATGATGTTCTACATAATACGCTCTTATTTTATTTCCAGCCTTTTGAATTAATAAATAAATAAATATATAAGTGAAGAGAACACAAAGAATAAAGTTCTCTCAGATTATTTTACAATTACATTTTTCTTTATGCAGGGTAAACTCTCTGATGGAAGATTAGTAGCCGTTAAACAATTATCTGTGGCATCTCACCAAGGGAAGCGACAATTCATGGCAGAGATCGGGACAATATCTGCAGTGCAACATCGGAACCTCGTAAAATTATATGGTTGTTGCATTGAGGGAGACAAGAGACTAGTGGTTTACGAGTATCTCGAAAACAAAAGCCTAGATCAAGCTATCTTTGGTACACATTAACTTAATTTCATCAATAGAACCCGCTATACATGAAGGTTGAATCACAGTAAACTACCCTTACTATTGTTGTTTTCACTACACTACCTTACAGTATTTTTTTATTACGATAAACCCCCTTAACCTTTGGTTTCGCTAACAAGAACCCTCAAGGGAGCACTGTTTGCGAGCTTGTAATAAAAAAACCATTAAGGTAGTTTAACTGAAAATAGTGATAATTAAAGGTAGTTTAGTGTAATTTAGCGTATACATGAACTATGCATAACGATGTTTATCTCAGGAAAAAACGATCTGCAATTGAATTGGCCTACTCGTTTCGAGATAAGTTTGGGTACGGCAAGAGGTCTAGCATATCTCCATGAGGAATCGAGGATCCGTATCATACATAGAGATGTTAAGGCTAGTAATATTCTCCTTGATTCTGATCTAAACCCGAAAATATCGGATTTTGGTCTTGCTAAACTGTATGATGATAAGAAGACTCATATTACCACGAGAGTTGCCGGTACAATGTAAGCCCCTTACTAATATTCATGAGTGAATTTACTTGCGAAGCTAATTTCTACATTTGTTTAGTGAGATTTTTTTCATGTTCATGTTGTATCATGTTGTATCAGTGGATATCTGGCACCAGAGTATGCGATGAGAGGGCATCTTACGGAAAAAGCAGATGTTTTCGGATTTGGGGTGGTTGTTCTTGAGGTTCTTAGTGGAAGACCCAATGCGGATATGTCGCTTGAGGAAGAAAAAATTTACCTTCTCGAATGGGTAAGTCAACTATCCAAACAAGCTTGGCAGTGTTAATAATCGAGACCAAAAATTGAGGGCCGGTTTGATTTTAACCCCGTTGATCAAGAAAAGTTGCAAAACGTTACTTCGGTTTTGGTTTCTTAGAGTTTAGGATTATTCCCTAAATATACTGAGAATGTGTTGAATAATGAATATGAATATATACAAGAAAATGCCAAGACCTAACATCTGGAAATCTGTTAGATAATAAATATTTACAAGATATGCCTAGATACATTCCAAAGATTTATCATTATATCCATGGGCCAAAGTTTGTGCTTGATTTTGTAAAGAAATGGAACCCTAGACGAAAAATCATGATGGTAAAATATAACAAAACTGAGGAGAATATACGAGACACGAATTTAACGTGGTTCGCCAAAGCCTACATCCACAAGTGGTTAACCGTTGTTAGTTTTATTCATATGGATTTCCCTAGTTTGCAATCATATTATATAACCTAATATAATTGTTAAATTACTAACATGCTTTTAATCAATACAATCACGAAGACATCAATAATCACGAATTCTTACTGAGTAAACAAGGATCATGAGACGTAAAGAAAGTGAAATAAACCATAAATCATAAAATATGAATTCATCACCTACTGTGGTTGCAAAAGTCTGTAAGTTCATTGCTCTACGTCCTCGTCTCACAGTAAATTCTGATGTATGAAAATATAACAAATAGATGTGACATCAAAATCATCTCTAATTTGTATTAATATAACTTTAATCCATAGATTTCACACCTAAAATTTGTGCGAAACTATAATTGAAGAGATTTTAGAAGAGATCTAATATATTTTGGCGAATTTTCTGTAATTTATTCATATGTTCTTAAAACCTTTTTTTTAATATTTTTCCAATTATCTTCTACTTCTTTCATTAGAAGTAAATAGATTTATGAAGAAAGAAGAGAATGATTCTTACCCTTAAATCCATGAGATAGGAAAGAGATCGAGATGAGAAGTTTGTCAAATCCTTGCTATAAATATCGATCCTTTCTTTCTTTCTTTTTTTTTTTTGGGGGGGGGGGGGGGGAGCTAGGGTAAATGAAAATGGTCATCAATTATAAGTATTACACTATTGCAGTCTTCCTTCACGAAACATTCTAGAATTTATATATTTACGCTATATGTTAACAGGGAAAATTTGGGTATTACACCCAGCCCATTTTCTGAGCAGCGGAAACCCCCGAATAACTATTCAAAGAGGATGAAAATCCGAACCAGATCAAATTAAGTTATGAAAAATTTAATATATATGCAATACCAAACATATAGGAGACAATATTTCCCAGAAGTCAGGCTAATATAATAATATATTTTCCATTCAATTTCAAAATGCTTTCCAACATTGATGAATCTCTATTTTTGTAGGCATGGCGTCTACACGAGAACAATCGCGATCTAGAGTTGGTGGACCCGAAACTATCATCGTTCGACGAGAAGGAAGCCACTCGACTCATCGGTGTAGCTCTTCTTTGCACTCAAGCATCACCGATGCTACGACCACCCATGTCAAGGGTGGTCGCTATGCTTTCAGGGGACATCGAGGTGGCAGAGGTCACAACAAGGCCCGGTTACTTAACCGAATGGCATTTAAAAGATTTGAGCAGCAATTTTACGAGCAACGACTTTTCAAAAGCCACGACCTCAGCTTATAGCCAAGATAGTGGGACTTCAAGTGGAAATAACCGGAGAGGCCTGCCTTCACCGTCTCCGCCGTTGGTGAACTCGAGCATTGGCGATGGAAGATGATCTCTATTTCATAGGGTTTGTACTCCAGGGTAAAAAAAAGATCTTTGTATCTTGTATATGTGTGCGCCTTTGATCCTTGAACTCTTCATTTCCTATTTGCTTTTGGGGGCAAAAAGAGAGCAAAATTCTCACAGGTCAACTTGATCAGAGTCCAAAAGGGTCTATACCGTCCCCCTGCTGATCCATTATAACTTGTAAAATTCACACAGAACCCTTTCAAACTTTGAAAAACATGCACTTTATTCTGAGAAGGCGTTAATTTTTCCAGCCATTAGTACTTCATATATGTTGTGTATGTTTACAGAGATTCTGGGCTTGAATTCTGCCGCAGCCATGCAAAATAACAATTGTTTTATGGGTATCTTGTATATACCCTCCTTGTTCCTTGTTATTTTGTATATATACATACTTCCTCTGGTCACTGTATTTGTATACGCCCCCTTAAATCTTTAAAATTGTTTTAATAAACACTTTTTCGTTGATATTTTATTCAAACTTGACTGTTTCGATGATAAACTTTTCGTTGTCTATTCAGTACAAAAAGGAAAATAAACACCCTTTCCAATTTTGTTACAGCTTGTAATCTTTTTTTTATTAATTATATATAAGAAATGTATTTCTTTGAACTTTCATTAAATTGTCTTTATTTTTATAATAATAAAATTTTATAATATTTATCATCTATTTCATTACACACATTTATTTGGCTTAAACGAGATTCCAAGTTATGAAGGACTTAGCGGTGAATTTAGTAAGGTTAAACATATGCTACAGAGTTTAGCAATAAAGATAAAGAATAAAATAAATATCATAAGATATAATAAATTTAACTTTAGATAAGCTAATGTAGCTTCTATATGTACACCCCTTTAGACGACGAGGGATTTTTTTGAAACAAAATGAAAGATTTAAGGAGGGCATTTACAACTACAAATAGCTTCAAGGGTCTGTCTTGTGTTAGGATTAATGTCCTCATAAATGATTCGGCACAGTTTCCATATAGGGATGCCGTGATGTGGACATTGGACTAACAGATCCTTGAAGCGTTCAAGACATTTTGAAAATGGTTCATTTGGAAGCTGGGTGAATTGATTGATTTTGCTACGGACTCGAGCTGTTTTATGATGTGGGTAGAATTTCTTAAGGAATGCTTTGACTCTTTCTTCCCAGTTTGAAATGGAATGTGCGGTAGTGTTATACAGCCACTTCTCGGCTATATCGCACAAAGTGAATGAGAGAAGACGTAGATGCATAGCATCCATAGAAAGCTGTGAGGTATTCATCATTGCGCATACATTTTCAAATTTGGTGATAAATGCATATGCGTCTTCAGTCTCGAGACCGTGAAATTTTAGTAGAAGGTTGATGTATTGGGGTTATTATTTGAAAATTTTCCCCGTTGGCTGGTGGAATGGAAAGACAGGTGGAAAGGGGACCTCGTGTTGGATAGCACCTCTCTTGGAGAGAGATGCGATGTGGATTCTGCGCACCAACGGACAGCGGCAGATTAGTGGAAAAGAAGTTCGATGGAGATGGATCCATCGATGTGGGTGTGGTGGTGGGTAAAAGAAAGGGTAAATGTAGAAATACCGACTTTAGGGTCGATCGAGGGAAACGCGGACTTAACGGGCATTAGAATCCCGTGTCCAGCCTATCTTGCACTAAAAAGGGTTAGTACAAGTGGCAGCGTGAATTTATAATTAGGGGAATAATGAAAGAATGCGGTGTTTGTTTTGAAAATTGATACGGATTTTTGAAAAAAATGATGCAAATCACAAAATGCAACACACAAAACCCTAATTCTAGTGGTCACCTAGGTCAAAACTCTAGACCGCTCCTAACTGCCAAAAGACAAGTAGCAGGATAAATCCTCCACTGCCTCTTTGTCTCTCCTGTGGCCATGCAAGTGCCAGGTAAGTGGGAGGTTCTCCACTACGTAAGTAGTGGGCTTAATTAAGTAACCACTAGCCTTCGACACACTTGCCTTAGACACCATAAGAAAAACGCGGATAAGCAATGAATTACCCACGGCCTTCTCTTGTCCTAAGTGAGCGCGACGGTCCTTAGAGTCATCTCTAGATATTTTTTAGTTAATTGGGGTAAATGCGGATGCAAATTTTGCGATTTTCGGGGCTTAGGAAGGGTAATGAACTCCCCACCTAATCTGGATTTGGTCTTTACCCCTTAATATCCGTATTAATTATGCAAACAACCACAAAGATCAAAACAAACACAATTTAATTTTGCTTTTTGCGCGGCGCTGCGATTTTTACAAAGAAACCTACACAAATGTTGATTGGAGCAGATTTTGGGAAGGAGATGAGAAAGATTGAGATTACCTGAGAATTTTTGCCCAGAGAGGAAGCAAGCCCACCGTGGATCCACGGCAAATGCATAGTAATGCCGCGGAAACGCGGTCTAATAAGAGGATCCCTGCACAAAATTTCAGGAGACTGCTTCTATTGCTTCCCTTAACTCTCTGGAATATTCACAAAAATTTTATTCAAGCTCCAATGATTCCAGATTTTCTCGCACAAATCACAACAACTCGTATTAGTGTTTGCGCGAATTTTGATCTAAAAATTGTAATGGAATAAATCTTTCAATTCAAATTTCAATATAGAACGAATTAACGCGCGATCCCCGGCAGCGGCGCCATTTGATTGAAACGTTTCTTTGTGTCGGTATTTAAAAAATTGTATAGAATTCACAATCAAAGAATTTTGACTGCAATCAATAACGGTGTCGGATGTAGCGCGTTAGTAAGTGCGGATCGTCCACAGGGATTGCACGATTCGTTCGTATTTTAATTTGTTTGAATCGAAACTTTAATAGAAAGAAAACAAACAATTCATGATTTATAGTTGAAGTTCAAGAATTAGAAAATCTAGATCTAATAACAAGAAAACGATAGAATCAAGAATTGAGAGTTTGATGATTTTTCCAACCAAATATCAAGAATCTAAATGAGGCTCGTAGGAATCGATCGGATCTATAGATGTGATGTAATCTCACGATGACGTATTCTTATCCTTCGATGAATTGATACTAGATCGATGATGATCGACGAGAATTAGAGATTTTTAGTGAAACTAGAGTCTCATCATTTATCCCTTATTCCTTCGTTGATATCATTCACATTCTAGCCTCTAGTAAATTCAAGAAACGATCGTAGATCCCTAATTTCGAGCGATAACAATCAAGAAAGCATCGCAACGAAACTAGGTCATCGATTCTTGACTTTGCTAAGGTTTACAAAACTCGTAGGACTTAAGAATCGTATTAAGATTTGTTACATCATCATTCTATTGATCGTCACGACTCCTTTGCGAGCGGAGTTTTACTCGAACATCACAACAAGAATTACAATTATAAATTGAGATCGAATCATGATGCAAGAATTTAAAGAAAGCGAGATTAATGAATTTCACCTTTTATTTATATCAACAATTCCGTTACAATCACTCAAGAACTACAAGAGGAAGAACTCGATCGTCGATTTGGCTTCGCTCGGCTCCTTGAGTCGCGGATCGGCTTGGACCACTTGCTTGATTGAAGATCGGCGCCGCTCCTAAAAGGTTGAAGGCTTCACGCTTGATTTGGTACTCGGGATCTTGAATTTGGATTGGAATTAGGGTTCGGGTTTCGCACAAGTCGTGTCACTCAACTTGTGGAAGAAGATGGAGAGAGAATTTAGAGATTGAACTAATGATTAGAGATTAGGGAAGAAGTTTAACCGCTAAGGATTCAAGAAGAAATTAACCCTAGGTCTAGGCTTCTATTTATAGACTTCCCAAAACCCTAGATTTAGGATTTGAATTTTGAATTTCCCTCCAAAAGTTAGTTAGAGGGAGAGGCTTCTAGAAGTGGTTAGTTAGGAGGGAGCTTCTAGAAATAGTTTGTTAGGAGCTTAATTAGGATTAATCAAGATTAGGTTATTTTAATGACCCTTTGCTGATCTGGCAGAAGCTTCTAGGGTAATTTGGAATTTGCTATAGATTTCTGAGCTTTAGGCACTGAAATAGGAATAATGCAGCAAAATTGGACGGATGACATGGCAGAAGCGCCGCGGATCCGCGGCACGTGTCTCCTTATGCCGCGGATCCGCGGTCACGTGAGGAGATCATAGTGTAATTCTGTGTATTGCTTCTTCTTGGCTTTGTGGTATTTATCTGATGTGTTGATTCTCAAAATGCTTTCCAGATTACTTCCAGATCTGAAGTCATTGAGTTGGCGTATTTTTGATCAGCTTCTTTTGGCTTTGTTCTTGCAATTTCTCGAGACAAGTGTTGCACAATATAGGGATGATGCGATGTCATGAAATGCAGTCAGTTTCCTTTATAGTGCCGGTTTTAGAGTCTAACACATGCAATCTGATATTTAACGACTGATTTGCTAATATGTGAAATATGCAAACCGAATACCTCTAGATGAATGCAAAAGATAGGGAAATTGACGTGTTAAAAATACTTTATTTTCGACTAATCATGCCTCACCCAACACGAGGCACCGGGGCAGCATCTACTGCCTCCTCCCTGGGGGCTGCCCCCGTCGCACGATCCCGAGAAGAGGGCCCGGTCCCTACTCCTCGAGAAGACTCAAGCTCAACTAAAGGGTCCCTAGGACCTACTCCTACGACACCTACAGATTCTCCGAAAGAAGACATAACCTGAAGAAGATGGATCCCCGGGAAATGAAAGCAGAAGAAAGCAGAAGAGCGCCGAGCAGCCAAGACTTCGAAGAAGGAAATATGAAAGAGTAGGGGACCTGGAGTGGGCCCCATCTCTACTTATCACCGCAAACGACCTCATCCAACGGCGTCCTTCATCTCCCGCCAAAATGCCTCCTCACGTCCAACGGCTCCGATTGCTCCACTTATCGTTCCCACACTGGACCGCACCCCATCAGGCGTCGCAGGTCTGCACATGTCGCGTCGGCCAACCGACGCTTGACACATGGACCGTCGCTTCAGTGGCAGGATGCATGAACCGGCGCACCTTCCTTAAATGCAGAGATCTCGTCCTAATTCGCTGGCAGAAAAGACAGTTGACAGCCCGGGGACGCGTCCTGACGAAACCTTAGGAGGGAGCTCACCCCGGATGGCCCGGCAGTCCACTCCTGACCTGACCCGCTAGCTGGTCGGGACAAGAGTAGGGGGCTAATGGTGATGTTCAATATTGGCGATCTCCAAGATCAGTGCACGTGGTAGATGATTTGTCCCAGAACTCAGAAGAAAGGGCCCACAGGGGCTGATGATGCTCAATATTTGCGATCTCTAAGATCAGTACACGTGGCAGATGGCGTGTCCCAGAACTCAGAAGAAAGGGCCCACAGTAGCCGACCAGGCCACCCCTGTACCCGACCTGCAAGCACGAGCTGGCTCTCCTCAGAGCCCCCTGAAAATTGGCCTCCTCGGCTTCTCAGCTCGCCCCGAGCCGCCACAGGACCAAGGCTCCTCGTCCCCGAGCTCCCCAGCCGAGGCCATCTTCCTCGGTCCTCCGACCGACCAACTCCACTACTCACAGGCGTAACCGTCGCTCCACATATCTCGCCATGCGCAGATTCTCCGCCAGCAACGTCCCACGTTCCACGCCATCACGATCCCCATTAATGGGCGATCCGCTCTTTACGCGGGCGTGACGTCGTGAGCGTAAATGCCGGCGAGATTCTCACGCCTACTGCTGCGTGCCGCCGCCGCTATATAAACCCCCATCACAGAAGGGTCAAGTAGGCTTTTTTCACCCTACTTAGCCGTTACTCTGCTCGGATCTCGTACTAACTTGATCGTCGGAGGGTTCTCGGTGGTACCAAACCACCCCGGGGCTTCTTTGCAAGTACTCGGCGCTGACTCCTCAAAACAACCAATCTTCTCAAAACCCATTGAGATCCACACGCAACAGGAGATCACCTCCAAAATCCACCGGGAGATCGACGGAAAACAACATCTGACGGAGACCGAAAAGTACCTCCATCACTAGTGGTCTGAATCTTTCCATTATCTCTTGCCAACATTTGTATCCCAATCCTCAGAAAATACCACATAATAGTCAAAACGGGGAAAAAAACAATGTAGATGAAAAGGTTTCGTCAGTCTGAAATTTCCATAAGTTATATATTCTGATTAAAACTGGTAGAGATACATACAAGAGTAGGAAGATTTTTTGATTTTTTTTAATTCCAGAGGTTATATATTCTAATTAAACTGTCAGAGATGTACAAGTGTATTAATATACATACAGACGTTGTAGATGTAATACTAACAATTTTCTTTGTCAATTCTAAACTGAATTCTTATCATTATTGTTTATGCCCCTTGGCTATTTGGTCACAACATTTTCTCTCAGCATTAATCTCTCCACTCAAATCTATACTCCAGTAACTAACTTCCTTAAATGTAAGCACAAAGTTAATCTTTACATACTGTTTTTTAGAGAATTACCCGTTGTATCACACATGGTACACCATCCCAACCTTGATGAGCTAAGCAGGAGGAACCCCTCTAACCACCGGGGGGGCCGCCTCGAGTTTCTCCACAGAAAACCATAAACCCCATCAATCACCGCCTTCTTCACCCAAGGTGACGCCTCTGTTGCCACCACCGCCGTGCTCCCCATCATATACGCCACCCCGACTCTCTCTCCTCTTCCAATTCTCTCAACTCTTCACATCCCCCCTCAAACCTCACTCTCTTTTATCACTATGTTCATTTTTCAAGAACTCGGCTAACTTCTCCAACAATTTATCCTCGAAATCATAACTGTCAGTCCCACATTCTTTATACCCAGTTCTCACGACGCACCAAAACATTTGATTTTCTTTGTCTCCAACCCTGCCAAATAAAAACCGGTCGTGTGTTGATACTGTTGGCACCTGTTGATTTTATTTCATAAAAGAAAATTTAGGCTTTAATTGATATGATTATGAAGTGGTTTATTGGCTTTTGACCATGGCAGGCATTATTGCTCCTAATGGCTGGTTATTAGCCCTTAAAAGATTTTATTTTGATGATTAATGTAGAGTATGATCTCTATAAAACCATGGTATAAAATGAAATTACATGAGGAAAAAAACATCTCTCCCACTTTATATTTTCTCTAAACTCAATATCTATAACATACAAACCTATATTTTTTGCATATTATTTTTAGGCTTTGAATAGCAACTCGAAGTCCTCCGTTTGGCGGAGGACACCGGTATATATGAGTTATGTACCATGAATGGGCACATCCGCCTACGCTGACCATCCGAAGTCAGCAGTATGCCCTTTAGAGCAGTGCCTTCTCACGCCTACACCCCAAGGGAGGTAATATCATTCTAATTCTTTTTATCTCTCATTCTTAATTCAAATACAATTTCCTAATTTAGCTACAAATACCCAATATACCTGGTAAGTCTGCAGAGAGACGAATATGAGAATACGATGGAACGCCGGGAAATTAGTTACAAAATGAGCAAACATAGCTGTTGGTGTAGACTACGGCGATGCCGGGGACACGGACAAGGCCAAGGGTGGGCCCGAGGAGAGGAGGTGGTCAAATGAGACTTTGTTTTGGAGTTTGAATGCGAGTTTTTTTGAAGTGCCGTAGTGCCAGGAGGACATGGTGGTTAGGGTAGTTAGGGAGAAAAGGAAGGGGAGCCAACCGCCGTGGGGGAATTTAAGGAGGGAGGCGGTGAAGTAGAGGAACTCTAAGGAACCGAGGATGATGATGACGAGGAGAGCCATTAGAAGAGATTTGTTCCATACGGTTGTGATTATGAGGAACATGAGGCAGGTTGTCACTAACATTACGGTGATGACTGCAAGGCCTAGAAAGAAAAACAATTGTGAGTTGGTACCCCTCAAATTTTGGAAGAATAAAACAACATCATCAACAACAATAAGCCTTTACCACAAATGTTTGGGATCGGCTAATATGAATCCGTTTCTTCTATTCTGATTTGTTAAGGGCTATCACTTTACTTAGGATTTCATCTTATTGAGATCCAACTGTTTTACGCTGACTGTTAGTTTTATAACATAACCTGCTTCATTTATCCTGGCTTAAGGTTGGCAGTGAAATAATAAGATTTATAAGTACAACGCTGTTAGAGCTTCTATCATCTTGTAAATTGTCGACTACAAATGGTTAGATTTTCAAAGACTATTACAAACACTACTGTATTAAGTATTAACTGAGATTCTAGCATTTGCATTTGCCAAATGCGAGTTCTAAATTTAAGACCGATAGGTGTTTGTACAATGTCAATTTAACCGATGAAACGACCTCAAGGCCTTGATAGAGAAGAATAGAAGAAACCCATTCATATAGCCGACCGAAAATTTGGGATAAAGGTTTGTTATTGTTGTTCGGTTTTGTACAAGCAACATTTGTATCATCGACTAAAGAAAGCAAGCTATTGCCAAAGTAAAGAGCAAAAAGCTAGCAACCCATTAAACTTAATCCAAAAAAAAAAACTTATATTTGAAATTTCTTAAATTGTTGCATTTAGAAATAGCATTGTGGCGCTTTTAGAAAGTTTATATACTTAACAAATTGAATGTGCACCTACAATGAAGCTTTCCGCATTAAAATTGGCAAGAGTTGGAGTATGTTTGCTCTATTCAAAGAAGTGAAATCCTTATCATATACTAGCATCTATGTCAAACGGATTTGTATAGTTTATATTTTGCGGAATTTCATTTAAAATATTAATTCCTCTATTTTTGCTTAAGAAGTGCACATAAAATCAAGTTCATTAGGAGAGCAGGAAGATCAGTTTTGTTGGGTTAGCAATGACTAATGACTTTGATAAGTTCAGAAATTACAAGCTCACGCCAGAAGCATGATTCGATTATTTAGAGTCCAAAGTGGTAAAAATGCAATATAAGAAATTGATAAAAGAACAACTAGCACAAACCGTAAGCATTTCCAATTAATATAGTGGGTGTCTTTGAACCCAACAGCGACGCCAAGGCACAAGAGCATCAGAATCCAGTTAGCCTCCGGTATGTAGATCTGCCCATGCATGTGGTTTGATGTGTGGATGAGCCTAACTCGACGGAAGCAACCGAAGGCTCGATATTGACTGATTATGGAGAAGGTTGCAGAAATTATCGCTTGGCTGCCAACAATGGTTGCTAATGTCGCAATGACAAAAACCGGCCAGAATATTTCCTCAGATTCATGAATGGAGAAAAATAATTAGGTCGTTGAAAAAAGAGGAGATCAATTTGAAGGGTTAATTGCTGGGAATAGAACCACCGATTATGTGGGAGAAAACGACGGATAAAAGAAATAATCGCACAAATAAAATGAAGACACGAGATTTTTATAGTGGTTCAGCAATTTGCCAAGTCCACTTGCCGCACCAGTTTTCTTATTCTTTCTTTACAAGATACAACATTACAAACTCTTTTCACTCACTCCAAACTTACAATACTTTTTCTGAGGAACACATTTCTCTTCTTCTCGATTGGGTGTCTTGATTAATTGGCCAAGAATTAAAACCTTTGTTTAAATGGCCGAGACATAGAATGTATACAACATAATTTTTTTTCTTATGCACTTGCCCATTAATATGTTGGTGGATGTCCCTTTCATAGGCATTATAATTTTCTAAACATGCAACTCCCAACTGCACCGTGCTTCATTTTCAAAAGAAAAGTCCAAGCAATTCAATTTTCTCAATGAAAGCATTAAATGTCTACTATTTGGCATAGCAAAAGTCTATGGAGGAAAAGGACATGAAGAAAAAAAAAGTATCATTTAAAGCCCCTACTATGCATGCATGTTGTTCATGCATTTATTCTTATGTGACAAACACACGCACATGGGTTTTGTCAAACGTTGCTTCCTCATGGGCCGCTGCCTCTTCTCTCATGTCGACCATGTGGTCGTTGTCTGATGCGTCAGCGCTTACGTCATCATATACAGGCAGGGCCGGGCTTTCTATATCATATGGGTTGCTCAATAGTTTTAAGTCATTTTCAATCATCACCATCTCGACTTAATAACTAGTAAATCTTGGCAATTCCTTGAAATTTTGTTTATGTTTTCCTGAACTTCAACAATCTATTAGGCAAATAAGTCAAAAAAGTATTTTTTACCGTAATCTTATTTTCTTCTCGTAATCCAAAAATATTTTCTGGTGCGGCGCCTCCTCATCATTAACCGTGGAGGCCAACTGAGGTATTGCACGATCTCAGTTTCTCAATAGTGACAACCTTGGTAAACATATCAGCCGGATTCTTCGATCCAAGAATCTTTTCTAATGACAATGTTCCACTATCTACAAGCTCGGAGATAAAATGATATCTCAACTGGATGTGCTTTGTTCTTGAATGAAACATTGGATTCTTTGTAAGATAACTAGCACTTTGACTGTCACTGAAAAGAGCATTGTTGTCTTACTCTTTGTCCAACTCCTTCAGAAAAATTTTCAACCAAATTATCTCCTTTGCAGCTTTAGATATAGCCATATCTCTGCTTCAGTGGTTGATAAGGCAACGCTTTTCAGGAGTTTAGACATCCAACTCACAGCCGTACCACCCAAAGTAAACACATAGCTTGTTGTACTCATCCGGCCATCCAAGTCACCACCTAAATATGCATCGGTGAATCCCAGCAAAGTCGCTACTTTTCTTGAACTAAAGTGCCATAACTGAGGTGCTTTTGAGATGTTGTAGAAGCCGCTTCACGGCTTCCCAATATATCCTTCCAGGATTCGCCATGTATCTGCTTACTACTCCCACTGCATGTGCTATGTCAGGTCTGGTACAAACTATAGCATACATCAAACATCCAACCGCTGAGGCAAATGAAACTTTTTCCATATGTTTTCGCTCCTCCTCTGTCTTGGATGGCTACTTCTTGGTAAGTTTGAATTGGCTTTCTAAAGTAGTGTTTCTAGGTTTTGCATCATGAAAATTGAACCTGCTCAGCAACTTCTCTATGTACTTCTTTTGGGATAATTCCAGAGTTCCTTCTGTTCTATCTCTGGTGATCCTCATCCTAAGTATTTGCTTTGATGGTCCTAAGACTTTCATCTCAAATTCTTTTGACAATTGTAGTTTTAGCTTGTTGAACTCCTTCATGCTAGATCCTGTGACAAGCATGTCATCCACATACAAAAGCAAAATAATATAGGAGGCATCAAAATTCTTGAAGTAACAACAATTGTCCATTTCACTTCTTATGAAATCATTGTCACACATTTATCAAATTTTTTGTACCACTGCCTGGGAGCTTGTTTCAAACCATACAAACTCTTTTTTAAACAGCACACAAGATTTTCTTTACCATGAACTCGAAAACCTTCTGGTTGTATCATGTATATGTTCTCATCTAAATCACTATAGAGAAAAGTCATTTTCATATCTAGTTGCTCTAGATGCAAATTCTCAGCAGCAAATTTGCACATCCAAGAAGTATATAAATAATGTAAAGAAGGAGAATACCGCTGTGTGGGTCTAAACACCCTTTCTGATCTTACCACCACTTGAGGAGTGGTTTGTTCATGTTCTGCTGTAGCGTTTTCAGGATTTCTTTGAGATCTCGTAGCTACATCACTATCCGTGATCTCTTCTAACACAGCATTTTCATGTTCTTCTGATTGTTTTCCTGCACTATCAGATCCTGCTACAAGTTTATCCTTATACAATACATTTTCATTAAATGTTACATCCTTGTGTCTTATGATTTTTCTATTTTGATCATCCCAAAACCGATAACCAAAATAGTCAGAACCATAACCAATGAAATAGCATTTTCTAGACTTAGGATCAAGCTTGTCTTTTTTATCAAAATCGATTTGTAGATATGATGATATAAAATACTCAAAAACTCTCAAATGAGAAAGATTTACATCATTTCCAGTCCATACATCTTCTGGTATCTCGAAACCCAACGAAACTGAAAGTTCTCGATTTATTGAGTAAGCTGTTGTGCTAACTACATCTGTCCAAAAATGCTTTGGTAATCATGAATGTAGTCTCATGCTTCTAGCACGCTCGTTCAATGTTCTGTTCATTCTTTCAGCGATATCATTCTGTTCTGGAGTTTCCGGAATCGTTTTTATCGTCCTGATTCCGTTTCCTGCATAAAATTCCTTGAAATCCATACTGTCATACTCACCACTATTGTCAGATTTTAGACACTTGATTTTTAGACCAGTCTGAGTTTCAACTCCAGCTTTCCACCATTTAAAAGTAGCAAACACATCAGATTTATTTTTCAAAAACATAAACCCATACCTTTCTAGTGGAATCATCAATGAAGATGATATAGTAGCGAGAGCCTCCAGAAGACTGAACCGGCGCAGACCCCCATACATCTGTATGTACCAGCTCCAACTTCTCTTTCTTTGGTGGTCTTCCAACTTTTGAAAAGCTAACTCTTTTCTGTTTGCCATAGACACAATTCTCACACAAGCCGATATCTACGGTCTTCATTTCATGTAGTCGTCCTTTTGATGCTAACAACTTCATTCCTTTCTCGCTCATGTACCCGATCCTTTGGTGCAACCATTGTGTCTTTACATTCTGCAGTCATATACAATGTTCCCAACTTAATACTTCTTACTACAACCATAGCACTTTTGGAGATCTTCCAAGCACCACCTTTAAATTTTGTTGTATATCCCATGTTGTCTAGCTTACTCATGGAAATAAGATTTCTCTTCATACCAAGAACATATCTGACATCATGCAATTTCCAATGAGTTCCATTTATAGTCATTGTGTGAACATCACTTTTCCCGGTGATCTCTAAAGGTTCATTGTCAGCTAAATAAACCTTTCTAAATTTCCCTGTAATGAAGTTGTGCAATAAGTCTTTGCACGGAGTTGAATAAAACAAATCACCAGAGTCCAGAATCCAGGACTTAATAGGACTATCAACACTACATATAAGAGCATCGTGGATCTCTTTAGTAGCAATATTTGCAGAAGAAGACGCTTCTTCCTGATGATTATTCTTCTGATATTTTTGAAACTTCTTGTTCTTCTTTGGTTTATTGCAACATTGGAGAAATGACCCTGAATACCGCAATTCCAGTATGTGATATCTTTGCGATGTTTCGATTTGCTCCTCCCTTTAGACTTAGATCTGTCATTGCTCGGCCTATGTCCTCATTGAAAACTCATTCCTCTGCTTTGGGTACTCAAAGCAGACCCTGAAGATTCTCCTGCCTCTCTCCTATGAACAATCTCGTTGAGAATTAAATCATGGACTTCATAGAGTTTTAACTTCCTACTCCTTGAAGAACTGCTTACCGTAGTCACAGTTGCGGCCCAGCTTTCAGATAAGAAGGACAACAGGATCAAAGCTTTGATCCTGTTGTCGAAGTCTATTTCCACATAACTCAATTGAGTTATAATCACATTAAAATCATTAATGTGATCTGTAATAGACGCACCTTCTCTCATCTTTAGATTAAATAAACGACGCATCAAGTGTACTTTATTGGAGGCAGATGATTTTTCGTACATATTTGATAGTTCCTTCATCAGATCCCCTATAGTTTTCTCGTTGATGATATTGAACGCAACATTCTTTTCCAAAGTCAGACGGATCACACCCAAGGCATAACGATCTACCAGATCCTAATCTTCTTTCTTTGTATCTACTGACTTCGTATACAACAAGGGTTCGTGAAGCTTGTTCTAATACAAGTAATCTTCGATCCGCATCTTCCAGAATCCAAAATCCTTCCTATCAAATTTATCGATCTTTACTTTTCCTTCATCCGATGAATCCTTCGTCTACAGTCGTAGCAAACACAACTTCTTTTTCGGATCTGAACCAACACCTTCAAAACTACAATCTAAGAAAATGGGGACACAAGCGTCGTAACCCACCGTTAACCTAGATCGTAAAATCGAAAGACCCTTTGGTTTCCTAACCACTCTCCGATACCAATTGTTAGGAATAGAACCACCGATTATGTGGGAGAAAACGACGGATAAAAGAAATAATCGCACAAATAAAATGGAGACACAGAATTTTTATAATGGTTCGGTAATTTGCCTAGTGCACTTGCCGCAATAGTTTTCTTATTCTTTCTTTACAAGATATAAGATTACAAGCTCTTTTCATTCACTGCAAACTTGCAGTGCTTTTCTGAGGAACACACACTTCTCTTCTTCTCGATTGTGTCTTGATTAATTGGTCAGGAATCAAAACCTTTGTTTAAATAACCAAGACATAGAATGCATGCAACACATTTTTTTTCTTATGCAGTTGCCCATTAATATGTTGGTGGATGTCCCTTTCATAGGCATTATAATTTCCTAAACATGCAGCTCTCCACAACACCGTGCTTCATTTTCAAAAGAAAAGTCCAAGCAATTCAATTTTCTCAATGAAAGCATTAAATGTCTACTGTTTGGCATAGCAAATGTCTATGGAGGAAAAGGATAGTATCATTTAAAGCCCCAGCTATGCATGCATGTTGTTCATGCATTTATTCTTACGTGACAAACCACACGCATGGGTTTTGTCAAACGCTGCTTCCTCATGGGCGGCTGCCTCTTCCCTCATGTCGACCATATGGCCGTTGTCTGATGCGTCAGCTCTTATGTCATCATATGCGGGCCGGACCGAGCTTTCTACATCATATGGGCTGCTCGATAGTTTTAAGTCATTTTCAATATTAATTGCACCCCCCACCCCCCCAAAAAAAACCCACCCTACAGTCCTACACCTTATAGTGTACCTTATATAGCACTTATACCCCCTCAACCTTCAAACACGCCCTTATCGACCTAAACCTTAAAAATACTCCAATGCACCTATAAACACTCGAATTATTGTCTAATTTTACCTTTAGAAATGTTAATCTGGTAGGGTGTTAATTTCATAGTATGTCGATATTGGTGTGCGACCTTGCCTCTTCTTAGTCTTCTAGCATAATATTTTACATTCTGGGTACTTGCTTATCCTTTTTTACATTTTACTATTTTCTTATGTAAGAAAAAGATCAGCTAAATAGACTATAAATCTCTACTATTTTAACTCAAAAGGGAAGGGATCTAGAATTGAAATGCCAAATTGATTCCCAACATGACACTTCGCAAGAAATTTTCTAATAATTCTAAGCAAAAATAGCTTATTTACAAAATCATTTCCAATCGTTCAAACCTTGTTAAATCCATAAATGTCTTAAAAGATCTCTATTAATTTGTTTAGCTAACTTTAAAATCTTCTCAAATCTTTTCTAGTACATGTCTGTGCATTGCATATGCATAATACGAGTTGAAGTGGTCATTTTCCTTCTTTGTATCATAAATGGTTTTTCCTTAGGAAGTAGCTGCAACTAAAAGTTCAGATATTTCATTTGCCGGTTAATGTTTTTGTCCATGTGAGCACGCGTCTGCATGGACATCATATACGCATGTGCGCGTGTGCATGGACATCATATAATTCTTAATACACAACCAATCGCTCAGTTTTAACTAATAGGTTCCTTGAGAAATATAAACTATTGTGAAATCATATTTAAGCCATCACGCTCCATAGACATGATATTAATTTGTAACTAGACCCTTGAAGAATTGTGTGCAAGTGTTACTATATAAATGAAAAAAATTGTTTTAAAAAACCGAAGTTTTCCAATACTTGCAAAATAGAAAGGAAATAATTCCGATACCTGGAATGGTTTTAAAGAAGCTACTTTGGAGAGACTCTTTGTGCGTTGAAAGGTAAGCCGCTTCCCCCATATATACCAAGCAGGAATAAACTGCTGATGTAAATGCCATCTGCAATAGTATAAGCTATGTTTTACAAACTAACCAACAACTTCTCTTTAAAGTGTAATTTAAGAAATTATTCTCACGAGAAGTGATATAAAGTTTACCATATATCTTGAAGATCACATCAAAATACAAGTATTCAGGATTTTATTGTAAAAGAGGTAATAATTACATTTAATTCTGTAACTTCTTAAAGCATCGGGATCGGGTACTTGCAAAAGTTAACTATCATAAAACGAAAATCCCAATGGAACACTTTCTCTTCTGAGTGCTCAATTTAGAAGGGGCATCACACATAAGGCATGAACAATTACGGATAAAGTTTTTAGTGTTTCCTGCATTGATGATTATTGGCAAAACTTTCCGGACAGGAAACATATGTGACAAGTGAAAAGGCCGAATTACGGAAAATCCCCATACTTTTTCCGATATAGCATGAAATCATCATAACTTTTAGTGCCTAACTTTAGCAGGTGATAGAATTTGAACCTTTCATAACACGAATTGCCCGAATGCCATAAAAGTGACTCTAATCGATAGTGTGGTAACTAGAGATAAAAATGAAGGTTAGCTTATTATAAACAATGTAGCACAAACAAAAACGTTAAAGTTGGGGTAAGGTGCAGTTTTCTTAAAGTAATGGTAGTTCCTGCCATACAGGGAAAAGCGAAGGGGGTTTCCTGCAAGCTAACTAAAAAATTAACAAAAGGAGATCTTACCCTGATCGAGACCTTAGAGAAGTGCCCAAGGTCAGCAAACATCGCCTCGGCACCTAATTAATGCAACCAAATTAGGAACCCTATAAAAATAAATAAAAATGTAAAAAAAGCAGCAAGTATCAAATTATTACAAACCTGTGATACAAAGGACGACACCCACCCATCTTTTCGGCCTTCATAAAAAAGTTGTAGATATAATACGGAGATGGAGCATAAACAACACTAGGGTTCCACTTAATTGTGTTGTAAATGCCTAAACCCCCAATGCAACAAAGCCAAGCGAGAAGTATCGGTGCAAAGAGAAAGCCAACCCGTTTTGTTCCATAATGTTGTAGGGGAGAGCCACTATAATAACACAAGAAGATATAACAGTGTAATCTGTATTTACAACATATTACTTAGTTTAGAAATGAAGCAATATGCAATGAGAATTCACAATGACAGATGCAAGGATCAAAACTTATATTCATATACTAACTGAAGAGGCTACTTAATAAATACATACAAATTAAGTAAATGTATGTTTTCCAAAGAAGATTAAGTACAAATGAGAATATTATGTGACAAAGGAATTGACACTCAGTTTCATGTAGCTGCAGGATTTTGATGCCGAGGCCAGATACTGCTGAAAGGACTGGAAGACATACATATTGAACAAATAGCTCATAAATTACATAAGAATTTTTAGCTTAAGAATAACTAGAAAACTATAGAAAATTAGCATCCAATCACAATCATGAAAATGTGAAGACCTATTGTTTTCAGGAAAGCTCGGCTGCAAGTATGATTAGTTACAGAAACTTCCCTTAAAAAATGAGAATAGCGAAACTAAAGGTTATCACAAAAAAACCAAAAAAAAACTCAATTCTATAACGAGAACTAAAGTTTACTTTAATATGATAATATCATCATGAACATTTACAAAAACTAAACATAACTTCAACTATCTGTCTTATCTTGATAGATTCGGGGGGGGGGGGGGATCAATTTTGTTATATAACCAATTTCGAAATAAGGGCCACTGATTTACAAATTGCACAATTCACTGATGAAGAAAAAATTATATTCCTAACACTGTGGGAGTCAATACACCATCCCCGACAACCATACTAGTTCCCAAGAATACGAAAAGAAACAATACGATGCGAGAACTCTGATGCTTCTCAAAAAAGTTCTTTATCAACAAACTAGTTTTAGTCTCCTTATTCAAATCTCCTTGATCATAAGAATCAAAGTGCTCAGGAAGTGTGTTTTGGGCATGCATAAGCCACATCTTCTGTTGGATATAGGTGCCCTCAAGGCAATTATCGTGATTGTAGGCATGCAATTATTGAATTCAAGATGACAGAGAACAGTCTTACTTGAGATGGTAGTATGATATATGGTTTGTCTTTATCTATCATGTATATACGTTTTACTCGTTATCACGTATCGCTGATACATGAGATAAAACCCATAGGATCTTTGCATGACTACCAGTATTAATGATATGGATCATACTAGTGGGGCATGGTAGTTTTTAAGCACATCCTTAAATATCCCTAGTCATAGAAGTATAGAGTCCGGGCATCGATATTCCAATTTAAACCAGTGTGTACGCTTCCTGACCCGGTCGGAATGCGATAGCTGATTCCATAGCTATTGGTGTTTGACACCGACGATTATATACAAATGCTCATTGGCTGGGTTACACTAGACAGACTCACCGGAAACTCCTAGTTGGTATTATACCAATATCAGATAGCAGTTCTCTGGTGACGATAATACAAAGTAGTCCCTTGACCTGAGATCGGCATAGTGTCTTTTGTGTGTTTCCACTATACTTTGATTACTACCCTACCACGGCTCTACTGAGTCGTGAAAACAGGTTTTAGTTGGGTATGGTCCCGAAGCACATAGAGACAGTGAGCGGTCGAGAGAACTCGTCACTCCCGGTATAGAGAATCGATATCGCGCTTTACAGGACATGACTATAACCAGAAGTCGATGGTCATCGCAGTGGATATAAACTGATAAGTGTTATCAGTTGTATCTCCGGTTGGTTATGAGTCTCATGTCACATGACTTATCGGTTATTGAGGGTTTGACAGTTCCACCCTCTAGACCCGATATGTGATACATTTTGACAAAGAGACCAGACTGTATGGTACTCGTCGCTTATTAACTTGGTCGGATCCGGATGAGTTCGCTCGTCGACCTGCCTTTATCTTGATCATACCTGGGTACCCGTTATGTACAGTTAGTGACACTGATGAGCTTGTGGGTTAACCCGTGAGGGGATTGAATCTGAAAATATTTCATATTCAATCGGATATGATCCTATATAGCCTGCTGCCAGCGTATTAACAGGTCTTTAGAGTCCCGCAATGAAAGTGCCTGCTTGGACGAAATGTGATGTGGCTGCGTATTGGGTGCGTACGGGAGTTCGATTAAATACTTGATTTAATCGAAAGTCTGGAAATACTATCCGGTTTAATACCCGAAATATCAAGTCAAGTGTTGACTTGATAACTGTATTTTAATATGGTTTCAAGTATTGTGTAGATGATTCACGCATTCTCTACAGTATATGATACTGAGTAGATCCTGATGGCAAATCGTGTATGTGATACATGATGTGTATGTGTATTGGATACATATACTTCGTCTCATTTTGTATATATATATATATATATATTTGATATATATTAATCCCACTTTCTTTATTGTCAGATACATATAATTGTATATATATAGATATATATACTTATATATATTAATATATATACATGTATTATAAAATATGATAACAAAATTGAGTGGGAAGAGGCATGTCTTATATTTAAATATGAGAAAGAGAAAGTGAGTGGAGAACATGACTCATTCTCATCTAGCCATGAAATCATCTTCTTCCTCTTGCTCCTAGAGCTTGCTATCTACAAAAATGGCAAGTGTTGCAAATCATGTAAAGAATGAAAAAGAGTGTTTTTCTTGTCCACATCACCTTCACCTCCTTGAATGCTTAGCAAGTCACTTTGTGGAGTTTCTCCACTTGAGCATGGAGATGGAACTACGGTACGCTACTTTCACAGCAGATCGTTTACAGCGAGACGGTCGACTTGTGGTAGCATCCGGGAGCTAGCAAGTCTAGCTTGGATTTTCTGATAAGTGATTGAACACGCTACAAAGGTTGTAGCATTCTTGAACCCTTCATCTAGCCTCCTTTTGCTCTTTTTGTATGCTAGTATATAGTGTTTGGACGATTACTTGGGTTAGTGGTCGATTATGCTCGTAGAAAAAATTGTTACTCGTATTATTCGCTTCTGCATTCCCTACTCGTGAGCATGACCGTCCCTACAATGGTATCAGAGCTAACCAAACATTGGGACTATCTTTAGGAGATGTTTTAGTTTCGATCGACATGTTTTTCATTTTCAATTTTCTAAGTTTAAGTCTCGTTGTTCGAATTTCAGAAGTGTTCTAAATTTTTTTTAAATGGTTGCAGAGTGTTATTATGGCTTTAAAGTAAACATGGTTGAAATCTGGGGGCATTTGATCCTGCCCAGGTCGCCCAATTTAGGCTTTTGGCTGCTAGTAGCGGCTGCTAGTAGCGGCCAAGGTAGAGCTTCATGGCCCCAGATTTCTTCTGGGGGTTACACACAGGGAAATTGGATTTTTAGTATAGTTTGTTTTCCCCCTGGTTTGAGATTTGGTCTCGTTTTGTGTTTGGGGAACTTCGGAAAGTCATTGATCAAAACTGTAACATCGTGGTGTTCCATATTGATGAGGTTAAAGTGTTTGACCCGGTTAATACGATGATACATGCTTGTTGATATGTATTTGTGAGTCTGAGATGTTCTATATTTGAGATTGCCTGGTTTGGATTGGGTTGTCACAAAATGAATAAGCCCCGTGCGTATTTGAGTGTTGTGATGATGTGCTTCATTTCCATTCATATTGTAACCAAATGTATATTCTTTTATTCGGGGCGAGCGGTCGACATGTGGTCGTCATTTTCACTTATTGTATTATTTGTCGGGACTCGACTTGGTTGCGGTCGAAGTCGCCGTTGTTTAATACAGGTTTAGAATTACCCCGCGAAGAAGCGCACGGGTAGCTAGGATCTAGATTGCAGCGGGTGGCCATCTCAAGGAGTTGAGATCGGGTCACTAAAGTCTAGAATTGGCAGGTTGCTTGCAGCGCTTGTAGGGGTATAGGATAGATCCGTGGAGAAGTGTTCAAGTTATCGGATTCGAGAAAGTGATGGGTGACCCCCTCATAATGATGATACTGGGTTGTCTCGTTTCTTGGGTTGACGGGTAGCTTGCTGCACTCGTAGGGGTCTGTTTTTGGTTACGCGTAAGCTATTCACGTAACCGGAGAATGTCACGCTTCGTTTGTGGCTTAAACGAAACGCGGGATTCCTAGGTACTCCGACCATTCTTATTCTGTGATGTTCATTATTTACTTGTGATTTAATTACCTGCCTGTGATGATGTTTATCGCTTGTTGTGATGATGATTATATGTTTGCGATGATATATATTGGTATACGTGTGGCATATATTAATAAATGTTGTATATGTTTTGCATCTGCGCTAGTCATGTCCCCGCTCTACCATTAGTTAACCTAATGATGAAGACGGGACCCTGTGGAGAATACAGATGGCATATACATGCATTCTATTTTTCTTTTCATATATTTTTCTGTGAATGTATGAAAAGATACTAGGTAATATGATTGCATATATGATAGGATTGCATTAATAGGATTGATGAAAAGTGAAACAAATATATACGTTGTAGACACCAAATACGAGATTGTGGTGTTTTAGTCGATTCTTTTGCTTTGCATAGAGGTATTCAATTAGGAATATCCAGCACCTCATTCGATGAGAAAAGAATCTAGATCCCTTCACAAGGAGTTCGCTCTTGAGCAAAAGTTTATGATACTATAAGTTTGCAAATAGTATAGCCGTATTTCTTTTGGTTTTCATAAAAGTATTCGGTTAGGATTATCTTGCACCCCATTCGATGGGTTAAGCTCCGATCCCTTCACAGAGAATCCGCACTTAAGCAAAGTCCATGTAACTATAAATTTGCAAAACCATTAGGTTCCTATGATGATATCAAGTTCATTACGTTATTAGTTTTTTTCAAAACCAGCCGTAACCCTCTGTAATTTCAGGAAGTAGAGTACATAGTATTCGTATTGCGTTTGTTGGCATCCGTCAAGGCGTGGTGAACGGTAACTAAGTGATGCTTCCTGCTTGCATGTGATGCGGTTAGCCGGGACAGTCGCACGGCTTTGTTGGCATCCATCAAGGGCTAGTGCGGATGGGTTCGAATTAATCACGAAATGACGGGTAGAACTTGACTAGCGGCCTATGATTTATCGGCATCCGTCAAGGTCATAGGTTGTTAGGGGTAAAAAAAATCAGGAGTTTTAAGTGTTGAAATTTGCAATGAGATTGCATACCTTCTATGGAGTAGGGTGTCTTGTTAGCATCCGTCCAGGTTACCACGCCATGATAGTTTGGGTCCTGATTCTTATTGTAAATAATAGTTACTACCGGGAGATTTTCAGATAACCCCAGTTAGTTCTCCTTTTAGGGTTTGAAGGAGGATTCGACAGAACAGTGCGACCCATCCTGATTAGATAAATTTATAAACCAATCAAATCAAGCTTAGAGTGCACGCTGAGTGTTTCTTCTCTCTCTGTGGTTGCGACCATGGACTGGTCTTAAACTAAGACTCGTTAACCATGTTAACCGACTTTTTTTACAAAACTTATACCTTTGGAATGTCTGAATTGCCCTATTTCACGACAATCTTGCAAATGTCTTCTCACCTCCTACTTTCATTTTGTTTTACAGAACCCTCTATCAGATACAAAGATCTATATTGCATGGAACGGCTATCTCGTATAGTTAGATACGAACTTGAAGAAATTATTTCAGTCCGAGAATAGCCACTAGTTCTGAAAGAAGTGAACTGTTCATTTGTCTCTCCCCTCCACCTGATCTCAAGTTTGAAATCTCCTTTTATATTAGGAGAGTATACCAGTTACGCTTATTGAATAGTTTTCTTCCAATCCTGAAACTGGTGCTAAAGGAATGGAAAGAAAAAAACCAACTAGCATGAGTTCGGTATACAGAAAGGTATGATGGAGAGATATCAAAAGGGATTGAAGCGAGGGAAAAGAAATTGCAATATTTGCCATGAGCCTGGGCAATGAAAGAGGCAATACTATGAATACCCGACCACCATCCTGAAACATTATGATGTTGCGAATTTCCTGTGTATCTGTATTTTGGAAAATTGTTTCAATAAACTCTAACTTCTGAGTATATAGATACCGGATTAGAATCCCACATCTGTATGGCGTTACAGATGCTGAGAAGGAGCAGTGAATTGAGAATAGTTGATTTTATCCTCAATGTCGGTTTTCGAAGCAATTGTTGTTATTGAAGAAAATCGACCGGATTTGCCTAACAACAAACTTTTGGTTTCTTTAACCAAAAGACTGTTTTTTCAACTAACACACGGAATTTGAGTTTGTGAACTCATAAGACTTATACATATTGATGTATGTTGTCCGGCGTCCATACGAACAAGGGGTTGGTACAAGGTATTCTTGTTTACCGCCGAAAACATTAGATGAGTTAGGATTGATCGTCTTGTCTGAATTTGGGGGCAGATGCTATTTGGAACATATCCATCTACCTCTCCGAAAATACCAAGTTGATTTATGGCACCGTATATCGGAGGTTTTGATAGATGCGACCGATGTAGCAGACTTTATCAGGTTCCCCCTCATTTGTGAGAGGTTTTTGATTGTGAGGACGCTCTTCCCTGCAGGCGCAAACCTCTGCAATTAATTATGTTATCGCGTTGTGATAACAAATTTCTCCTGCTCTAGTATTTCACATCGTATCGTGTTATATTTTGTTTATTATGGTTGCTCGTGGATTGTATACAGAGACTATTTTATGTCGTCGTCCGTAGAGCGCGGATTAGTCCAAATCCATATATATATATATATATAATATATATATATATATGAATTTGGGTTTGAACTTGGGACGCATATCTCATATGAACAAGGTCTATCAGTTCGAAATATGTTATCTGATGATCATTAGTCATTTTTGAGACTAAGATCAACCTAGGAGTATGTAGTTAAGGCTCGTTAATCCTATTTTAGATTAAGATCAATTTAAAAAATATGGATTAAGAATCTTTAGTCATTTTTGAAGCTAAGATCATTTGGGTTTATTGATATTTTGATCAACAGAAGTTTAAACTTTGTTTAAGTGATTAAATGGTACAAGTGCGCAAGTATATACGATGCACATGCCCGTTTATTTCATTTTGAAAGGGATGCGCACATGTGTTTCACATGACACATCTATTATGCATTTCAAATTATATATGTGCACATGTATATGCATACGTATTTAATAAGTCGACATGCATCGCACATCAGTGCACATGTATTTGTAGGCGATTTTTATTAAGTGCATACACACATGTATCACGTGATGCACATGCCTTCAGAGGCTATTTTTATCAAGTGCGCACACTGTATATCACGCGGTGCATATGCCTTCAGCGGCAAATTTTATCAAGTGCGCACACGTGTGTATCACATGGTGCACATGCCTTCAAAGGCTGTTTTTATCAAGTGTGCACACGTGTGTATACATGGTGCGCATGCCTTCAGCGGCAAATTTTATCAAGGTGTGCATACGTGTGTATCACGTGGTGCGCACATCTCTGGGCACTATTTTCTCAAGGACAACAATTTTTACCATTAAGCACGCACTAATTTGAGTGCGCACCTGTTTTTTCATCAGAAAGCAAAAGCTTTCACTAAGAAGCAATGGTTTCTGTTTCACTTTCTTTTCTTCTTTCTTATATTCCGAAAAGTGAAAGTCTTGGTGTTCATGCGTTTTGTGGTGCGCATCTTATATTTCTTTGGATCTTAGCAACCCTATGATCATTTGATCATTTTATGGCGAATCGATAAATTCGAAAAAAAGCGAAGGTTTCTATATAAAAGCAAAAGCTTTGTCAAAAGAGAAGTTTTTATCTTTGTTTCTACCTTACGCAATTTCATCAAAGAAGAAGAAGTCTTGAGTTTTTCAAGCTTATAGAAGGATTTTTCCATCCGTATTTCTTCATATGAGGCTCCTATTTATAAAAGTGAAAAAATTAGGGTTTGTTCAGTTTGTTTTAGTTTATTTTTATCTCAATCTGATTTTAGATTGATTTAAAAAGATTTAATTGATTTATATCAATTAAAAGTGACATGTGCACCGTTAGATCTTTGATCCACAGATCTTTTGGTTAAGATATTTAATCAATAGAATATTTTACTATTAATTAAAGATTTGATCAAGATTTATTTCTTTTTTAATAAGCGTCTGTCTTCAAGGAATCCGCACGCATTTACACTTGTTGTCGATTAAGTGCGCATTGCGTCCGTGCATTGCCCGTGCATGTGCGTACCTATCATTTGCGCACTTGTTGCATATGGGTTC